>OZ024743.1:355659520-355684520 GCA_964016885.1 Eledone cirrhosa | reverse complement strand
CAACGACTAAACATGAATAAAAACCACAAAACAATACAACAACAATAACAGCAGCAACACCAACAATAACAACAGTGGTTTTTAATATAAGTACAAGGCCAGCAATTTGGACGGAAGTAGAAAGTCGGTTATATCAACACCAGTGTTTGGTTGGTACTTTATTTTATCGACACCCCAGAAGGATAAAAGTCAAATTTGATTCCGATGAGGTTTGAACTCAGAAAGTAAAGAGAGGCAACTAAACACCACAAGGCATTTTATTCGACTTTAATGATTGAGCCAATGCACTGATTGTTAACTTTCAGCTCTACAATGCATGTTCATCAGGGTATTGCTAATTCTAAAGAGAACTCTTAATATGTGTTTGAAAACCATTAATAAATAATCCACGGGCGGTGGATTGGCAGTATCGGTAGAGGGTCGGACGCCATGATTTGCAACAAAGAGTTACGGCCCTTTATGGTCTGAGTTCAAATCCTGCCGAGGTTAACTTTGCCTTTCATCGTTACGGGGTCGATAAAAAAGTACCAGTAATACACTGGGATAATTGCTGGCCTTGTGCCAAAAGTAGAAACAATTAATAAATAATTGTTTCTACTCTAGGCACAAGGCCAGCAAATTTTTTAAGGGGAGAGGAAAGTCTATTAAATCGAACCCAGTACATTACTGGTGCTTTATTTTATCGACCCCCGTATGGATGAAAGGCAAATTTAACCTCGGCGGGATTTGAACTCAGACCGTAAAGGAGCGTTAGTCTATGCTGCAAAGCATGTCATCCGACCCCCTACCGATACTACCAATCCAACACCCTGCCATTAACAAATAATAATAATGATTTCTACTTTTGGAACAAGACCAGCAATTATCCCAGTACATTACTGGTACTTTATTTTATCGACCCCATAAGGATGAAAGGCAAAGTTAACCTCGGCGGGATTTGAACTCAGATAATAATTTCTAACATTGGTACAAGGCCAATGATTTTGAGGGAGGGGAAAATCAATTATATCAACCCCAACATTTGACTGGTATTTTAATTTATTGAGCTCAAAAAGTTAAAAAGCAAAGTTGACCGCAATGGGATTTGATCTCAGAACATGAAGTGCCGTAACTAAACACTGAAGACCATTTTGTCCGCCGATTCTGCCGACAACAGCAACGACAACAACAATATCAATAACAATGAAGTCAATATCAATAAAAATAATAATAACAACAACAGTAATAATAATAACAATAATAATAATCTAACAACTATAGTAAAATGATTATACTTAAATGTATGTAGGGTGATGTGAAGAGAAAAAATAAATAATTGTTCAAGGGACACTTATTTGTTTTTATAGTTTTATTCAGCAGCAACGTTTATAGTATTTCGTTATTATATATTCAGGGTCCTGGATATGTCAGAGTAGACAAAAATATGTATAAAATTATAGCTTAAATAGAACATTCGTTTCTTTGTAGCATTTCCTACATCACCCTCTTACCAGCATCTCAACTAAACCTTTGTCATATAATAGATATGTTGTAATTTCTATTACATACATACATACATAAATACATACGTACATGCATACATAATACAGTGCATACACGCACACACACGCACACACACACACACACACACACACACACACACACACATATATATATTATGTATGTATACACATATATGTTTTGTGTATTTATAATTTTCTGGTACTTTTTCATTAAAAAATGTGACATACACACTTATATATATATATATATATATATATATATATATATATCCAAATATATTTTGCTGTTCCTCGTCTTCGCCATCACAATCCCCAACGCCACTTTTCATCTCTATCGATTGTTCTCTCTCTCTCTCTCTCTCTCTCTCTCTCTCTCTCGTTCTCTCTCTCTGTGTCTCTCGTATTTTTCTACTTCCACAGTCGATATGAAACGACGGACTATGAAGGAAGGGAAGAAAATAGGAATAAAGTAAAATAAAAAATACAAGTGACAAAAATACAACAACAACAGAACACAAGAGAGTGAGAGAAAAAAACCCAACTTAAGCACACAAAAAGAAGAAAAAAAAATCGAAAAAATAAGCCAATAAATAAATAGATGAATAAATAAAGACACAAGTACATGAAGAAATATATATATAAAGCGAAGAGAAAATAAGAGTTGCTAAATATAAAAGCAATAAAAAGGAAATCGTAAGTATTCTCAACGATATCGTTAACATCTTAAAGGGAAGTAATATCCTTTGGATATTAGAAGAGACCGGGTTTTTTTATAGACCCTACTACATACATAAATAAATACATGCGTAAATGTTCGTACGTGTCATGCGTATGTATGTATGTATGTATGTATGTATGTATGTATGTATGTATGTATGTATGTATGTATGTATGTATGTATGTATCTACACAGATATATATATATATATATATATATATATATATATATATATATATATATATATATATATACGTATACATACATATGTATATATATATTTATATATATGTATATATATATTTATATATATACACGCATACACACACATATACACACACACACACATATATATATATATATACACGCACATATATATATATACACATACACGCACATATATATGTATATGAACATATATGCATACGTGTGCACACTCATACACACAAACGCAAACATACACGCCATTGTGATTAAAAACCTTTCAATTCTTTCTTTTCATTTATTTATGTTATTTGTAATATAGGCCCTTCCAAGGATCGTTACTTATGATAATCATTCTACAAGTCACTTAGTAACCCCCCCCCCCCTCTTCTTTTTTTGCCTTGTACCTATAAAAAATAAATTATTGCTCTGATCAATATAGATCAATTGAATGCTTTTGATGGGGGCGGCTATTGCTACTCAGTGGTTGTTCTTAAGGCAGTGGGTTTTGATCATCTTTCAGGAGGTTGAATGACTTCAATGTATAGTGACATGCATGAGATAGCCCTGGAAGCTGGACAGATGAACTGATTAAGTGGCTTAAGGTCTGGTTTGGTCTGAACCTCCGGATGGGTAGGAACTAGTATGAAGATACGCACAGAATAACCAGTTTCGTCCAAAAATTGGTTAAGACGAAGCTAAACTATCGTAAAGATTACTCCGCTAGTAGACTGGGGAAGAAGAAGCTTGGAGTGGGAGAAACTTTTTTTCCCTCTAAAACACTCACATTTCACTCTTTTACTGACTGGCCTACAAGAATAACGTAGTCTTTGAAAGTAACGGTTTGAAAAAGAAACGTGACAATTGAACAATTTTTTTCTCCAAATTTATCTCCAAAGGACGAGTAACAAAAGAAAATGACCAGTTCTTTAGGGTACTAACCGGTTCGGCATCGCAATGAAACAAAATGTTGGAAGAGATAATTTGTATATAACTTACAGAACTCGTAAAAGCTGTTTAGTCACGGCAATAGTTTTTCTTTGTTAGCCATAATACACATAGACAAGTACACATATGGAATACGAAAATGGGGTTTGTATTCGACTAAAAAGAAGGTTCAACATCGGGTAACAAAAGAAAAATGGTTCCCAATAACGAGGAGTATAAATCCCTTACGACCAATCAACGAACCCCATTCTGTAGAATTACTATGACTAAGAAGTATAAATACAATCATCCTATACGTGCCCACACTTAAAGTAAACCCATTCCTTTGGACCATTATTGCCACATTCACCCACCTTTTAGTATATTTACTGGATAACAGTACCTTGCTTTCTACCCCTATCTTTCTCTTCAAGGGGTATAAGATAAAGACAATGAGGGCTTATCCGAAGAGGAAAGTATTTGTCTTTAGTCTTCTGAACTGTTGGCATAAAATAACTTTCACTTTAACGACCAAAACAAAGTAAATAACCTGTCACTTTCGCTCAAAAGTATATAACAGGTCGATCTTTATAACAGTCTCGTTTGATAGCCAGATTCGTTCTATACATAACGATTGCTTGACATGTCAACAATTCTCAGACACTGAATGAATGCAAGGAGAATGTTTTTATCACTTTTCCTACTACTTGTATATGCCAACTCACAGTTCTCCCGAGTATCCAACTTTTGGTTAGAAACACGACTGTCACTCGGGTGCACTGTATAGCTAGAGACTACTGCAAGTTATCTTTAGAATGCGGACAAAAGTCCTCTGAAATATATAAGTTAGTTGATTCTCATGGATGTCAAGACTTTCTCGAAGAATGGAGCCACACTTTCCCACCATGTAAAAAGCTAACGTAGAAGTTAGCTTTCTACACGGTGGGCCCCATTGCCTGACATACCAGATACCAGATGTCCAATCTTGGTTTTCGTTACCCAAGATTGCAGAACCGCCAAAGACATGCTATATAGTAAACGTGACTGACAAAAGGTAACCGCACCGGCCCATCATTTAGGAATCTTTGCAGATGCAATAGTCTCAGCGAATGTCGACGTATGATCAGTCGGGGAAATTATGTGAGTGCCAGAGGAACTGACTAATTAGTGGAACGTATAATTTCCATAAGAAACGAAAGAGTAACACTGCAATATATTCAAAGGAGAGCTAGGACAATGCAAGAAAGTTAAGCAGTAATATACGAGGGGTGTGATGTACAAGTTGCTACCTCTTTCCAACTCACTAGGCATAGCTTACTCAGCCCATTTCACGATGAAACAGACTCCCATGCTTGTAACGTCATCCATGTCCCTGTTTGCCACAAGGTATCACCAATCCAAATCTGAAACAACATAATCTGCCATGACTACGTCGATGTTCAATGAGACATTAAATGTCTAAGTGTGTACAAGATGGACTTTGCCATGAAGATCACTGTATCCACGACAAAGACAGAATCTGTGGGCATCTCGCTTCCTGGAAGGGCCCCCACGTACGCAATGGCAGGACTCTGGAAAACGTCGACCAATTCAAGTATTTTGGCATTATTACCTTCACCACCACAGGCCAAGGCAAAGACGAGGAAGATGCCCACATCAGCTTTGTATACACCGCATTCTCTTGTCTTCAAAGCCGGCTCTAGTTTAGGTCATAATTCCATCCCGCAGTATTATGATCTAGAGTCACCGAAGCTGGCTCAAATGCATGTGCATCCTAGAAATTCAGGTATCGTCGACGGCTACCACATCAATACCGTGTGACCTGAAACCGCAAAGGGAGACAACTTCCAATGTAAGTTGGTTGAATGAAAAATAAAATGCAAGTAGTCACATATATTAATCGTATAGAAGGATGGATAATGTCTTGTCACACACCTATCAAAGGCATTTCACCTAAGACATTTCTCCAGCGTATTAAAGCCAATATTATTTAATGTGTTCTCCCTTTTTCACAAAGTGGGGTGTGATTTGGTAGAGTCATTAGAACGTCGATTAGAATGCTTCCTGGTGTATACGACTCTCTACACTCTGAGTTCAAACGCCGCGAAAGTCAACTTTTTAAGGTCGATAAATAAAATACCAGTCCAGTGCTAAGTTCGATTCTTCCTCTATTTCTAAGTTTGTCCATTTTCTCATCCTTCCCCCCCCCCACCTTTCTCTGGAAGGAACCGACAACTTACTCACCTGGTGAGGGATGGGTTCTGCCAGGTGTAAATACCCAAAATACGCCGTATGTGACGACGGGACCATCCGATTCACTGAGTAGTTAATAATATACATGCAATGGCACCTTTCAAGACAAATTGAGGAGGATATGACTATTATTTCTTGCAACCACGTGAAAGGTGATGTTGATAGTGGCAGTTATGGTAATGATTATGGAAAAGATGATAAAGATGATGACGGTGAGGATGATGAGAATGATGATGATGATGATGCTGCTGCTAATGATAGTAGCGTTTTTGGTGATGATGGTGATGATGATGGTGATGATGATGATGATGATGATGTTGATTCTGATAACAGGTAGAAAGATTATGATCAGTAACGACATATTTATGTTGTCGTAAAGATCAATATTACGGAAGAGCAATAAAGCAGAATACGCATATATATACACACACACACACACACACACACACACACACACACACACACACACACACACACACACACACACACACACACACACACACACACACACACACACACACACACATATATATATATGCACACATACATATAGGTGCAGAAACATAACACATACACAAAGACAGGCCTATAATAAACACACAAATATAACCAGAATCTTATATGAATGTAAGTATGTATGTATGTATATATGTATGTAAGTATGTAAGTATCTATATATGTATGTAAGTATGTAAGTATGTATCTATATATGTATGTAAGTATGTATGTATGTATCTATATATGAATGTAAGTATCTATGTATGTATATATGTATGTAAGTATGTAAGTATGTATATATGTATGTAAGTATGTAAGTATGTATCTATATATGTATGTAAGTATGTATGTATGTATCTATATATGAATGTAAGTATCTATGTATGTATATATGTATGTAAGTATGTAAGTATGTATATATGTATGTAAGTATGTAAGTATTTATCTATATATGTATGTAAGTATGTATGTATGTATGTATCTATATATGTATGTAAGTATGTATGTATGTATGTAAGTATGTAAGTATGTATGTATATATGTATGTAAGTATGTATGTATGCATCTATATATGTATGTAAGTATGTATGTAAGTATGTATGTATGTATCTATATATGTATGTAAGTATGTATGTGAGTATGTATGTATGTAAGTATATAAGTATGTTTGTATATGTGTATCTATATCTGTCTGTCTCGCTGTATGTATATATGTATATATATATATATATATGTATATACATACACACACACATATATATACATATATACATCTATACATATCTCTCTCTCTCTCTCTCTCTCTCTCTCTCTCTCTCTCTATATATATATATATATATATATATATATATATATATAGAGAGAGAGAGAGAGATATATGTATAGATGTATATATGTATATATATGTGTGTGTGTGTATGTATATACAATACATACATATATACATATATACATACAGCGAGACAGACAGACATACATACATATATACATACATACCTACATACATACATACATACTTACATACATATATACATACTTACATACTTACACACATATATACATACATACTTAAATACTTACATACTTACATATATATATGCAAATGGCAAAGAACTGATAAAGCAAACGACACAGAACAATAAAGAAATATATATATATATATATATATATATATATATATCCTCTTCATTCTCGCATGCTCCGAAGAACTGACTGGTTATAATTTTGTATTGGCGATCGAGTAACGTGAAAACAAGCGAATAGCGATCTCTAGACCTACCAGTTCAGAGAAACAATTGTCAGCAATGAGATTAAAAACCATTTTTGTATAGCAAACCATGTCAATCTTCTTTCCTGATTTATATATATATATATATATATATATATATATATACATATATATATATATAAGTATGTGTGTATACGTACATACATATATGTATACAGACGTACAGTAGCATGCATATATATATATATATATATATATATATATATATATATATATATATATATATATATATATATATATATATTGGTAAACGGAATAGAAAATGCTGACAAATTGTTCACAGTTGAAAAATGGTTTAATTAGGAATAAAAGAGTATTAGTGATTGTATGGGTTAGTATTCAGTTGTGGTTTTAAGTTTTTAAGTTTTTACCGGTTGCGCATTTCTAAATGCTTTTCAAAAATAATTTTGAGAAAGAGTGTCCGTGCTGTTTGCTCTGATCTGATTAGTTTTGGGAATTCTACCTGTTTTTATGTTAAAAAAATGGCTCCAGCGTTATTTTTGTGTTGCAAAAATGCTTGTGGTCAAAACAATTTTGATTGGTCGGTAATATATATATATATATATATATATAGTATGCTAGGGAAAGGATCAGGGGTGTATAACACTCCACTTATCCAGCAGGCAGTATGAGGTTAGCTCAATGTCTGAGGACAGAGCCGTAATATAATAAATAAATAACAAAGAACGCTTATAGCATATGCATATCTTTACTTGCTAACATTGTTTCATCCACACTATAAGTGGGTCTCATCAGAGCATAAAGGTTAATTACATACCATACAAGCAATACCAAATCCAAGACATTGAAGAATGAAAGGTAATAATAGACGATAGAGGATAAGAATAAAAATAAAAATAAAAATAAAAGTAAAAATAAAAATAAAAATAAAAATAAGGGGTGCTATCTGTCACAGTTGGGCGGTGTGCTGTCAACATATAGTTACATACAAGCATACACATGGATAAGAGAACAGACAAGAGTAGATAAGATAATGGGATTAGGTAAGAGTAGGTAAAAAATAGGTAAAAAATAGGTAAAAAACAGACTTATAATATATATAAAAAGAAATACAAAGAAATACATAACAAACTTACATATAAAATATAAAATATAGGGTAAGGAATGAGATAAAATAATATACAATTAAAAATTAAAAATTATATACATAGAACATAATATAGTATAATCGTAAAATAAGATAAAATAAGGTAAACTAAAATCAAATAACATAGACTAAATTAAAATTAAAATCAAATGTGTAATTATAATTATATGTATAATTAAATGTAATTAAATGTAATTAAATAAATAAATAAAGAAATAAATAAATAAAAATTAAATAAATAAATAAAATTTAAATTTAAATTTTTAAAATTTTAAAATTAAAATCTAAATTTAAATATAAATAAATAAATAAATAAATGGAGTCAAGTAAGTAAATAAATAAAATTAGATAACATGAAATGAAATAAAATAAAATGAAATAAAGTAAATTGAGATAAGATATATATATTTTTTAAATATATCTCTTGAATATATCAGGGGCCCACGAAGGCACTAAATGTCACAGTTATGTGTATCACTTGACCAATTTTTCAAAATACATTTCTTGAAAACATCAGGGGCCCACGAAGGCACTAAGTGTCACAGTCACCAGTATCACTTGACCATTGCAAGGCAATGGAGGCGTCCCAGGTTGGGCAGTCTCGAAAGTTCACTCGAAAGTCATGGGTGTGCATTCACACAGTTGAGCGGTGGGGTAATCACAAACCGGCTCACACACCAATTTTTTTAAAATATATTTCTTGAAAACATCAGGGGCCCACGAAGGCGCTAAGTGTCACAGTCACCAGTATCACTCGAGCAGTGGGGTAATCACAAACCGGTTCAACACGGGCAGGAGTCAAATGGTCAGAGAGGTGCATCAAAGGAGGTAGAAGAATTCACATGCATTAGCAAGCGTGAGGTTAAAGCAAGCAGATACAGTTGTAGCGCATACAAAATATAAAAAGATAGCTTCAAGAGCCATTAAGTCACCGCATTGGGACATCACAAGATTGTACACATCAATATGTTCAGTACGTATATGCACGTATACACACCACATGCACATGCAGAGACGGTATACATATATATATATATATATTTTTTTATATATACACACAGACACATATAACCACCTACACCCATACACATATAAATGTATACACGGGCACACACGCACACACACACAGCGTAGGACACCCGGGTCAAAGCCGATATTAAATACGATATTAAATACAATATTAAATATTAAACACCGAAATACCACATTAGATCAGACCCACCACCACAGGTGATATATTCAAAACAAATACATACGATGAGATGTATTAAAATAAAGTTGAAATCCTACGGAGATATTCATGTCTGCACGTGCCATTGACCGATTCGAGTGTACACAGACCGTTAGTAACTACGGAGGGCCATCGGGGCCAAAACGTTACTTTCGGGATCATAAAAACGACCGTCAATATAAGGAAGGCCGATCGTGCTAGAAAGACTACAACCCCGGGTAAGAGTTCCCAGAGGTCAGCCTGTAGATCTTGAACCACAGAATATGAGGGCAACACATATATGCGCCACGTATCCACTGCTTACGGCAAGATGGCACGGGTCCGCCACAGTTACAGGCTAAATTTCTACTAGTGCAGCCTAAATCACAGTACACGCTTTACATAAATACATTACATCACAACTCATGCGCATACAGAGGTACAGATCAACAAGATATACGTCAGGATAGGTCCACCAATGCACTAATGGTGGGTAGGCCAGCGTGGATGGGTTACATCCACTGTACCAAACAGGGGTGCTTATTAACATACACTCCCCTGCACACCCCAATATCAAGATCAATATCCTCCCACAGGCATACGTATACATTCACAGACTCGTATACATAGACGACCAACATTAGGAGACAGTTACACTCAGTCAGAGACAGTTACACAAGACAGCCCAACTGGAGGAATAAGGACGTGCTAGCTAACAGGTTTAAAGTAGAAAAAAGAGCTTAATATTCGGTGGGGGCAAGAGGAAAAAATTTCAGACTTTCTATTTAGTAGAGGGCATTTAGCAAATATAATAGAGTGGGATTCGGCAAGGCACAGGTTGCATACTCTACTATGAGGAGTATATGGATGGGATTTAGCAACCTGCCGCCAAGTAAGTGTGTAAGGTGTTCGTGCATTTTTTAAATTATGGACGTACGCTGCCAAGGAGGTGGAGTTCTTCAGTTTATTATGTCTAAAAGTGCATTGATGAGAGTTAAACCTGGTCTTAAAGGGGGGTGGAAGTTGATCCTATATAGGTCATAGTGGACGCCGTAGTTACCACATCACACGCATAAACTATGTTTCTAACAAGGCAGAAACCATTCAGGGGGCAGCCCGAAGCCCTTCTACAGTTACAACCTCTGGTGATGCTATTCTCAGAAAGATCACCACCAGTGTCACTGCCCACTCTATCCACTACCGTGTTTTCCCCTAGGCTTAGGTTGTCCAGGCCTTCCTTTATTTTCTTATTATTAGTAATGACCAGATGAGAGGCTAGATTTTGGGTTGTAGAATATGAAAGTTTAACAACATTCTTATTGAGGATAGAGTGGTACCTATTACCAGGAGGGAAGTTCCGTTCTAGCACAGAGAAGAAGGCCCTAGGAATATTTGTAGCCACTTCAGAATTAAAAGGGGGGTTGAAGTATGTATTCAATCTTCTTCTATTCTTTTTATTCTTTCTATTTCCATCAGTATTATTAGCATTATTATTTCTACGGTTCCTATGCTCACCTAGTCTATGCGGGGAGCTGCGAGGCCCACCATTGCTATTACTTAGACTAATGGTGCCCTGCTGGTTCATTCCACCGGCATCTAGAAACCTCCCGTTCACGACACCTCTATTGTTATTACTTAGACTAATGGTGCCCTGCTGTTTCATTCCACCGGCATTTAGAACCCTCCCATTCGCGACACCTCGATTACCAATGGACATATTATGTGTTATAACAACACTGGTAGAGCTACTATTAGGACCATTATTTCCCTGGGTGTAATAAAATTTGTCCCTAAAGCCGGATCTAGCTAAGGCGTCGTTATAGTAATCAGCCTGCGAGTCAAACGCCTCCTCACTATGTGAGAGTGAACTTATTCTATTAGATACGCCCTTCAGTATACCGCTGATGACAGACCTAGGGTGGTTGGAGTAGGTATTCACGTAAGTCAGCAATTCATTGGGCTTATGGTACGGTGTGTACGTATGGTTATCCAAGTCCAGTGTAACATCTAGGAAGTTCACAGTTCTATCATTTACATCCATTGTAATGGATAGGTTAAAAGTTTTAAAAAAGCTATGCAGCTTTTTCCTAATGCGCTCTATATTATACTTACTAGTATCTATGGAGAGTAGGGCGTCATCTCGGTACAACCCACCCCTAAGGAAAGGGAAGTTACTATGCAGTTCATTGAGGAGGTATAGTCCAACCAAGTCTGTGACTTGAGCAGAGTCACTCGACCCCATAGTGATGTCAAAATTATCAGGTGTGTTTTTTCTCGTCCATAGATTATCCTCAAACATGATAATGGTTTTACGTGCAGCGAGAACAATATCTATCTGTGGCCTAGTAATTGCCCCCCTCCGCATGGCTAGGATGTGGGCCTTATTGAGGATAATAGGAGATATAGATGTATAATAAGCATCAATATCAAATTGGATGAATTTTAGTGAGTCACGACCACAATCAGTAGAGAACCATGTAATGACCTCACTAGTGTTACCCCAAAGCTCAAGGAAAGTTTTTTCACTAACCAGGGGAATAACGCTATCCAAGATTCCCTTACTAATAATCCCCAGGTCAGACTTGGAGGGGCAGATAAGCCTAACCGAGGGTCTGCTAATAAAATCTTCCTTGTGGTCCTTGAGGGTGAATCTAGGCTGCCTGGGGTAATAAGGCTGAGTGTGTTTATCCAGACCTAATTTTACCACTATGTTATACCCCTCCAGATTAATATTATCTAAATTACTCTGCGTTGTTTTTTTTTGTAGTTCCTATGTAGTTCATTATAAATGAAGCCTCGATAGGTTTTATAATCCATACTATATAAGTTTTTAGTTTTGTCAGAGGGGACCAGAATGGATTTATTATCCCTAAAGTCCCTAACGATTGAACTTAGTTTACTCTGAAATTTATTGGTACATCTAGATTTTTTATATCTAATATTCCTAACAAGGGATAATAGCTCACTTTCGAAGTTATCCAACAGGCTATTATGCGGGGGGCTCCTATAGGTCTTAAATCCATAATTATTAAAACTACGCCTCTCCTCAGGGCTATCATACCTCCTATCAAAGTGGAACGCACGCCACCGAACACGTTTTACGAATGAGTTTATGCTAGTTATCAATGATTTCTCATACGAGATTTTAGGGGGGTAGGAATATTCTTCAAGGAAATGGGTAAGTATGTCTTTGTTAGCATACTGCCTGATAATATACAAGGACGCAAATCCGCGTATATCAAAGTTTAAGCTCAACCAGTGGGAGCCGTATAGTATGCTAGGGAAAGGATCAGGGGTGTATAACACTCCACTTATCCAGCAGGCAGTATGAGGTTAGCTCAATGTCTGAGGACAGAGCCGTAATATAATAAATAAATAACAAAGAACGCTTATAGCATATGCATATCTTTACTTGCTAACATTGTTTCATCCACACTATAAGTGGGACTCATCAGAGCATAAAGGTTAATTACATACCATACAAGCAATACCAAATCCAAGACATTGAAGAATGAAAGGTAATAATAGACGATAGAGGATAAGAATAAAAATAAAAATAAAAATAAAAGTAAAAATAAAAATAAAAATAAAAATAAAAATAAAAATAAAAATAAGGGGTGCTATCTGTCACAGTTGGGCGGTGTGCTGTCAACATATAGTTACATACAAGCATACACATGGATAAGAGAACAGACAAGAGTAGACACATGGATAAGAGAACAGACAAGAGTAGATAAGATAATGGGATTAGGTAAGAGTAGGTAAAAAATAGGTAAAAAATAGGTAAAAAAACAGACTTATAATATATATAAAAAGAAATACATAGAAATACATAACAAACTTACATATAAAATATAAAATATAGGGTAAGGAATGAGATAAAATAATATACAATTAAAAATTAAAAATTATATACATAGAACATAATATAGTATAATCGTAAAATAAGATAAAATAAGGTAAACTAAAATCAAATAACATAGACTAAATTAAAATTAAAATCAAATGTGTAATTATAATTATATGTATAATTAAATGTAATTAAATGTAATTAAATAAATAAATAAAGAAATAAATAAATAAAAATTAATAAATAAAAATTAAATAAATAAATAAAATTAAAATTTAAATTTTTAAAATTTTTAAATTAAAATCTAAATTTAAATATAAATAAATAAATAAATAAATAAATAAATAAATAAATGGAGTCAAGTAAGTAAATAAATAAAATTAGATAACATGAAATGAAATAAAATAAAATGAAATAAAGTAAATTGAGATAAGATATATATTTTTTAAAAATATATCTCTTGAATATATCAGGGGCCCACGAAGGCACTAAATGTCACAGTTATGTGTATCACTTGACCAATTTTTCAAAATACATCTCTTGAAAACATCAGGGGCCCACGAAGGCACTAAGTGTCACAGTCACCAGTATCACTTGACCATTGCAAGGCAATGGAGGCGTCCCAGGTTGGGCAGTCTCGAAAGTTCACTCGAAAGTCATGGGTGTGCATTCACACAGTTGAGCGGTGGGGTAATCACAAACCGGTTCACACACCAATTTTTTTAAAATATATTTCTTGAAAACATCAGGGGCCCACGAAGGCGCTAAGTGTCACAGTCACCAGTATCACTCGAGCGGTGGGGTAATCACAAACCGGTTCAACACGGGCAGGAGTCAAATGGTCAGAGAGGTGCATCAAAGGAGGTAGAAGAATTCACATGCATTAGCAAGCGTGAGGTTAAAGCAAGCAGATACAGTTGTAGCGCATACAAAATATAAAAAGATAGCTTCAAGAGCCATTAAGTCACCGCATTGGGACATCACAAGATTGTACACATCAATATGTTCAGTACGTATATGCACGTATACACACCACATGCACATGCAGAGACGGTATACATATATATATATATATATTTTTTTATATATACACACAGACACATATAACCACCTACACCCATACACATATAAATGTATACACGGGCACACACGCACACACACACAGCGTAGGACACCCGGGTCAAAGCCGATATTAAATACGATATTAAATACAATATTAAATATTAAACACCGAAATACCACATTAGATCAGACCCACCACCACAGGTAATATATTCAAAACAAATACATACGATGAGATGTATTAAAATAAAGTTGAAATCCTACGGAGATATTCATGTCTGCACGTGCCATTGACCGATTCGAGTGTACACAGACCGTTAGTAACTACGGAGGGCCATCGGGGCCAAAACGTTACTTTCGGGATCATAAAAACGACCGTCAATATAATTTTTATTTTTATTCTTATCCTCTATCGTCTATTATTACCTTTCATTCTTCAATGTCTTGGATTTGGTATTGCTTGTATGGTATGTAATTAACCTTTATGCTCTGATGAGTCCCACTTATAGTGTGGATGAAACAATGTTAGCAAGTAAAGATATGCATATGCTATAAGCGTTCTTTGTTATTTATTTATTATATTACGGCTCTGTCCTCAGACATTGAGCTAACCTCATACTGCCTGCTGGATAAGTGGAGTGTTATACACCCCTGATCCTTTCCCTAGCATACTATACGGCTCCCACTGGTTGAGCTTAAACTTTGATATACGCGGATTTGCGTCCTTGTATATTATCAGGCAGTATGCTAACAAAGACATACTTACCCATTTCCTTGAAGAATATTCCCACCCCCCTAAAATCTCGTATGAGAAATCATTGATAACTAGCATAAACTCATTCGTAAAACGTGTTCGGTGGCGTGCGTTCCACTTTGATAGGAGGTATGATAGCCCTGAGGAGAGGCGTAGTTTTAATAATTATGGATTTAAGACCTATAGGAGCCCCCCGCATAATAGCCTGTTGGATAACTTCGAAAGTGAGCTATTATCCCTTGTTAGGAATATTAGATATAAAAAATCTAGATGTACCAATAAATTTCAGAGTAAACTAAGTTCAATCGTTAGGGACTTTAGGGATAATAAATCCATTCTGGTCCCCTCTGACAAAGCTAAAAACTTATATAGTATGGATTATAAAACCTATCGAGGCTTCATTTATAATGAACTACATAGGAACTACAAAAAAACAACGCAGAGTAATTTAGATAATATTAATCTGGAGGGGTATAACATAGTGGTAAAATTAGGTCTGGATAAACACACTCAGCCTTATTACCCCAGGCAGCCTAAATTCACCCTCAAGGACCACAAGGAAGATTTTATTAGCAGACCCTCGGTTAGGCTTTCTGCCCCTCCAAGTCTGACCTGGGGATTATTAGTAAGGGAATCTTGGATAGCGTTATTCCCCTGGTTAGAGAAAAAACTTTCCTTGAGCTTTGGGGTAACACTAGTGAGGTCATTACATGGTTCTCTACTGATTGTGGTCGTGACTCACTAAAATTCATCCAATTTGATATTGATGCTTATTATACATCTATATCTCCTATTATCCTCAATAAGGCCCTCATCCTAGCCATGCGGAGGGGGGCAATTACTAGGCCACAGATAGATATTGTTCTCGCTGCACGTAAAACCATTATCATGTTTGAGGATAATCTATGGACGAGAAAAAACACACCTGATAATTTTGACATCACTATGGGGTCGAGTGACTCTGCTCAAGTCACAGACTTGGTTGGACTATACCTCCTCAATGAACTGCATAGTAACTTCCCTTTCCTTAGGGGTGGGTTGTACCGAGATGACGCCCTACTCTCCATAGATACTAGTAAGTATAATATAGAGCGCATTAGGAAAAAGCTGCATAGCTTTTTTAAAACTTTTAACCTATCCATTACAATGGATGTAAATGATAGAACTGTGAACTTCCTAGATGTTACACTGGACTTGGATAACCATACGTACACACCGTACAATAAGCCCAATGAATTGCTGACTTACGTGAATACCTACTCCAACCACACTAGGTCTGTCATCAGCGGTATACTGAAGGGCGTATCTAATAGAATAAGTTCACTCTCACATAGTGAGGAGGCGTTTGACTCGCAGGCTGATTACTATAACGACGCCTTAGCTAGATCCGGCTTTAGGGACAAATTGTATTACACCCAGGGAAATAATGGTCCTAATAGTAGCTCTACCAGTGTTGTTATAACACATAATATGTCCATTGGTAATCGAGGTGTCGCGAATGGGAGGGTTCTAAATGCCGGTGGAATGAAACAGCAGGGCACCATTAGTCTAAGTAATAACAATAGAGGTGTCGTGAACGGGAGGTTTCTAGATGCCGGTGGAATGAACCAGCAGGGAACCATTAGTCTAAGTAATAGCAATGGTGGGCCTCGCAGCTCCCCGCATAGACTAGGTGAGCATAGGAACCGTAGAAATAATAATGCTAATAATACTGATGGAAATAGAAAGAATAAAAAGAATAGAAGAAGATTGAATACATACTTCAACCCCCCTTTTAATTCTGAAGTGGCTACAAATATTCCTAGGGCCTTCTTCTCTGTGCTAGAACGGAACTTCCCTCCTGGTAATAGGTACCACTCTATCCTCAATAAGAATGTTGTTAAACTTTCATATTCTACAACCCAAAATCTAGCCTCTCATCTGGCCATTACTAATAATAAGAAAATAAAGAAAGGCCTGGACAACCTAAGCCTAGGGGAAAACACGGTAGTGGATAGAGTGGGCAGTGACACTGGTGGTGATCTTTCTGAGAATAGCATCACCAGAGGTTGTAACTGTAGAAGGGCTTCGGGCTGCCCCCTGAATGGTTTCTGCCTTGTTAGAAACATAGTTTATGCGTGTGATGTGGTAACTACGGCGTCCACTATAACCTATATAGGATCAACTTCCACCCCCTTTAAGACCAGGTTTAACTCTCATCAATGCACTTTTAGACATAATAAACTGAAGAACTCCACCTCCTTGGCAGCGTACGTCCATAATTAAAAAAATGCACGAACACCTTACACACTTACTTGGCGGCAGGTTGCTAAATCCCATCCATATACTCCTCATAGTAGAGTATCCAACCTGTGCCTTGCCGAATCCCACTCTATTATATTTGCTAAATGCCCTCTACTAAATAGAAAGTCTGAAATTTTTTCCTCTTGCCCCCACCGAATATTAAGCTCTTTCTTCTACTTTAAACCTGTTAGCTAGCACGTCCTTATTCCTCCAGTTGGGCTGTCTTGTGTAACTGTCTCTGACTGAGTGTAACTGTCTCCTAATGTTGGTCGTCTATGTATACGAGTCTGTGAATGTATACGTATGCCTGTGGGAGGATATTGATCTTGATATTGGGGTGTGCAGGGGAGTGTATGTTAATAAGCACCCCTGTTTGGTACAGTGGATGTAACCCATCCACGCTGGCCTACCCACCATTAGTGCATTGGTGGACCTATCCTGACGTATATCTTGTTGATCTGTACCTCTGTATGCGCATGAGTTGTGATGTAATGTATTTATGTAAAGCGTGTACTGTGATTTAGGCTGCACTAGTAGAAATTTAGCCTGTAACTGTGGCGGACCCGTGCCATCCTGCCGTAAGCAGTGGATACGTGGCGCATATATGTGTTGCCCTCATATTCTGTGGTTCAAGATCTACAGGCTGACCTCTGGGAACTCTTACCCGGGGTTGTAGTCTTTCTAGCACGATCGGCCTTCCTTATATTGACGGTCGTTTTTATGATCCCGAAAGTAACGTTTTGGCCCCGATGGCCCTCCGTAGTTACTAACGGTCTGTGTACACTCGAATCGGTCAATGGCACGTGCAGACATGAATATCTCCGTAGGATTTCAACTTTATTTTAATACATCTCATCGTATGTATTTGTTTTGAATATATTACCTGTGGTGGTGGGTCTGATCTAATGTGGTATTTCGGTGTTTAATATTTAATATTGTATTTAATATCGTATTTAATATCGGCTTTGACCCGGGTGTCCTACGCTGTGTGTGTGTGCGTGTGTGCCCGTGTATACATTTATATGTGTATGGGTGTAGGTGGTTATATGTGTCTGTGTGTATATATAAAAAAATATATATATATATATATGTATACCGTCTCTGCATGTGCATGTGGTGTGTATACGTGCATATACGTACTGAACATATTGATGTGTACAATCTTGTGATGTCCCAATGCGGTGACTTAATGGCTCTTGAAGCTATCTTTTTATATTTTGTATGCGCTACAACTGTATCTGCTTGCTTTAACCTCACGCTTGCTAATGCATGTGAATTCTTCTACCTCCTTTGATGCACCTCTCTGACCATTTGACTCCTGCCCGTGTTGAACCGGTTTGTGATTACCCCACCGCTCGAGTGATACTGGTGACTGTGACACTTAGCGCCTTCGTGGGCCCCTGATGTTTTCAAGAAATATATTTTAAAAAAATTGGTGTGTGAACCGGTTTGTGATTACCCCACCGCTCAACTGTGTGAATGCACACCCATGACTTTCGAGTGAACTTTCGAGACTGCCCAACCTGGGACGCCTCCATTGCCTTGCAATGGTCAAGTGATACTGGTGACTGTGACACTTAGTGCCTTCGTGGGCCCCTGATGTTTTCAAGAAATGTATTTTGAAAAATTGGTCAAGTGATACACATAACTGTGACATTTAGTGCCTTCGTGGGCCCCTGATATATTCAAGAGATATATTTAAAAAAAATATATATCTTATCTCAATTTACTTTATTTCATTTTATTTTATTTCATTTCATGTTATCTAATTTTATTTATTTACTTACTTGACTCCATTTATTTATTTATTTATTTATTTATTTATTTATTTATTTATTTATTTATATTTAAATTTAGATTTTAATTTTAAAATTTTAAAAATTTAAATTTTAATTTTATTTATTTATTTAATTTTTATTTATTTATTTCTTTATTTATTTATTTAATTACATTTAATTACATTTAATTATACATATAATTATAATTACACATTTGATTTTAATTTTAATTTAGTCTATGTTATTTGATTTTAGTTTACCTTATTTTATCTTATTTTACGATTATACTATATTATGTTCTATGTATATAATTTTTAATTTTTAATTGTATATTATTTTATCTCATTCCTTACCCTATATTTTATATTTTATATGTAAGTTTGTTATGTATTTCTTTGTATTTCTTTTTATATATATTATAAGTCTGTTTTTTACCTATTTTTTACCTATTTTTTTACCTACTCTTACCTAATCCCATTATCTTATCTACTCTTGTCTGTTCTCTTATCCATGTGTCTACTCTTGTCTGTTCCCTTATCCATGTGTATGCTTGTATGTAACTATATGTTGACAGCACACCGCCCAACTGTGACAGATAGCACCCCTTATTTTTATTTTTATTTTTATTTTTACTTTTATTTTTATTTTTATTTTTATTTTTACTTTTATTTTTATTTTTATTTTTATTCTTATCCTCTATCGTCTATTATTACCTTTCATTCTTCAATGTCTTGGATTTGGTATTGCTTGTATGGTATGTAATTAACCTTTATGCTCTGATGAGACCCACTTATAGTGTGGATGAAACAATGTTAGCAAGTAAAGATATGCATATGCTATAAGCGTTCTTTGTTATTTATTTATTATATTTATTATATATATATATATATATATATATATATATATATATATATATATATATATATATATATATATATATATATATATATATATACATACAGGTACACATAATACACATATGCACGTATCAGTTTAGCGGACGCTTATTATAACGCCGCTTTGTTCGTTTGTAAACAAACTGAACAGCCTGAATTTTTATGCCGTACGGTGTTAAGGCAACCACATCACCTTTTTGTTCAACACTGACACAGGAACGATGTACTAGTTTCAAGCTTGTTAGCTATCATCAGCACTGTATACCCATCTGCCAGATGGGTATACGGTGCTGATACGTGCATATATGTATGTGTACCTGTATGTATATATGTGTATATATATATATATATATATATATATATATATATATATATATATATATATATATATATATATATATATATATATATATGCATGCTACTGTACGTCTGTATACATATATGTATGTACGTATACACACATACTTACATTTAAGTAAGTGCCGTACTAAGAGTGAGAAATGAAATTTCGTTGCAAATGGCAAAAAACTGATAAAGCAAACGACACAGAACAACGAAGAAATATATTATTAGATTTATGTTTGATATAGTAGAGAAAGTGTCTATACATACATACACACTTCAGTGATAATATAACCCCAGCAATATACATACAGCCTAAACACCACAATTTACAGAGGAATATATATATGGCAAATGACGTCATTCTCCTGATGCTCGCGGAAAACAAACGTCAAACAACGCTTGAAAGCGGTTTCGAAATTTTTAATTTAAATCAAATTTCAAAGCGATAAGACAGGGACGTTTTACTCTGAGAATTCCCCATCTGAGGAAGGAATTATTAAGTCCTGAAGATATCTGTTTTACGCTCACTTGGTCAAGGCCGCACTCGATATCTAAACATTTTTCACGTGTGTTGCAAGGGCATGTCTTGCCTTAGCGGTAAAAGTTGTGTTTTTCTATAACATATACAGAAAGGAAAGTAAGTCCTTGCCAGACTAAAAGGTCACGTTCGTTCCAACCATGTGAGAAAAAGATGAAGTAATGGCCATTCTCTAAATCATGATACAGCCATTATGTATGTATGTATGTATGTATGTATGTATGTATGTATGTATGTATGTATGTATGTATGTATGTATGTATGTATGTACTATGTATGTATCTATGTATGTATGTATGAATGTATGAATGTATGTTTTATCTCTTTCTCTTAATACCGAGTATATTTTTTTGACCGGCCACCTTCCTGGTGGCAAGTTTGTAAAAGAAAAGAAAATTGTCATTCCTTGAATCGCAAGAATGTTTTGCAAATTTTGAAAGTGCAAGCTATCGCAGCCATTTGTAGGCTATGAATTAGGGAGCTGCGCTCTTTGTCCGCAAATCCAAGTTCAGTCATACTTCGGTCCAAACGGGTTGGTATATAACCCGCAGCTCCAACAATGATGGGTATGAAGCTAAAGGTGTATCTTGGATACTGGATTTGTAAACTCCTCATCAATGGTCCGTAGATGTCCTCCTTCTCCTGTATTTTTTTGACAACGTTTACATCAAGTGGGCAGCTGATCTCCACAACAGAACACGTTTTCAATGTGTGGTCCCAAACTACAATATCAGGCCCGTTGTGCTTTAATTTGGTGGCAGTTTTTATTTTCAGGTTCCACCAGTATTCCTTAGTGCCATCTGTCTCAATATATTCTTCCTCGTTTGTTGTATGTATGTATGTATATTTGGATAGATGAATGGATGAATGAATGAATGAATGGAAGGATGGGTGGTCACACACAGATTCACAGACACAACCAGAAGTACAAAACAAAGTGCTTAATGAAATTTCAAAAGATTACAGAGAGAATATAAGAGAAACGAGGAAACGTTATTTCCATTGCTAATGAATGTTGGTTTGTTTTTACTAGGATGCAACATCCGTCCATTAGTTACTTAGGTTTGAAACATAAAGAAAATTCCGTTTATATATATATATATATATATATATATATATATATATATATATATATATATATATATATATATATATATATATATATATATATATATATATATATTTGCACATATACGTATATATATACATGTATATATGTATGTATGTATATATATGTGTCTCTATATACACGTATATATGTGTATATATGTGTATGTATATATAGTTATATACGCACACACACACACACAAACATATATATATATATATATATATATCTTAATTCCGATCTTTGTATATATATATATGTGTGTGTGTGTGTGTGTGTGTATACATGTATGTGAATATATGTATGATAGATTCACCCCGAAGTCTTCGTCGATGCATATTCAATTCTTCGCTCAAATAAAAGTCCATCTTATCAATGAACGTATAAATGGGTGAATATTCCAAGGGTTGAGTAAGCCGAATTAGTGACACAATATATGACAAGGCTAGGCCTTTGAATTACAGGTACAATCCATTTGACGGGCTTCCACACAGTTACAACCAAGCCAACATCATTCACAAGATTTTGGTCGATCTGAAGCTATAATAAGAAAACTTGTCCGAGATGCCACGAGGTGGCATTGAACCCTGAAGTTTGCGAAGTAAAGTTCTTAACGCCTCAACCATGCCTTCGTTCACTGCATATCGGTATGTTTGTGCATATGTGTGTGTATACGTGTTTTTCTCTCTTTGTATATGCGTGTGTGTTTACAGCTTAATCTCTGTCTAGTAAAGTACGTAAGTTACTTGTTTTTCGTCAATAAGATGACTGGATACAGAGTCAACATATTATTTGTGTGTGACAATACAGAGTTTAAAATATATAAATTAATAATAATAATTTAATCCCAAAGAGAAGAAACCGGAACATTATTCTCTGCAAGTTCCTTAAACTATGAAGAAGGGAATTTTAGATCCAGAAATATTAGGACAGAAGAAAGAACAGTAATAACTAAAAATAAATCATAGATTACCAGGTAACTTACTTTTTCGTTACCTCATCTTACAGTCCATTTTGCATTGTTTTAACCTTCTATCTCTTTCCATATTTTATATTAATTAAAATTTAATGTTAATAAATTTTGAATTTAAAAAAGAAAGTTAAGATTTTCGAAAATCGTAGATGGATAAGTTTTAATAGGGTTTCTTAATATTTTCGAAATGATACCAAATGTTAAAAAATAGAATATTGGATGTATTAATAAAATGCACAGTAAAAGCTTAACTTAAATTCAAATTTAGTGTGAAGAATATCATTAAGTTGCCGTAAAATTGCAATATAATATGTTAGAAAACGAGCGTTTGGTATTCCATAGCAAAATAGTAAAAATTAGATTAATACTTCCTGAAGATCAAATCTTTGAGACTATGCATTATACATTGAGTATAGTATTTATAGTTGTTACATCAGACTCGTAAAGTTAGTTATGGAGTTGATTAGATATATAAGTGATGTAAGTTCGAATCAATTATGTTAGTATGATTTTGCTTGAAATGTCAATCCATTAAATCAAAGTTATGAATTAAGAGTTAAACAAAAAAAAAAATAGGACTTAAATATCATTAGTATTAAACAGACAGTTAATTTCAAATTTTGACTTACAGTTTTAATCAAATAGAATATGTAACTATGTATAAATATTTGTAACATTATAAATTATAAGCTAAACATAAAATTACATAATAAAGTTGAATGTTCGATATTTAAATAAACTAAAATAAAACAAAGCATCCTACACACATACATACACACACACACACACACACATATATATATGCATGTATGTATGTGTATATATATATATATATATATAAGAGAGTATTGAAGTTTGCTTGAAGCATTGTGGAATAATAAGTAAATATCTTTAAGTCGTTTGGAAGCCTCGACAATGCAAATGGGTAAATCTCCGGGTAACAAGATCCGGTGGTGGAGAGAGAGGTGTAAGTGGGTGTACGTTGAGATGCGTGGTGTGTATAAGATGTGTAAGATGTGTAGAAGAATGAAGGGAAGAGTATAAAGGATAAAATTAAAATAACAACACAAGTGAGAGTTACCTTAGGAGAGATTTAATAGTCCCTATATATTTCGGATTCACATCCATCAACTGGGGGTTTTTCCGGGGTGGGGGAAAGGTTGTCTGTCGGACAGGTGCGAAACGCGTCCTCCGCTGTTTGTTGTTTTGAATATCTGAGGTATTCGGCAGAGCGCGCGTGCGCGTAAAATGGGGTCGGTCGGGCAGAGGTCAGCGGCCGAATGAGGGAGTGGGGTGGCGCTAGCTGTCAGTCCATTCTCTGCCTGTTTGTTAAATGTTACTGTGTGTGTGTGTGCGTGTGTTGTTGCCTTGTTCCTCTGTATTGGAAGTGTAGTATGTTCGTATGATGGAATGCTACTGTGTGTGTGTGCGAAGATGCCTCTCCAGGAAACCCGGGAAATCTACTGACGCATGCTCCCTCAGAGACTGCCCGATACGCCATGCGAACTGTTGCCTACGCACATACGTCGTGTATCAGATAGAATGTGACAGGTGCAACCAATACTACATAGGTAGCACAATCCGACCTTTGCACATCCGGATCAAGGAACACACTAAAACAAGGGCCTCGTCTTTCCGGAAACACATAGACAAATGCGGAAACAAAGACGGAAGGCCCATTGTCACAATTCTAGCGACTGAAAGA
>OZ024743.1:355629520-355654520 GCA_964016885.1 Eledone cirrhosa | reverse complement strand
CAGCGACTTGAAAACTCTGGTACAAACACAACACTTGTGACAATTATTGACACATAGTGCTGGGCCCATGGTACCATGTGACGACAAGTGCAGAGAGATCTCCAGATATAAAGCAATGCCTGTGCCGTGAAGCTTTTATAGTGAGCAAAGGCACTGCACAAAGCCAGTCCCACTCTCTTAACCAAGATGATATTTACCAAAAAGAAAAACAAGTCAACATCATTGGATACCATCAGGGTTGCAGGTGTTATATCAGAGTTTTCCTTCTCCTAGAATTCTGCCTTGACAAAGGCTAAGGGGTCATCTCTCTCGGTGATTTTGGATGGCCATTGACTCTTAAGAGCTCCTTTGCCAGTTGGTGCTACTGGTAACATGTATTCCAGTACAACCTGTCTCATGGTCGGGTCGTTGGCGACTAAACTGGCACCCCACCAAGGTTTCTTGGTGAGGAGGGTGACTTTGGACATCCTGCAGGACTAAAAACAAAACCTGTCATATATATATATATATATATATATATATACGCACATGCTCATACACAGTCTTACATGCATGCACATAGGCCCATGCATGTCCATATGGGGAAAGGGGATGGAGAAATTGTCTACACACAAGCGCCTACGTGTATCATAGACATGCACACACACATATGTACGTGCTACATTTATACACCCATACAAGTATCAGAGAAGATGAATGTGGTAAAGTTAACTAGACATATACACATGGGAGGTATAGTATGTAAAAAGAAACTTACGAGGTGAGCAGTGGTTGGTTGTGGTAGATCGTAGTTAATAGGTGGATATACTAGAAGAGTGGGAGAGTGAGATATGGTCCACCGGAGTCTCGCCAGGTGGGTTCCCGAGGGTAAGTGCAGGTGTTTGGGCAGGAGTGTAAGTTCAGGCTAAGTCCAGGTACAAGTCACTGCGCCGGCTTAAATGGTTCGGAGTTCCGGTGCTTAGTAGGTGTGGATCATTAGACTCCAGGACTGTCAGTTAGTCTGGGACATAGGTACAATTTTTGTACAAATTTTGGTCACTAGTTCAGATTACTTATTTAATAATGTGTTCTTGTCGAGCAGTATGCAAGGTGCCTCGGCCGAGCACAAGTTGCAGGGCCCTCCTCCTCTTGTGTATGGTACGGCTTTGATAATGATGATGATATATATATATATATATATATATATATATATATATATATATATGTAGGAGGTGAGTTTTATTGTAGTACAATAAAGCAATGCAGATATCGGATAAGAAGCACTCTACAGTTTGTAGGATTGGAGTATACATAATATATAAGAACAAAAGATGGTTAAAGGAGTTCCATGTATTTTATTATGCGCATTTCAAAAACAAATATCATCATGCAATAATATTTGTGTTTTCATCAGATAAAACAGGAGGACATGATATGAAGGTTAAAAAACACTTGTGGATAGTTCAGTTTTAAAATATATATATTAATAAGAGGAATTCCAACTTTGTCTGATTTACTCGTTTTATTTACAATCCTTTAAAATTTGTAATAGTATTATAATGAAATAGTATGATAGAATATTAAATGTTAAGTGTTAATTGAACAAGTACTTTCATGCTTTCGCAATCTTCAGGTTCATAATGTGTGGTGACAGTCAAGTTTGCAATTTTCAATATATATATATGAAAAAAGTCAGGACTCCGACGGCTGAGCTCCGGTTGTTTCGACAGCTAGATCGGATCTAGCTGTCGAAACAGCCGGAGATCAGCCGTCGGTGTCCTGATTCTTTTCCTATTACGCACTCTACTACTCTAAGTATCGAGTTCTTTGGTGCGTTATGGTCCACCTGGTTTCTAACCAAGCTTTCTTTGTTTTATATATATATATATATATATATATATATATATATATATATATATATATATATATATATATATATAAGTTAAAAAGCAAATAAGCTAATCAAGAGGAGAGAAAGGTGATTAGTTATGCCGATTACTAGCCAGTATAGAGGTTAGTGCGCTTAATGCATATAGATTGTTAGACTAGCGAGCCATGCCATTAGATAGGAAGAAAGATAGTTCAACAATCGTATAATATGCAGAAAAAACAATCATATAGTTAGCCATTAAATATATACATGTATTTATAAATCTTTGTTGTTCTTTCCAGTATTTTAAATATGATATATACATATATATATATATATATATATACATATATATATATATATATATATATATATATATATATATATATATATATATATATATATATATATATATATATATATATGTATATATCATATTTAAAATACTGGAGAGAACAACAAAGATTTATAAATACATATATATATATATATATATATATATATATATATATATATATACAATTTCTCTAATTTCCATTATCACACCCCTAGATTCCTATCGCTTTCTCTTGATCGTTAACATCTTTTCTTACAACTAATACAGGCCGACTATATATGATCACTCCACTTTTCCCTTCACTGCTCTGCATACACACATACACACCCTTATATTAACATACTTTTGCTCATAGCTTCTTACTTACATGCACACACACTCTTTTACTCACATATACACACACATTTCTTCTTAGCTTCGTACGGACGTATAATAACACACACACACACACACACACACACACACACACACACACACACACACACACACACACACACACACACACACACACACACACACACGCGCATGCTTACGCACGTGCACAAGTATAGTTATTTTTACAAAACAGTTTTTTTTCCATTTCAGGTAGACGCAGTCCATCATCCACTTTTCTAAAAAAATAAATCATGCACAAAACGCCAGCACCAACAGTTTTGCAAGAGATGTCAACATGAAAGGACCTGTTATTTTTATCTAAAGACATTTTTTCCAATTCCAGCACGCCCGCCCCTTCAATCTATCTTATTTCACATTCTTTCTTCTGATGAAGGACTAGCGTCCGAAACGTTAAGACCCTCTTCCTGCTATATCAAGCGTTAACCTAATATATCCCTACCATATACTGTACCGGTTGTGTTGCTATTTCTGTTTACCTTTTACATACATATATGTTTTATTGATGGTGCACTATCTCTCTCTAGTGTGTTACCTTCTCAAGATATTGTATTATATATATATATACAAGTTAATATACATTAATATATGATAAACTCTAATACAATCATATAAGTGTTTGTATTGCAAATGACCAAGTTAGCTAGATTGAAAAATACTAATTAGGTTAATACAGTTTGCCTGTCTCGATTTAAAATAATAAATCAATAAAAACAAACCCATATTGGCAATAGCCGTGATACCTGGACAAATTTAAATTTCAAAACTCAAACCTGTTCCGTAGATAGGTTTAAATTTTAAAACCCAAATAAGTTTCGCAAAGATAAGTGAGAGAGTGAAAGATTCCATTTACTGTGCTCATCGGCAAGTATCCAGAATAATTGCTATGTTTCACCTCGAAATACTTAGGAGGACTGATAGTCAAGTATTAACGCACATGGTTTTTCAGTTCCTAGCTATTCCCATACTCGTGCTGCTAGAAATAACAGCCGTTTTTATGGGACTAAAATTTTGCTCAACAAAAGGAGCCGTTAATACAATATATAGAGTTATAAACTCAAACAGTCTTTTACAATTAAATAGCTCAAAGAAAGAAGTATTTCTGAGCCGTGAAATACAAGTTAATATTGTTAATATCGTATAAACTTGTATTTCACGGCTCAGAAATAGTTCTTTCTTTGAGCTATTTAATTGTAAAAGACTGTTTGAGTTTATAACTCTATATATTGTATATATATATATATATATATATATATATATATATATATATATATATATATATATATATATATATATGTGAATGTGTGTGTGTGTGTGTGTGTGTGTGTGTGTGTGTGTGTGTGTGCGTGTGTATGTGTGTGTGTGTCCCTTTTTATGTCCTGTAGACTATCTGAGCATCAACCTTATACATTTCCGCAGCAACTTTAGACCAGTATGGTACATCTTGTTGGGATTAATTTGTCTTTTGACGTTTTAACTGGAAAGCTGTTTATGTTTCCCGTTCCGAAATAATAACACCAATGTTGACTGTTGCCCTCCAAGCTGTTTCGTAATTTGCAATCCTTTCCCATTTCTTATGATCAATATGCAACTTGTTTAGATTGCTCTTACATATGTCTGGCTAAAGGTAACCAAGGTCTTCTTATTCTTCGTACTAGATAATCTATTCCCCGATTGCCACGTCGTAAAAGAAACAGTAACTACAGCTGAATTAACAATTATAACGACACGAGCTGGTGACGGAGCCACTACATGGTCACTGGAACTGCTATAAATGGTAGTCAAATTTTACTTGAAACATACTTTACAAATTTAAGTATTAAAAACATTGGATGAGGTAGGCCTATATATCATAGAAAAAGACGCTGTGTTTACCGACACCTTTGTTCATATGTCTGCTGAATGAATCAGGCCCAATCTGGACCTAAACATCAAGAGTACGACCAGAAACTACAGCAACAATAATAATTGTTTCTACTTTTGGCACACGGCCAAAAATTATCCCAGTGCATTACTGGTATACTTTATTTTATCGATCCCGTAAGGATGAAAGGCAAAGTTAACCTCGGTAGGATTTGAACTCAGACCATAAAAGGCCGTAACTATATGCTGCAAAGCATGGCGTCCAACTCTCTACCGATACTGCCAATCCACCACCCTGCAGCAACAATAATGATGTCTTATACAGGCACAAGGCCAGCAATTTTGGGGGAGGGGAAAGTCGATTAAATCGACCCCAGTGCATGACTGGTACTTTATTTTATCGACCCCGTAAGGATGAAAGGCAAAGTTAACCTCGGCGGGATTTGTACTTAGATTATAAAGGGGCATAACTCTATGCTGCAAAGCATGGCGTCCGACCCTCTACCGATACTGCCAATCCACCACTCTGCAGCAACAATAATTGTTTCTACTTTAGGCACAAGGCCAGCAATTACCCAGTGCATTACTGGTACTTTATCTTATCGACCCCGTAAGGATGAAAAGCAAAGTCAACCTCGGCGGGATTTGAACTCAAATTTGAACTCTGCAGCAACAATAATAATAACAGTTTTTAGTGTTACTAATGATAACATGTATTGTTACACTACTAATTCTGGTTTTCCTAATAGTACTACCTACTCCACCTATCCTTACCACCACCACCTGTTACTTTATTGGAGTCTCTAAGCGCTCGTTTGAGATGCTAAAAGTAGTAACCAAATATCCCTCAAATCGGGTCAAAACAAAACCAAAAAAAAAAAATGAAGGGCTACATAATGTAGTTCTGTATACTGTTTTCAGGCAATCTGGATTTAATAAACAAAAAGAAAGATGGGATGTGCATGGAAGGAACATCTACGGGGTCGATAAAATAAAGTACCAGTAATGTACTGGTAATTGCTGGCCTTGTGCCTAAAATAGAAACAATTATAGGTCTGAGTGATCAGGGCTGATCTAGGGCTAAACTGGTACAATAGCAACAACAATCAAAACTGCTTCTCATAACTGTTTCAACATTTGGCACAAGGCCAGCAATTAAACCAGTGTATTACTGGTACTTTATTTTATCGACCCCGTAAGGATGAAAGGTAAAGCTGACCTCGGCGGGATTTGAACTCAGACCGTAAAACTGCTTCTGATAATATCACTCCATTACTATGCTAGCAGCTAACCATCAACATAGTTCTCTTCGATCTCTGACTACTACTACTACTACTACTACTACTACTACTGCCGCTGCTGCTGCTACTGCTACTACTACTACTACTACTACTACTACTCCTACTACTACTACTATTACTACTGCCGCTGCTGCTGCTGCTACTACTACTACTACTACTACTACTACTACTACTACTACTACTACTACTACTACTACTACTACTGCCGCTGCTGCTGCTACTACTACTACTACTACTACTACTACTACTACTACTACTACTACTACTACTGCTGCTGCTGCTGCTGCTGCTGTTACCGCCAACATCCACCATTACAACAACAACTACTACTACTACTACTACTACTACTACTACTACTACTACTACTACTACTACTACTACTACTACTACTACTACCGGTGATGATAGTAACATCGATGATATTGATGATGTTGACGATGTCTATGATAATGAGGAAGATGATGATGACGATGATGTTGATGACTAGGATGAGATTATGACCACTATGACAATAATGATGACGATGATAATGATGATGTTGATGACTAGAATAATTGTTTCTACTTTTGGCAACCAGTGTATCACTGGTACTTTGTTTTATCGACCCTGTAAGGATGAAAGGCAAAGTTAACCTTGGCGGGATTAGAACTCAGTCCGTAAAGGGCCGTAACTCTATGCTGCAAAGCATGACGTCTACCTCTACCTGCCGATACTGCCAATCCCCCGCCACTTTGATGACTATAATAAAGATGACTATAACGATGATGATGATGACTATAACGGTGATGTTGACTATGACAAACATTAAGACGATGATGATGATGACGATGTTGATGACTATGATGACGATGGCTAGGATAATGATGACAATGACGATGACGATGATGATGACGATGACGATGATGATGATGATGATGACGATGACGATGATGACGATGATGACGATGACGATGATGACGATGACGATGATAACGATGATGACGATGATGACGATGACGATGATGATGATGATGACGATGATGACGATGATGATGATGACGATGATGATGATGATGATGATGACGATGACGATGATAACGATGATGACGATGATGACGATGACGATGATGATGATGATGACGATGATGACGATGATGATGATGACGATGATGATGATGATGATGATGATGATGATGATGATGACGATGATGACGATGACGATGATGACGATGACGATGATGATGTTATCACGATGACCTCATCTCGCTACTGTTTCTATCATCTATATAGTGTCATACAGTGACAACTTCATTGATATCTGTCTGCCATTTCCCTGACAAAGTAGGCAACAACAAAATAAATAAATTGAATATTAAAAACATCATCAATAAATAACTTTATATATTTATTATTATTATTAATAATAATTGTTTCTACTTTTGGCACAAGGCCAGCAATTACCCAGTGCATTACTGGTACTTTATTTTATCGACCCCGTAAGAGGATGAAAGGCAAAGTTAATAATAATAATTGTTTCTACTTTAGGCACAAGGCCAGCAATTACCCAGTGCATTACTGGTACTTTATTTTATCGACCCCGTAAGGATGAAAGGCAAAGTTAATAATAATAATTGTTTCTACTTTAGGCACAAGGCCAGCAATTACCCAGTGCATTACTGGTACTTTATTTTATCGACCCCGTAAGGATGAAAGGCAAAGTTAATAATAATAATTGTTTCTACTTTAGGCACAAGGCCAGAAATCACCCAGTGCATTACTGGTACTTTATTTTATCGACCCCGTAAGAGGATGAAAGGCAAAGTTAATAATAATAATTGTTTCTACTTTAGGCACAAGGCCAGCAATTACCCAGTGCATTACTGGTACTTTATTTTATCGACCCCGTAAGGATGAAAGGCAAAGTTAATAATAATAATTGTTTCTACTTTAGGCACAAGGCCAGAAATCACCCAGTGCATTACTGGTACTTTATTTTATCGACCCCGTAAGGATGAAAGGCAAAGTCAACCTCGGCAGGATTTGAACTCAGATCGTAAAGGGACGTAACTATGCTGGAAAGCATGGCGTCCGACCCTATAATGAAAGACCGAATCAAGGGTAATGATGTTACCAACTATAGACCTATCACATGTCTGTCCGTAATGTGGAAACTGTTAACAAGCATTATGTCTGAGGAAATCTACCATCATCTCCACACAAACAACTTGTTACCGGACGAACAGAAAGGATGACGAAAGAAGTCCTGTGGAACAAAGGACCAGTTACTTATTGATGGTAATGAGGAATTGCAAGAGGAGACACACTGGTCTTGCCATGGGATGGATAGACTACAAAAGATAACCAAAAGCCTAGAGATCTTCAATAGATAAACAAAAGCCTAGAGATCTTCAAGGTGACAGAAAACATCAGACAGTTGTTGAGCAAAAGTATGAAGTCCTGGAAAACAGAGTTAACATCGGGTGGAGAATCCTTGGGAGGCGTGAAGATCAAGAGAGGTATCTTCCAGGGAGATAGTTTGTCCCCTCTGTTGTTTGTCCTTGCCCTGATACCCCTGACCATTATACTGCGAAAAGTGAGAGCAGGATACAAGTTGGGAAAGGGAGAGCTTACCATCAATCACCTCCTCTTCATGGACGATCTTAAGCTCTTCGGGAAGAGTGAGAAGGAGTTGGATGTACTTGTTGAAACTGTCCATATTTTCAGCAATGATATATGTATGCAATTTGGTATTAATAAGTGTGGAGTCCTTGTGATGAAGAGGGTAAATTGAGCAGAAGCAACGGAATCCAGGTACCAACAGGTGAGATGATAAAGGAAATTGACACTGAAGAAGGATACAAATATTTAGGTGTTCTGGAGGCAGATGACATTAAGAACAAAAAAAAAAATGAAGGAATTGATAAGAACTGAATACATTCGGAGAATAAGGAGCGTATTAAAATCACATCTGAACAGTAGGAATGCCATAAGTGCAGTAAATTCCCGAGCTGTGTCTATTATTAGGTACAGTGCGGGAATTCTGAGACGGAATGTTGGTGAACAAAAAGAAATGGATAGGAAGATTAGGAAGCTATTAAATATCTACAACATGTTCCACAAGACGAGTCTTTGGTGGACCACGACGGGCGCATGCTACTCGATCCCGGGCAAATGTGTGAAGCTTTTCAGCGACACTTCGTCCAGTTATTCGGGGGCAGAGGCGGGCCGGATCGAGGGATGGACTTTAATGTCTACCTAGACGGACTGTCGCGGCTCTCGGCCACTGAGGCGGAGTGTTGCGAAAAGCCGATAACAGGCGCTGAAGTACGGGGGCAATGACTGGCTGCACAAGGGGTAAATCGCCTGGTTTGGATGGTCTGACCTATGAACTTTACGTACAGATGTCAGACTTGTTTGTAGGCCTCTTGACGTACGTCTACTGCAACTGGCAACAGAACGGGAGAATTCCCAGCTCTGTTAGCTGAGGAGCGGTGGCGCTGCTGAGAAAGGATCCGAACAAGGGGGATAACATAGATAATTTCAAAACCATAACTCTACTAAACACAGAGTTCAAGGTTTTGGCCAAGGTGCTAGCAAGGAGGTTGGCGCTTGTCGTTGGTGGTCTGGTGGGAGAGGCGCAGACATGCGCCATTCCCGACAGATCCATCCACGACAACCTCCACCTCATGCGATACATCGTCGAGAGGGTAGCTAGGGAACCTGGCACGGGTGGGTCCTTGATCAATTTAGATCAGTCGAAAGATTTCGATAGAGTCGACCATCGTTACCTAGCGGCAGTCCTGAGGGCGGCTGACCGGTTAAATTGCTAGGGGTCTGGTTCGTTCCGGACCTCCAGACGGACAAAAACTGGGACGAAGTGACGAGCAGGGTGGCTTCTCTCACCCAGAAATGGGCGGAGAGGAAGCTATCCCTGAAAGGTCGAGCGGAGGTGGCTAACGCGTACATCGCGTCTGTCATCTACTACTGCCTGACCGTCGTACCTTGTCCTAAGCCCCGCCTGACTGCGCTGGAGCGTTTGCTCTTTCACATTTTGTGGAAGGGACGCGCTCCGATGGTCAGGCGGTCCATCTGCTGTCAATACCCGCTACGTAGAAGGCTGGGCATGCCGTGGCTGATGTTGCGTAGACACGCGCTCAGGCTACGACATCTCCACCTCTTCCTCGACGGTGCTTAGGTGTGGTCGCCGTTTGCTAGACGCGTCTTTCCCCAGCTCGTCTCCTTGACGGAGCTGCAGTCCTGGGTCAAGCGAAGACCGAGAGGGAGCGCTTGGAGACTGCAATGTCTTCAGGCGCTCACAGCCCTCGATCAATCGGGCAATGTGATCGGTGGAAACTCCAACTTGGCGTTCTATAGAGGATTAGTGGAGGGGAAGAGCGACGACGTACTTGGGGAAACTCTAGGCGTCGACGAAAATCAACTAGCCAATCTCTTCGGAAGAACTTTCGGGCCGGGGCCTATGGACAACTTCCAGAAATCCATTGCCTGGCAGTGCTACCGAGGAGCTTTGCCAGTTCGGGATAAACGCTACAGGCATGGAGAGCATGTCCGAGCATGTCCGGCAGGTCCGAGATGCGCGCAGGGCGACGAAACCGTCCTGCACGCACTCGTCCACTGTCCGAGCATTGCTGACTCGTGGGTTTATGTCGAACACCTGCTGTCGCGTGTAGGACGGATCCAGCTATCAGCTGAGTCCATCGTGAGGATTGCCCCGCCTTCTTCCTTTAGCCGGGAAGGGCAGGCAGTTTTTATCTGTTTGGTGGCCATGGCGAAAGAGATAGTATGGTGGACACGTTTGAAAGGGCTGAAGACGAGCACTTACCTCTTCGGTGATGCCCTGATTAACTTTTTTAAATTTCATTTGAAAAGGAAAATCAGAGTAGAGAGGGAAGTGCTCTCTTCCCAGCATTTTGTTGAAAGATGGGTGACGGAGGCAAGAATGGCCCGGGTGAATGGGCCTACTCTGAGTAGGTGTCTGTAAATTAAAGGTGGAAAACTGGGAGAGGGCACTTGCCCTGGTGGTCAGGGTCACTGTGGCTTTTTAATGGGGTTTCTCCACGAATGTCCCTCGGAAGTCTACCCCCTATTGGGGAATTTTTTTCATTGTTCTATTATTACATCCTCTGTTTCTTGTTCTTTTTTACACGCAGAAATGCCCATTTGTACCGCCCTGTATTGTCCTGTACTGTCCTTAATATCTACTTTATGTAAACCCTTGTGGTTAATAAAGAAATCATTATTATTATTATTATTATTATTATTATTATTGAATGCCATGGTTGACGGAGGCTCGGCTCTGTAAAGTATAGTAATTTTTAACCGTTAAAACAATTGTAAATTGTTTAAAACTTGAACCAAATTGTTGATAAAGACACCCTCCTCCTCGTGAGAGGGGTCTTTCTGTCCGTTATTTGGCCCTTCGGGGTTAAATAACCAGTTATTGGGGTTTTGTACCCAAAATTTCATTTTAAACAAAAAACAACATGGCTACGAAAAAGAAATTTCATACGTCACTCCCACTCATTCCGTCTTCTTCTTCCTCAATCATCACTACAGCAGAGAGAAGATTGTCTCTCTCCCTCCCTTCTTTAAATGTGTCTCTCTCCCTCCCTTCTCTTTCGCAAGTGACGAAAGAAAAGAAAAGTCTCGTGCAAAGCGTGCAAGGTTTCTCCACGACGACGACGACAGCGACGAAACAGGTGTGCGGGAAATACGAAAACCCAGTTCATTCGTCTGACGTCAGGAATAATAGCAGTAGCAGCCGTAATAACAACAGCAACAGTGACAATGAAAACAACAGTAGCAGCCGCAACAGCATCACCAGCAGCATAAACAACAACAGCATTAGCAGCAGCAACACCAACAACAACCACAGCAACAGCGGCGGAGGTAGTAGTCGTAGTACCTGCAGCAACAACAAAAGTACCAGCAGCTCTGACGACAACAACAACAGCAGAGAAAAACCAATCTCATTTGCAGGTATTGCGAAAAACTTGGAAACAATCCTCATAACAAATGAGGAATTAGAGGAAGCGAAGAAGATGGTGACAAAGAACGGACACCGAGCAATCTGCAAGGCAGCGAAAAATTTTTTCGAAACCCAAGAGCACTGTACGGTCACGTACCGTACAGTAAGTACAAAATCCCGTAGGGTGGAAAGAGCCACAGAGGCCCAAATACAAAAAGCCTTGGGGTCTGTGTGGCAGCGGAAAACGCACATCACCCGAGGCAAAAAATACGCCACCGTAGACGTACTTTTTGCCACACCCCAGGAGGCAAAGGCCCAATCAGTAGTGACCCTAAGGAGCGAGGAAATGGTGTTGGTGCCCTCCTACTGCGGGCAAAAAATTGTGAGGGTCAAACTGACCCACGTCCCCCCCGGAATGACCCCTTCTTGGCTGGCCGCGTCTGTCCTAATCGGAATCGAGGACAAAACAACTGTACTGCAAGTACAGAAAAAAGTAAGAGAAGATTGGGTCGGCTCCTCCATTGAGATGCTAATCCAAACCAACCAGGAGTGCATCGAAGCTATCCCGGATGTGATAGACTTCGATAACGGCACTCAACTGCCCATAAGTGTTGAGGGCAAACGCCCGAAATGCTTTCGCTGTGGATCGAAGACTCACCTCAGGGCCTTCTGCAACGAGAAGACCCTGAGAAAGGAGAAAACCCCCCTCCTTCCGAATCCGGCTCCACGGCTACCAGCAACAGGACAAGCGGCAACCAGGAACGATAGGTCCGTGGCACCCATACCCACGCCACGGAAATCAAAAACAGCAGCAGCAGTGGAAATATTAACAACAACAACAGCAATACCAAATGCAGCTGCAACAGAGACTCCAGTGCAAACATCACCAACAACAACAAGTGAAAGAGTGGAGCTGGTACCCCTCCCCGACCTCACAGAATCAGACATGGAGTGTGAGGTGGGAGAGGGATGGCAAAAGGTCGCAAGAAGGCACAAACGCAGAAGCAGCGCATCGTCGCCTTTGAAAAGGGAGGAAAGAAATGAGAAAAGGGTAAAGTCTACTGCAAAGAGACCCACAGCAGCAACAACACCAACACCATCACCACCCACACTAGCGCCACCATCACCACCGGCGACAACCCCACCGCCAACAACACCTTCAACACCACCACCACAAGCACCAACATCGCAAACACAACAACAAAACACACACACCCAGCAACAACGACAAGAAAATAGCAGAACCACACCCCACCCCCAGAAAAACAAATGCACGGCAATAAATACACACAACAAGAAACTAATGACTTACATAATTGAACACACAGACATTTCACAACAGGACTACATAATACCAGCACCAATCAAAACGCCAACTAACATAAGACTGCTAAAAATAGCACAGAAACAATACACAAACATTAAAACGAAATTCCCCAACGCAGTTGGTGATTTCAGGGACCTAGGAGGAACCATCAATCGAAGAGTATACTCAGACATTCTCTTAGAAGAGCCGATGACCAGCCGAAGGGACGATTCAACGGTCCCTTCACCAGACGATCAAGTGAAAAGGGATGTAAAAACCATCCCTCCTCTACCAAAAGTACGGTAAGTGGTCTTTCCCATCTTTTCCACTCTATTTTAAACATGACCTCACTCAGAATAGGCAGCATAAATGCGCGTGGCTTGGGGTCGTCATGGAAGCAGGGTCACCTGCTCAACGACCTCAGGTCACTAAACATAGATGTAGTGGCCATCAGCGAGACCAGAATCTCCGAAGCACGGGCCTTCGCACCGATCTTCGGCGGCTACGATGTGTACGCATCTCCCAGCCGTCCTGGATCCGGTGGAGGAGTTGCTGTGCTTTTTCGGAGAGGTTTGGATCTCGCCACACGGGCCATCTTCCTGGACCCAGAGGGTAAGCTGGTGGTGCTGGACGTGACCAGCGGAGACGGGCAAGCTTTCAGGCTAGTGGCCGTCTATGCCCCGACAGGAGCAGGGCGGCCTGATTTCTTCCGGCGTCTGGAGACCTTTCTTGGAACGTCCCGCTCTTTAGTGTTAGTGGGCGACTGGAACGGGATCTTAGATGCACGCTGGGACTGTGTGGGATTAGCGGATAGGGGTGGAGGGTGCAAGAGCCTCACCAACCTGCTCAGGCGTTTTGAACTGTCTGACAGGTACCGATTGGATTTCCCGAATGTGCCAATGTGGACTTGGACAAACCGCATAGGGTCATCCAGATCATATCTAGATAGAGTATTTTGTAGGGAAATAGATAGGTCTAGCATAGGCTGTCCACAATTCAAGATAGTCAGCTACACGGACCACAAATTCGTGATCTGTGTGCTTGACTTAGATAGGCTTCATAGACGAGGACCCGGCTACTGGAAGCTAAACGCGTCCTTACCAGCGCGCAAGGCCTACAGAGACCGGATTAGCGAACTAGTTAAGCGGGCGTTGACGGGGGCCATCGTCAACAACAAGTGGTGGTTTGCTCTGAAAAGAGCGATTAGAATAGAATCGATTAGATTTAGTAAGGCTTTAGCAATAGAGAAAAATAGAGCAGAGGGAGAACTAGTTAGAAAATTAGACGAGGCGCTTAGCAAAGGCATTGCGACCGACGTGCTTGCGGCGAAATTAGCCCTTGACCAATTCTTCAATGCAAAGCACGAAGGCTGCGTTGTCAGAGCAAGGGTGCGTGCTCTCAGACACGAGGGGACGAAAGCCGTTCAATGGGCCCGAGTGGCGGAGGCGCGTCGTGGCAACAAAGCCACGATCCGGTCTTTGGTGGACCACGACGGGCGCATGCTACTCGATCCCGGGCAAATGTGTGAAGCTTTTCAGCGACACTTCGCTCAGCTGTTCGGGGGCAGCGGTGGGCCGGGTAGAGGGATGGACTTTAGTGTCTACCTCGACGGACTGCCGCGGCTCTCGGCCACTGAGGCGAAGTGTTGCGAAAAGCCGATAACAGCCGCTGAAGTAAGGGAGGCAATGACTGGCTGCACAAGGGGTAAATCGCCTGGTTTGGATGGTCTGCCCTATGAACTTTACGTACAGATGCCAGACTTGTTCGGAGGCCTCTTGGCGGACGTCTACTGCAACTGGCAACAGAACGGGAGAATTCCCAGTTCTGTGAGCCGAGGAGCGGTGGCACTGCTGAGAAAGGATCCGAACAAGGGGGATAACATAGAAAATTTCCGGCCCATAACTCTGCTAAACACAGAGTTTAAGATTTTGGCCAAGGTGCTAGCAAAGAGGTTGGCGCTTGTCGTTGGTGGTCTGGTGGGAGAGGCGCAGACATGCGCCATTCCCGACAGATCCATCCACGACAACCTCCACCTCATGCGATACATCGTAGAGAGGGTAGCTAGGGAACCTGGCACGGGTGGGTCCTTGATCAATTTAGATCAGTCGAAAGCTTTCGATAGGGTCGACCATCGTTACCTAGCGGCAGTCCTGAGGGCGGCTGGCTTTGGGCCCGTCTTCAGAGGCTGGATCGCTGCCATGCACAGCGACATCTGCTCTGTGGTGAGAGTGAACGGTCACCTGTCGGAACCGTTCAACATCATGCGCTCGGTCCGCCAAGGATGTCCCCTCTCGTCCCTCTTGTACGTATTGACTCTCGAGCCATTACTGCACAAACTGGAGACGTTGAGGGGCGTCCCGCGCGAACTAGGATGCGGAAGATCCGTATCAGCATATGCGGACGATGTCACCGTAGTGGTGTCGAACGCCAAACACATCGAGGCGATCGGCACTACACTAAGAGAATACGAAGCGGTGACAGGAGCAATGATCAACCAGGAAAAGTCAGTGGGCCTGCAGCTCGGCACCTGGAGAGGCAGGTCCATGCCGTCCAACAGCGTCGTCGGACGCTGGACGGACGGACCGGTTAAATTGCTAGGGGTCTGGTTCGGTCCGGACCTCCAGACGGACAAAAACTGGGACGAGGTGACAAGCAGGGTGGCTTCTCTCACCCAGAAATGGGCCGAGAGGAAGCTATCCCTGAAAGGTCGAGCGGAGGTGGCTAACGCGTACATCGCGTCTGTCATCTGCTACCGCCTAACCGTCGTACCTTGTCCTAAGCCTCGCCTGACTGCGCTGGAGCGTTTGCTCTTTCGCTTTTTGTGGAAGGGACGTGCTCCGATGGTCAGGCGGTCCATCTGTTGTCAACACCCGCTACGTGGAGGGCTGGGCATGCCGTGGCTGATGATGCGCAGGCACGCGCTCAGGCTACGACATCTCCACCTCTTCCTCGACGGTGATCAGGTGTGGTCGCCGTTTGCTAGACGCGTTTTTCCCCAGCTCGTTTCCTTGACGGAGCTGCAGTCCTGGGTCAAGCGAAGACCGAGAGGGAGCGCCTGGAGACTGGAATGTCTTCAGGCGCTCACAGCCCTCGACCAATCGGGCAATGTGATCGGTGGAAACTCCACCTCGGCGTTCTATAGAGGATTAGTGGAGGGGAAGAGCGACGACGTACTTGGGGAAACTCTAGGCGTCGACGAAAATCAACTAGCCAATCTCTTCGGAAGAACTTTCGGGCCAGGGCCTATGGACAACTTCCAGAAATCTCTGGCCTGGCAGTGCTACCGAGGAGCCTTGCCAGTTCGGGATAAACTCTACAGGCATGGAGGTGCCGTCAGCCGGGCATGTCCGAGATGCGCGCAGGGCGACGAAACCGTCCTGCACGCACTCGTCCAGTGTCCGAAAATTGCTGACTTGTGGGTTTATGTCGAACACCTGCTGTCGCGTTTAGGACGGATCCAGCTATCATCTGAGTCTATCGTGAGGATTGCCCCGCCCTCCTCCTTTAGCCGGGAAGGGCAGGCAGTTTTTATCTGTCTGGTGGCCATGGCGAAAGAGATAGTATGGTGGACACGTTTGAAAGGGCTGAAGACGAGCACTTACCTCTTCGGTGATGCTCTGATTGACTTTTTCAAATTTCATTTGAAAAGGAAAATCAGAGTAGAGAAGGAAGTGCTCTCTTCCCAGCATTTTGTTGAAAGATGGGTGAGAGAAGCAAGAATGGCCCGAGTGAATGGGCCGACTCTGAGTATATATCTGTAAACTAAAGGTGGAAAACTGGGAGAGGGCACTTGCCTTGGTGGTCAGGGTCATTGTGGCTTTTTACTGGGCTTTCTCCACAAATGTCCCTCCGAAGTCTCCCCCCTATTGGGGAATTTTTCATTGTTATTTTCATTGTTATTTTTGTTACATCCTCTGTTTTTGTTTTTTTACACGCAGAAATGCCCATTTGTACCGTCCTGCATTGTCCTGCACTGTCCTTAATGTCTACTTTATGTAAACCCTTGTGGTTAATAAAGAAATCATTATTATTATTATTATTATTATTATTATTATTATGATTATTATTAAAATAAAGTACCAATAATGTACTGGGTAATTGGTGGCCTTGTGCCTAAAGTAGAGACAATTATTATTATGATTATTGTTATCATATTAATCATAATCAACATCATTGTTATCATCAATCTTATCATCATTATCATTGTCATCATCATCACCATCAGCATCATCATCATCATGATTATCATTGTCATCATCATGATCATCATCATCATCATCGTCGTCATCATCATTATTATCATCTTCAACACCATCATCATCATCATCTTCATCTTCATCAGCATCTTCATTATCATCATCATCATCATCATCATCATCATCATCTTCACCTTCATCTTCATCATCATCATCATTATCATCATCATCTTCATCTTCATCTTCATCATCATCATCATTACCACCATCATCATCGTTATCGTCATCATAGTTGTCGTCGTCATAGCAATCATTGCCGCCCACGTCATATTTCTTTTTAAAATGTAGGGAAGAGTCGCTTCAGGCTCCGTGTTCTGTGTTGCAATGGCAAGAGAAAGCTACCCGCTACTCATCATTCGGAAGATAGTAGTTTATTTACGGTTGTTATGATTGAGTAGCAAGCAACACCTGCAAAACCTTGTTTTCCCGGAAACATCTCGTCTCTAGCGTACGTGTATTTATCCTTCGTTCTTTTTCCTTTTTTTTTTATTTCAAAAATCTTTTTCATTACGTTTTGTCTTCGACACCTTACATTTAAAGTCATAGCTTGTGTGGCGGAGTAAGGGATGAAAAATATTCATCCAGTCATACCTTAGAATTAAGGAGGGAAGGAAGCAGGAAAGTGAAAACCAAATCTAAGGTACTCCATACATCACAAACCGTCTAGTTTGAAAGCTTCCTCTGACGCCTAGTTGTAATATGTAACGACAGAGTTATCTCTCCTTATGCCCCCCCCCCCCCCCCCCGCAACATTCATATCCATTTATCATTTGGTAATCTCTAACTTTTCTATTTTGTTCATTTTCATGTCCACACGTAGAAACAAGTTGTGATATCTTGTAATATTGGACAGCGATTATAGACATATACCTCTGCATAGCTGGTTGCTAAAGAACAATTTTTCGTGTCACATCAATTATTGCTGTATGTTTAAGGAGTTCGCTTTGCAACCAAGTGGTTTCGGATTCAGTCCCATTTTGTTGCACCTTAGTCAATGTCTTCTTCAGTATCCACGGGTTGACCAATACTTTGTGAGTGATATTTTTACGCATAGTTATGTTTCGTCTTGTTTTCCGAGTATTTAGTTTCAGTTGAAGAAGCTTTCTGTTATTCTTGTTACAATGTAATTAGTCTCAACTCCAGGGTCACTTTGGTCGAAAGACTCTGGCATGTATCGCGTTTTGTTGTTTCGTTTTTTACTTCAATCCCAAGAGGATGATTTCTGAAGGCTATTGGTGCACTGAGGTGAGCAATACTATCCATATGCACTTTTCTGCTGACTCCTCGCGGATAGCTGATGAATTGGGTGTTTCCGCTTGCCAGTTATGCTCCGCTTTTACAGTTTCTGTTGCTTTCATTGTCCTCCGTCCTCAATTTATAACTGTATTCGACCGGAGGGGGGAATATATCGCCATTGCTACACACACACAGACAGATACACACACACAGATCGCACACGAATAAATGAAAGAAAATACATTTACTCAAGATACAGACAATATATGTATGCACCCAGCATGATTTAGCGGAGGAATTGATGCGCACATGATCATTTAGGGCAACTGAGACTGTTGGAAAGTATGGAGGGAATTTTTCTTAGAATTTAGACGCGGCTTTAAAGGTTATCAAGACACAAAAAACATGGTGCTTCAAGATCTTATTCACTATTTCCTCTTTTGCTTTGGTAATAACTAGACTACTGTTTTTTTTTAAATCAACAATTTTTAATCTAGTTTTCAAAATATTAAAAATAAATCGTTAATAAATGAGTAATTGAAGATGAAAACAGGGACAATATTTAAAGAAAATAAAACAGAAAAATGGAAAGAATACAAGATGAAATATATAGATAAAAATAAAGATAAATATAAACGATAAAGAGGAGGGAGAGAAAGAAAAAGAGGAGAAAAGAGAAAGAGAGAGAGAGAGAGGGGAGGAGAGAGAAATAATAAACGAGAGATAACGGAATCTAAAAGAAAGGCAAGAAAGAGATTTGTACGCACACACACACACACACACACACACAACCATAAAATAAAATGAACTGCATTCCTGCATTTTCCGAAAGTCTTAAATTCTGTATTTAGATCTATTTCGGGTTGTAGATAATGTATTTTAGGCTCAGTCTTCCTTCGTTCTTCATCGGTAGCCTCTATTGCTGTCTAGTTATTTCACTGACTTTCCTGTTTATATAATTTAAAGCATTTTATTTCAATGACCAGCTATCATTACTGATTATATAGATACAATGGACAAAGACCTTTAGTCAGCAAAATCCTCTTTAAAAGCGAAATGCAAAGAAATTCTCTCTCTCAAAGACCCACCCACACAGAAACACACACACACATACACACACACACACACACACATATATATATATATATATATATATAGTTCAAGGAGACAACAAGCAGGGGTACAAAAAGTCTTATCAGTTTCACTCTTTATATTGGAAAGAGGAAAGAAAGTTCGACGTGTCGGGCTTATGCTCATACATATATATATCCTCTATTTTTTGATGACATTATATAATCAGTGTATAATTTCTTTCCCCTTTCTGCATATGATAATTCTAATGTAGCCGACTTTCTAAGTGAATGTGCTCAGTGGGGGAGATCTAATGTCCATTACTTCCACCAAGTCGGCTTATAGACTTGGTTCACTCCCAATACATTGTCATAAATTGCTCAAAATGACTTGTATCAGCTCAGGATTTAAGATTGCTCTCCCTTGCTTGCTTACACACATACACATACACACACACACATACATACACACATACAGCTAGAGTGGTATAGAGAATACAAATATATTGAGAATAAATTTAAAGAAAAACTATAGGCCTAAGCAGACGGAAAAGTCTGTTTCTCATTGAACCGACTTTGCATTCAGTTAAATTCCTCTTCATCTTTACTTTACATTGTAAGGTCAGTGGACGTAAATGGTTCTCGTAGAAAATATTTTCATAGTTTTGTGTGATAGTTAAACATAGGGAGGCTGGAACAACTATATCTTCTTTTTCAAATGAAATTAATTGCTCTACTAATTCCATTTCTCAGTAAATTCTGATTTTCTTCACTTTACCTATGGTAGCCGCTATGCTGCAGCCATCGACCTTTGTAGTTTGGCCTGGAAGGCTGTGGTTTCCTTCTTATCACAACGTTATTCCCTACACAGAAAAAAATGCCCACTAATTCAAGTTAAAAATAAATGGTTTAGTTATAAGTAAGACATTTAATACGCTTTTTTTTCGTTTTTAGTATTCAGTGTAATTTTCAGTTTTGTGTTTTATTAAAAAAACAAACTTTAAATAATTTTTTTTTCGCATGTTCGCTGTGGTTATAACTAGAAATAAAACATAGTTTTAGACATTTTACAATGTTAAACATTTTGTGATGATGTTGTTTTTTTAAACTACACATAGTTACATCAATGTAGATTGGAAAGAGATGAGAACGAAAGAAAAATAAATAAAAGGCGAAGAATGCAGTCATTTATTATGAAGAAATCCTGAAATTAACCATACTTTCTAGCGTTTTATGATTGTTACCAAAACAAATAGGCTGACCACATTTCGGAATTATAATTGCTCTATTTGTCATGCTTAGCTCTTATATTTCATAGCTAAAATATAAAAAAAAATAACAAACTTCCAAACAAAATAAAAATTTCTCTTTGAATGAACACCCGAAACACGAAATCTATAAAACGAAAAATATTTCTAACACATACACACGCATCTACACATACGCATATATATGAAACACATATGAACAAATACGTAAAAGAAAGAGTGAGTATGAATCATTATATATTGTTTCAAAATCGCTGCCGATTAATAATGTGCATTATATATATATATATAAGCACACACACACACACATATATATATATATATATGTGTGTATGAGGGGGGGGGGAGTATGTGGTGTGTGTGTGTGTGTGTGAGTGCGTGCAATCCTTCTTAATTTCTAGCATTTATCAGAAGAGAAAATTAATTAGAAATTGAATAAGTTATACCTTGGCAAATTTTCGTGAGATTGATGTCTTTCAAATTTTTTTTTTTTTTTTACATGCTAAATCGAATAATAATAATGATAATGGTTTCTGGTTTAGGCACAAGGCCAACAATTTTGGGCGAAAGGGAAAGTCGACTAAATCGACCCCAGTGCATTACTGGTATTTTATTTTATCGATGAAAGGTTTTAATTTAAGGACAATTCCAGCTATTTGGGTGTTGTTACCTTGAACAAGTTGATCATATTGACCTCAGTGCTTGACTGGTATTTTATGTGTCCGACGTTTGAACGATTACAAAGAAGGAGGATGAAGAAAAAATAAAGAAGAGAAAGAATAAGATGGAGAAGACGATGATGAAGGAGAAGATAAAAAGAGAACTACAATAAGACGAAATGAATGAAGAAGACAAAGAAGATTATTTACAATAATAATAATAATAATAATAATAATAATAATAATAATAATAATATGATTGGCGAAATTTATTTTTATATATATTTGCAGATTTTCTATCCAAATGACTTGATGAATGGACACTTTGCTAGATTCAACGTTTGAGATGATATGACAGAATAATTCTTCATATATTTATTATACACCAAGTGATAATTTCTTTATCTTACAGTATAAGTCAGACAAGAAGCGGAAATAATGTAGTAAAGAGAATAATGTGTAATGTGTATAAGTGTGTGGGGGCATCCGTCGATTCCGACGACGAATATTACAGTTGTTCGATCAACGGAACGGCTTGTTCGTGAATTAACATGTAAGGGGCTAAGTAATCTACAAGCCCATGTAGCCTTAATGTAACTCCTAGGCAAGATTAGCATGACCAGGTTTGACAAACCTGGTTCTCTTAATTACGGGCACATTCCATTCAATGGGTTTCCCAAACATTTTTCGTCTACTCAATTTCACTCACAAGGCCTTGGTCGGCCTGAGGCACATGTCACCAGAACATTATGATTCGATAGAACATTATGATTCGATAAAATAAAGTACCAGTAATGCACTGGGATAATTACTGGCCTTGTGCCAAAAGTAGAAACAATTATGATTGCAAAGCGAGCGGATTTCTTAACTATTAAGCTTTGCCTAGCCCAAAGAATGAAAAATTACGGACACGCACGCATACTGCACTTCCGTCGGTCACAGCGATGAGTGTTACTGTTGCTCTTACAATGGAACAGTCTGCTCGTGAAATTAACGCGTAAGTGACGTGTCGCCCATGGAGATTTAGAGTAATATAGTATGGAAAGGGGATAGCCTGTTGAATTGAAGGTACATTTTTATACACACATTTTTTGCTAGTTGAGTAAACTGGAGCAACGGGAAATAAAATATCTTGCTTGAGCACACAACGCACCGCCGGGAATCAAACATGCGCTCTTACAGTGATGAGAGAAACCTCTAAGCTACGTGCCTTCACAAAAGGTAAAAACAATTAGTGCATTCCCCGATCCAGCTCGCCACTGCACCCGAACAGTTGAGCGAAGTGCTGTTGAAAGGTCGCTCACATCTGCTCGGGATCGACTAACATGCGTCTAACGTTCCTCCAAAGACCGGATCGTGGCTTTGTGGTCATTCCGCCACTCGGGTCCATCGAACGGCTCGTGTCTGAGAACACGTGTCCTAGCTCAGACAACGCAGCCTTCGTGCTTTGCGTTGAAGAATTGGTCGCCGCAAGCACGTCCAGTCACGATGCCTTTATTTTGCGCCTCGTCTAATTTTCTAACTAGTTCTTCCACTACTCTATTTTTGCTTATTGTTAAAACCTTACTGAACCTAATGGACTTTGTTTGAATCGCTCTTTTCGGGGCGAACCATCATTTGTTGTTGTTGACTGCCTCGTCAACGCCTGCTTAACTAATTCGGTAATCCGGTCTCTGTAAGCTTTGTGCACCGGTAGCGAGGCGTTCAGCTTCCAGTATCCGGGTCCCTGTCTACAAAATCGACTATCTTGAATTGTGGACAACCTATGCTAGATCTATCTATTTCCCTACAAAATACCTTATGTAGATACGATATGGATGAACCGATGCGGTTTGACCGTGTTCCCATCGTCGCATTCGGGAAATCCAGACGGTACTTGTCAGATAGTTAAAAACATATGAGCAGGTTTGCGAGGATTTTACACCCTCCTCCCCTATCCGCTAGTCCCACACAGTCCCAGCGTGCATGCAACATCGCGTTCTAGTCGCCCACTAACATTAAAGAGCGCGACGTTCCAAGAAAGGTGTCCAGGTGCCGGAAGAAGTCAGGCCATCCTGCCCCTGTTGGGGCGTAGACGGCCTCTAGCCTGAAAGCGTGTCCTTCTCTGCTAATCACGTCCAGCACCACCAACTTACCTTCTGGGTCCAAGAAGATGGCCCGTACCCCAAGATCCAGACCTCTCCGTAATAACACTGCCACTCTTCCCCCCCGATCCGGAACGGCTTGGAGATTTGTACACCACATAACCGCTGAAAATGAGTACGAATGCAGGTGCCTCTGAGATTTTGGTCTCGCTGATGGCCTCCACATATATGTTTAGCAACCCTGGTTCCAAGACGACCCAAGGCCACGCGCATGTGAGAAGCTATGTTGGATAAGATAATAATAATTGTTTCTACTTATGGCACAAGGCCAGCAATTATCTCAGTGCATTACTGGTACTTTATTTTATCGACCCCGTAAGGATGAAAGGCAAAGTTAACCTCGGCGGGATTTGAACACAGATCATAAAGAGTAGCAATGGAAAAGGTTTCTACTAATTCTTAGTTACATATACATACATATATACATAGGCATGCATACACACACACACACACACACACACACACACACACACATATATATAGATATATATATGTGTGTACGTGTGTGTGTATATATATATATATATATATATATATATATATATATATATATATAAATATATATATATTTGAATATATATATATATATATATATATTCAAATATATATATATTTATATATATATATATATATATACATATATATATATATATATATACACACACACACACGTACACACACACAGACACACATATATATATATTTAGATGTGTAAAATCCCGACCGCAGCGCCAATAAGTTAGATATATACAAATTATTGAATATCTATATATCTAAAACAAAGAATGTCTGTCTCTCTGACTCCCTAAAACTCGAGAACCACCCAACTGATTGTTTTCAAACTTTACACATGTAATACTTATGGCCCTGTGAGTGGTTCGAACAAAACAATTTCAAATTGTCAATGCCCTAGGGACCGCATTAGGCGATTTAGCGATCTCTCTCTATAATTCTTAGTCTTTCTTTTTAGATAGATACATAGATATAATGTTGCGCCCATATAATATCTGTCTGTATGTCTGGTTGTCTGCATTACAACGTTATGATGCTATATGTGTTTACGTGTATATATGTATATACAGTGTGTGTATATATATAGTGTGTGTAACGTTTTTCGAAATATTTACTTCTGCGTTCACAGATTGATTTTTTTACCTTTAGAAGATCCCGTTAAGGGAGAAAGCAGCGATTCTTTGCTTAAACTTTAATCTGTTATTTTAATATATATATATATATATATATATATATATATATATATATATATATATATATATATATATATTTATATATATATAATTATATATTCGTGTACTGATATTTTTGCATACACAATAACAAAATATAAACAAACGT
>OZ024743.1:355529520-355609520 GCA_964016885.1 Eledone cirrhosa | reverse complement strand
ATGTGTGTATATATATATATTTATGTATACGTATATATACAGTATATATATATATATATATATATATATATATATATATATAAATATGTATATATATTTAATGACTACTTTCCCTTTTCTTTCTCCCCCTCCATCTCGTTTACATCTTCTTCTCACGATTCAACATTATGCATATATAGACCACACATCTTCTTGCTTATCCATCCAGTATCTCTTTCCTTCTCTTCCTCTCACTCTCTCTTTCTCTCTATCTCTCTGCTCTCTTTATATATATATATATATATATATATATATATATATATATATATATATATATAAAGAAATTAAGAAAGTAAAACAAAGAAGCCTTCAATACATCAAAAGTCTTTATTAGCCGACAATGTTTCGTCCTATTAAGGACTCATCAGGGCAATTAAAACAACAAGAAGTAATGTCGGCAGATAGAAGCCGGAAGCTCCGAAGAATATGGAGTGTACATACACTAAAGTATTGCAAGATTATGGGTAAAAATATATAATAAAAATAATAAAAATATATAATAAAAATTACTAAGGATGTATATAACATTAAGAACCATATTACAAATATAGTCCAAAGCAAAAAAACCTAGAGCTAAACAAAGGTGGTTATATAGAGCAGGAATTATATATAATACAATGTAATATAATATATTATACCTTTACCAATATTAAAATTACAATAAAAATCAAAAGGTACAATATGCATATGTATATATGTACGCACACGTACACACACATACACATACAACAATACACATATCCATCTTCAACTGCACAAATTAAACCTTATTAAGAGTTTGAATATAAAAATAAGCATGATAGGAATGAAAATAATAATAATAATAATACTAATACATCTACCCAATATACATGAGGTAATAATATGATATAATTATAAGTAGCACATATAATAAATAATAAACAATACAATTATATACTATATAATATAATATAATAGAATAGATAATCTCCGGTTAATTTACACAAACAATATAGATGTCACAATAATACTATAATAATAATATACTAACATTTATAATATACAATATACTAACATTTATAATATACAATATATAATGGTACTCAAGTTAACAAATCAATTCATACTGGGTTACAGAGTAGGTGAGGAAAAATAAATTGTACAATACCCTAAAAATTATGATGGTACAAAAAAATACAAACATCTTACATGATATATAAAGTTTAACATATCATAATGTTACATATAATCAACGGTAAGTAATAAGGATCAATATTACAAATAAAAAATACAATATAATATAATATATTATATAAAATAAATTAACATAATATAATATATAATTACTTATAATTACAAGGTTGGTGAACAGATATGCATGTGGATGAGTGAGTAAGGGCCAGACAGTAAATATAATGCACAGTAGTATTACAAATAAAATATAAAATATAAAATATAGAATAAAATAAATAAATAGAATCAACCGGAAATTAAAAAACAAAAACAAACGTATACATTTAGGTCTCACATGCAGTTAAGTAAAAACTAAGGAAACAACCCCTGTAAATGACTCGAAAACCCTATTTGGTAAATTAATATTAAAAATATTTACAATATCCAATAAGGCAGTATAATATTAGCTATAGTTTAAGTAATTAAAGTTTATAAACGTTAATATTTCGTTACAAATATTTACAAAAAGGAATGAAATTTTTTACTATCATATACATAACGATATCTAAAAAACTGACTTAAGCAGAATTAAGGTAGGCTAATAGGCACAGAAATGAAGAAATATATGGAGGATGCATAGGGGCATAAAATCGTAGTCGATATACTATATTAAATAATAGAAAGGAGCGTAAAAGAGGGGGGTTTAGATATAATCATAGTCAATTTGGAGGGGTTGATAATAAGTTTATGTGCGCATGGGGGGGGGGGGGGGTATCCAAAGAAGAATCGGAATAAAAATAAAAATAAAAATAAAAATAAAAATAAAAATAAAAATAAAAATAAAATAAAATAACTAGCGTAAAATATATAATCTTATATATATTCATAATGTGTTAATAGTGAAAATTTAATGCGTAAGAAGATAGATATGGTACAGTAGCCAAAAGATTATGAGAGCTAGAATAAAGAGTCATCAAAAACCAATGATAATAATGATGATAATAATAATGTTGGTAAACAAAAGAACCTAAACTAAAAAATAAGTAATGGAATATATCAGCTAATGGGTACAATTTGTTCTACTAGAACGTTTAGGTTTATAATAAAAGTATGAATTAGAAATAGCGTGGGGGCAAGAAGAGAATATCTCAGACTTTCTATTAAGTAAGGATACGCTAGAGAAAATTATAGAGTGTGTCTCGAGGATACAGAGATTACAAAACTTAGTATGTGTAGAAAGGTGGTTAGAGCGTGCTACTAAACGCCAGTTAAGGCTAAATGGTATATTAGCTCCGTTAAGATCCCAGATATAATGTGCTAAAGAAGTAGAATTCTTAAACTTAACATGTTTGAAATTAGAGATATGAGAGTTAAACCTAGTCTTAAAAGTGTTAGATGTAGAGCCTATATAAGTTCTATTAGAGGAATTAGTTATAACGTCGCAAGCATAGACAATGTTCTTAGAAGGGCAGTTACCGTTTAAAGGGCAGTTAGCACTCACTCTACAATTGCACTTCCGGGTGTTATTGGTTGGCTCAAGTGGTGATGCATTACACGTAGGATTGCTATTAGATAAGGTCTGTTCTGGTGGTAATGCATTTCCAGATCTGTTCAGACTAGTAGTATGTAGAGAGGAGAATCCATCCCTAATTTTCCTATTCTTAGTGCTAGCTAAATGAGAACTAATATTAGGGGTGGTAGAGAATGAAAGTTTAATAACATTTTTATTAAAAATACTATGGTATTTATGAGAAGGGGGGAAATTTTTCTCTAAGATAGAGAAGAAAGATCTAGGGATATTAGTTGATACTTCCTGATTATATGGCGGGTTAAAATAAGTATTTAATCGCCTTCTATTTTTATTCTTACCGACTCTACCATTATCAAATATCCCACCATCGAGACTAGGGTTACTACAAGGATTAGTTAAAACCGCATTCATAGAATCAGCCAAAATTTCATTAAGTCTATTACAGTTTCTACCTCCAGTAGATCTGCTGCTGTCCGGAATCCCATCAAAAGGATTAGGGCCAATGATAGGATCAGTAGGAGCAACATTATTAGAATAAGATCCAGCAAAACCATCACCAATGAGTGAGCGCACAGGGGGTTCAACATGTTTCCTAGAGGTATTATATTCACTATTACGAGTCCCGTGGGTTAACTTATGGATGGATTCAGATACACCTATATAATTTTTACGGTTACTATGTTTCCTACTCCCATTCATGGCCATGTTATGTGATATTATGTTATTATTATGTTATTATACCAGATGTTAGGGATAAGGTTAATTTTAACCTATGGGGGAACACTAAGGAAGTTACAGATTGGTTCTCTGGGATTAATAGACATGAATCTAATAAGTTTATCCAATTCGATATTGATGCCTACTACACATCAATTTCACCCATCCTCCTCAATAAAGCTTTAATGTTGGCCATGAGAGTGTCCAGCCTCACACGATCACAGGTAGATTTTATACTAGCAGCCCGTAAAACTATTATTAAATTTGAGGACACATTTTGGACCCGTAAAAACACGCCCAATAATTTCGACGTTACAATGGGTTCGAGTGATTCGGCCCAGGTTACTGATCTTGTTGGGTTGTTCCTCCTTAATGAACTATATGCTACCTTCCCGCAACTTATAGGCGGACTATATCGTGATGATGCATTGTTTGTAATTAACTCGAGCACCAACAATGTAGAACATAATTAGAAGAAGCTTTATAAGTTTTTTAAAAGCTATAACCTTTCGATCACGATAGATAGCAATGATAGAGCGGTTAACTTTTTAGATGTGACTTTGGACTTGGTCACTAATAGTTTTAAACCCTTCCATAAGCCTAATGAAATACTTTCTTATGTTAGTCCCAATTCTAACCACCCCAAGTCTATGATAAGCTCTATAATTAAGGGTGTATCTAATAGGATTTCCACACTCTCTAAGGACGTAGGAACATTTAATGAACATGCGGAGTACTATAATAATGCCCTAGCAAATTCCGGTTACTCTAGTAAAATACATTATAATAATAGTAACCTTAGAAAGTCTCCGCTTACTTTTAATAATAATAACATAATATCACATAACATGGCCATGAATGGGAGTAGGAAACATAGTAACCGTAAAAATTATATAGGTGTATCTGAATCCATCCATAAGTTAACCCACGGGACTCGTAATAGTGAATATAATACCTCTAGGAAACATGTTGAACCCCCTGTGCGCTCACTCATTGGTGATGGTTTTGCTGGATCTTATTCTAATAATGTTGCTCCTACTGATCCTATCATTGGCCCTAATCCTTTTGATGGGATTCCGGACAGCAGCAGATCTACTGGAGGTAGAAACTGTAATAGACTTAATGAAATTTTGGCTGATTCTATGAATGCGGTTTTAACTAATCCTTGTAGTAACCCTAGTCTCGATGGTGGGATATTTGATAATGGTAGAGTCGGTAAGAATAAAAATAGAAGGCGATTAAATACTTATTTTAACCCGCCATATAATCAGGAAGTATCAACTAATATCCCTAGATCTTTCTTCTCTATCTTAGAGAAAAATTTCCCCCCTTCTCATAAATACCATAGTATTTTTAATAAAAATGTTATTAAACTTTCATTCTCTACCACCCCTAATATTAGTTCTCATTTAGCTAGCACTAAGAATAGGAAAATTAGGGATGGATTCTCCTCTCTACATACTACTAGTCTGAACAGATCTGGAAATGCATTACCACCAGAACAGACCTTATCTAATAGCAATCCTACGTGTAATGCATCACCACTTGAGCCAACCAATAACACCCGGAAGTGCAATTGTAGAGTGAGTGCTAACTGCCCTTTAAACGGTAACTGCCCTTCTAAGAACATTGTCTATGCTTGCGACGTTATAACTAATTCCTCTAATAGAACTTATATAGGCTCTACATCTAACACTTTTAAGACTAGGTTTAACTCTCATATCTCTAATTTCAAACATGTTAAGTTTAAGAATTCTACTTCTTTAGCACATTATATCTGGGATCTTAACGGAGCTAATATACCATTTAGCCTTAACTGGCGTTTAGTAGCACGCTCTAACCACCTTTCTACACATACTAAGTTTTGTAATCTCTGTATCCTCGAGACACACTCTATAATTTTCTCTAGCGTATCCTTACTTAATAGAAAGTCTGAGATATTCTCTTCTTGCCCCCACGCTATTTCTAATTCATACTTTTATTATAAACCTAAACGTTCTAGTAGAACAAATTGTACCCATTAGCTGATATATTCCATTACTTATTTTTTAGTTTAGGTTCTTTTGTTTACCAACATTATTATTATCATCATTATTATCATTGGTTTTTGATGACTCTTTATTCTAGCTCTCATAATCTTTTGGCTACTGTACCATATCTATCTTCTTACGCATTAAATTTTCACTATTAACACCTTATGAATATATATAAGATTATATATTTTACGCTAATTATTTTATTTTATTTTAATTTTTATTTTTATTTTTATTCGGATTCTTCTTTGGATACCCCCCCCCCCATGCGCACATAAACTTATTATCAACCCCTCCAAATTGACTATGATTATATCTAAACCCCCCTCTTTTACGCTCCTTTCTATTATTTAATATAGTATATCGACTACGATTTTATGCCCCTATGCATCCTCCATATATTTCTTCATTTCTGTGCCTATTAGCCTACCTTAATTCTGCTTAAGTCAGTTTTTTAGATATCGTTATGTATATGATAGTAAAAAATTTCATTCCTTTTTGTAAATATTTGTAACGAAATATTAACGTTTATAAACTTTAATTACTTAAACTATAGCTAATATTATACTGCCTTATTGGATATTGTAAATATTTTTAATATTAATTTACCAAATAGGGTTTTCGAGTCATTTACAGGGGTTGTTTCCTTAGTTTTTACTTAACTGCATGTGAGACCTAAATGTATACGTTTGTTTTTGTTTTTTAATTTCCGGTTGATTCTATTTATTTATTTTATTCTATATTTTATATTTTATATTTTATTTGTAATACTACTGTGCATTATATTTACTGTCTGGCCCTTACTCACTCACCCACATGCATATCTGTTCACCAACCTTGTAATTATAAGTAATTATATATTATATTATGTTAATTTATTTTATATAATATATTATATTATATTGTATTTTTTATTTGTAATATTGATCCTTATTACTTACCGTTGATTATATGTAACATTATGATATGTTAAACTTTATATATCATGTAAGATGTTTGTATTTTTTTGTACCATCATAATTTTTAGGGTATTGTACAATTTATTTTTCCTCACCTACTCTGTAACCCAGTATGAATTGATTTGTTAACTTGAGTACCATTATATATTGTATATTATAAATGTTAGTATATTGTATATTATAAATGTTAGTATATTATTATTATAGTATTATTGTGACATCTATATTGTTTGTGTAAATTAACCGGAGATTATCTATTCTATTATATTATATTATATAGTATATAATTGTATTGTTTATTATTTATTATATGTGCTACTTATAATTATATCATATTATTACCTCATGTATATTGGGTAGATGTATTAGTATTATTATTATTATTATTTTCATTCCTATCATGCTTATTTTTATATTCAAACTCTTAATAAGGTTTAATTTGTGCAGTTGAAGATGGATATGTGTATTGTTGTATGTGTATGTGTGTGTACGTGTGCGTACATATATACATATGCATATTGTACCTTTTGATTTTTATTGTAATTTTAATATTGGTAAAGGTATAATATATTATATTACATTGTATTATATATAATTCCTGCTCTATATAACCACCTTTGTTTAGCTCTAGGTTTTTTTTGCTTTGGACTATATTTGTAATATGGTTCTTAATGTTATATACATCCTTAGTAATTTTTATTATATATTTTTATTATTTTTATTATATATTTTTACCCATAATCTTGCAATACTTTAGTGTATGTACACTCCATATTCTTCGGAGCTTCCGGCTTCTATCTGCCGACATTACTTCTTGTTGTTTTAATTGCCCTGATGAGTCCTTAATAGGACGAAACATTGTCGGCTAATAAAGACTTTTGATGTATTGAAGGCTTCTTTGTTTTACTTTCTTAATTTTTCGGCTCTCTTTAACTACATAGAGCTATACCTTTTACTGTTATTTCTATAATACGAAGAGGGTGTTTAACTCCAACACGCTCCAGTATTTTAACCCTTATATATATATATATATATATATATATATGTAAGAATATTTTCGAAACAGCGAGCGAGTATGAAATTATAAATATAAGCTATCGCCGTATTTTGACTAAAGAAATTAAAGTATTTCTTCAAAGATGAGTATGGACGTACATGTACGTCCATACTCATCTTTTTCCATTTCTCCGAGGGTTCTTAACCCCACTATCAGGCTAAATAATTTCTTTAATTTCTTTAGTCAAAATACGGCGATAGCTTATATTTATAATATATATATATATACACACATAAAATAAAATAAATATATGATTCCAGTTCCTCAGAGAAATAACAACCCAACCAGGAACTGGGTATATCGGAGTATTGACGGAGTTAAACACCTCAACAACATGTGTACCCGTCTCTACCACACCAATTCGGACTGCCTGAAGAGGTCACAGCCAAAGATGGCTGTCACCGAAATATATATAGCAGTAATAAACGAAGACAAATTTTAAATATTTGACTTATTTATTTTATTTTACATTACTCCGGAGTAACCAAACCAACCTGCGCACTTCGTCGAGTGCTCCAATCTGCATACTAGGGTGTCGGTAAACAACCAACATATATTCAAAATTTATGTACACACATATATATGCTTGATTTTTCCCATCTCTTATCCCTACACTTCCCTTCCTTACACAATTCAACATAATGCATTTGTGGACCATACACCTTCCTAAGTATCCCTCTCCTTTTCTCATTTACTTTTTCTTTATCTTTATCTGTTTACTTTTCTCTTTCGTCTTTTTATATAAAGTTTAACATTACACGTGTATAGACTTCTCTTTCTCACTATCATCACATACCTTCATCTGATATCTCTCTCTTTCCTTTTTTTTCATATCTCTCTTAACTCTTCATCTCACCCTCCATGTCTATTTATCTCTTGCTATCTCTGTTTCTTTCTCTAACTTCACTCTCCTACACTATTTACCTATATATATATATATATATATATATATATATATATATATATGAAAGACGTAAAATAAGAACATTTTAAAAATCAAAATTTAACTTACTTACTAAAATTTTCACTCCAACTAATTAGTTTCTGTAATGGGATAAAGATAGTTAGCCTCAGTGTCACGTGATTGATTCTTTAGAATCTGCCATTTGACCAGAGACAGCGAACTTTTTCAGTGCTTTGGAATTCCGTCCCCGCTAGCTGTTCCATCCACCGAATTATTGTTATTTTTATATGAGTCCCTAGTGTCCGCGCATTGCCTGGAGACTTAGCTGAGAATAGACTCCCTGATGAAGTAATGAATTCTCGACAGTTACATTGCGTAACTATCTTTATCCCATTACAGAAAGTAATTAGTTGGAGTGAAAATTTTAGTAAGTAAGTTAATTTTTAATTTTTAAAATTTTCTTATTTTACGTCTTTCATATAATTGTTCTGCATCCTCCTGCATTGAACCTCCTAGGTACTATGACATAACTTATGTATTTGCTAGCATTAGTGTACATCTGTACGCATATGTCGGTAAATATACTAATTCTCTCTCTCTCTCTCTCTCTCTCTCTCTCTCTCTCTATATATATATATATATATATATATATATATATATCTTTTCTGAATTTGTTTAGTAAGATTCTTTATCTGAAAACGTGTGTTGAAACCGATATTGTTATACTTTGGGAGGGTCATGTTGCCAATAAGAAACACACGCAACAGTTACTTCCACTCCAATTTATTATAAATCAAATTATAAATTTAAATATTTATAAATTTCCGGTTGGTTGATTGGTTCCACAACCGGACGGTTGTTCATATATTGTCAAAGTTCTTTCGTCACACATTTTGTGACCTCTTCAGTGACTGGGGATTATTTTCTTTGTTTTGTGCCTCTCCTTTGTTCTGTCCTACGCCATCTTGTTTTTGAAAAACAAGATGGCGTAGGACAGAACAAAGGAGAGGCACAAAACAAAGAAAATAATCCCTAGTCACTGAAGAGGTCACAAAATGTGTGACGAAAGAAATTTGACAATATATGAACAACCGTCCGGTTGTGGAACCAACCAACGAACCAACCGGAAATTTATACATTTTTAAATTTATAATTTAATTTATAATAAATTAGAGTGAAAGAAACTGGTGCGTGTGTTTCTTATTGGCAACATGACCCTCCCAAAGTATAACAATATATATATATATATATATATATATATATATATATATATATATATATGTATATATATATATATATATATATATATAAAATATATATGGAATATATATATATGACAAGTAAGTATGTTTTAGAATAGCGAGCGAGTTTGAAAATAGAAATAGAAGGTTACGCCGTATTTTTGATTAAACAAATTTTAGTCTGATAGTGGGGTTTAGAACCCTCTAAGAAATGGAAAGCAAATGAGTATTGACGTACATAGTTGGTTATCAGACCACTGTGCTACCATTACACCAACACATCACCCGCATGTGGGTGATGTGTTGGTGTAATGGTAGCACAGTGGTCTGGGTAACTAAAGGTGTGGGTTCGATTCCCATGTTCGATTCCCATGTCTTAGAGGGTTCTAAAACCTACTATCAGACTAAATTATCTTTTGTCAAAAATACGGCCGAAAGCTTTTATTTCTATTATATATATATATATATATATATATATATATATATATATATATATATATATATATATATATATATATATATATATATATATACAGAATATATATATATATATGTATATATATATATATGTATATATATATGTATATATATGTATGTCCCCTCTCTCTCTCTCTCTCTCTCTCTCTCTCTCTCTCTCTCTCTCTATATATATATATATATATATATATATATATATATATATATATATATATATTTGTACATATATATATGAATATATGTATAGTATATTTGGCAATATACTGTATGTTTAATTAAAAACAATTTGAAGACCATTCGCTATGAGTTTTGAAGTAGTGGCTATGTCACTTATTCTCGGCAAAAGCAAAGGAGAATGGTCGACAGCTGTTTCTCGCTCGTTAGCGTTTAGCAAGACCACTCACTCCCTTGCTTCTGGATTCTTATAGAATTCCAGTAATATTTAAGAACTGATTAAACAGAGCGGTTGCCGGTCCAGCACAGAAAAAAAAATTGGTATTTGTATTGGTGCTCTGAAATAGCGTTGTATACATGAATGTATGTATAATATAATGTATAGTATATAAAAACAAAATACCTTGAACAGCTACCTAGTTTTTATCATTGTTTCCTTGACCTTACTAAAGCCTTTGATTCTACGAATCATCGGGTATCATGGCATCTCCCAGAAAACTTGGTTTCCCTAATAAATGCTACCAAGCCTTTCACGATGATATGATATCGCATATTGTAATTAGTGAAGAATGCAGAACCCCATTTTCAATTCGTCTTAATGTAAAACAGGGGGATATAAAATCTCCCCCTTTATTTACCATACACTTCACAATGCTTTCATTCGCTTGCACAGATTGCTTTAAGGGTATTTATAGTCGTACATGACCTGTAAGTTATTCAATCTGAAATAGCTCAACTCTAAATCACATACTTCTGTATCTGATAAGAGACATTGTATGCCGATGGTGGCATTATTGCTGCATATAATGAAAACGATCTTGAAAGTCTTATGGATAAAAATTCCTTGACGCGTATTATGTTAGACTTCACAATAAATTTTGATAAAATTCTTGCTTTTTTATCAGTCTTACCCGAGAAAACCATGTATGGAACCTAAGATAATGGTGTACAGTAAAAATGTGAATAATATATCTTCCTTCAAATACTTAGGCAGTTTTGATGAAAATCCAGTTGACAAAATTGGAAGTCATGATAATTGTCTCAGCGATACATGAAAATTTATACTAAACTTCTATTTTCAAAATTTACATTTTGGTTGTTTCGTTGCTTAGTCGACAATATATTCAAAATTTGTTGAACAGTTGGAGAGTTATCAGCAAAAGTGTCTTTGACAAATTTTGCATATGTACTGGAGAGATTTGTGAGTAAAGTTGAAGTTTTTAAGTAAGCAAATATTATAAACATGGAATCTCTCTTGCAATGTATTAGACTGACGTGGGCAGATCATATAATGCATACGGAAAATCAAAGAATCTCAAAGCGGTAACTCTATTATATAGGAAACGACTTCTTTGCGAATTGAAGTTAAGGTACAATGAGTATCGTAATTCTGATCCGAAAAAAGCTCAGCTCCTTGCAAATGAGGGCGATAGAAGTGCTTATCCTTTACTGCTCATTTCATCAGTTTCGATTTAGAATTAGGGTTCATTAATACCGAAATATTGGATTAATTAATTTTCATATAACTGGTATTATTAAAGTCATTTTATTTCCTTACTATATGTATCAATGAAAAATGAATCAACGAGTCTCTTCAGGGATCGAGGGATCTATTATTTAATCTTCGGACTTTTGAACCAGCTGCCAAGCCTCAACCTTCAAATAAAAGCAATGACCGTCTGTTGTTCTGCAACACTTAACGTCACTGGACTGCTGTTCAATGGGATGGGGTAATGTTTAGAGATGTAACATTAATTAGACAATTTGCCCCTTATAATCACTATGTAAGAAACCACCTCGACAGCGTTATAATTCTCGTTATGTCAAAGCAACATTTAAATATTCACAATCATTAATGTTCTGGGGATCAATAAGCATAAAGGGACGAGTTGCACTGGCCATAATGCCAGCAGGAAAGACTGTAAGTGCGAACATGTATTTGGAAATTATACGAGAAAAGGTCCCGTTATAGATAGAAAGGCATGGTTGCAAGATATATCAACGAGATGATGCTCCTTGCCATAGGGAAAAAAACCATTAGCCAATTTTTCCGAGAATCTGATATTGAAGTGCTGACACCTTGGATAGGTTTAAGTCCTGATTTAAACCCAATTGAGCTGTTAGGAATTGATGAAAGACAAAGTTGCCCAGCTAAATCCCAGCTCAATTACTGATTTACCAAAAAAAAAAAAAAATATTTACTGTATAGGCAGAACACATTACTCCTGAATATTGTGCCTCATTGGTGGAACCAGTACCTTGCAGAATTGCTGCTAAAGGTCATCATCATACAAAGTACTAATTTGAAATTGACAATTTGTAGCATAATGTTTGTACTAATATACCATTTTTATCTAATAACTGTTTCTTGTTCAATATCAACTCAACCTAATAAAATTATTGGGGTGGTCTTTGAATTATGCACAATATTGTATTTGCCTCTCCAGGTGCCTACCTCTCAACCCACCCATTTTTCTGGATTGATTATTGTTCCTGTTAACTTTTCATATTCCTCTAAGAAATTGCCGACCACCTCAATTTCCGAACACTATCAAAGCCAGGTTTATTCCCTACTTTCTCTATGATGTATCGCATGGGATGGAAGTTGTGTTGCATGGACATGGACGGGATTGCACACGTTCGTGCTTCCCCTACTAGGGTCTGGACAACAAGCGCCATCATCATTGCTGGCACCTTGGCTAAAATCTTAAATTCTGTGTTTAGCAGAGTTATGGATCAGAAATTATCAATGACGTCCTTTTTGTTCTTGTCTATCATTAGTGTTACTATGCTTCGACTCACAGAACTTGAAATACCCCCTTCTGTTGCCAGTCGCAGTAGACTGCTTCAAGTAGATTGGAGTACAAGCCTAGCATATTTACGTAAAACTCATCCGAACCGGGAGATTTCCTCATTGTACAATTGGCCAGGGCTTCCCGAATTTCGGCTGCTATTATCGACCTTTCGCAGCACTCCCCATCAGTCACCGAGAGTCACGGGCAGTAAAGGTGGACAATAGGCGTGTACTGTATTTGCTAGAAAAAGCAGTTAGGACACACCTGGTTAATTCGACCATAGGCGACTTTTGAGGGGTCTCTTGATAAACCTTATCAACCTCACAGTGATGGTGCACTTCTATAGTACATAAATTGCTGCAAACTGATTCGGCGAAACTGCAGTGGGGACTTTGAAGAAAAAATAGGTATATTTTTTTCTATTATTTCCTCATATTTTTAATTTGATAAATAGCTTGGATTATTGAATTGTTCTAATACTTTTGATTATTTTAACACTTTCGGTCATCGAGCAAAACTTGCTAAGGCGGACATCACACACACACATATACATATGAATATGTGTGTGTGTATATTATTATTATATTGTCCCAAACTCTCCTATAGTCGAGTTAACCAGGCGTGTGTTGTCGGCTTTTTCTAGCAAATACGGTACTCACTTATTGTCCACCTTTACTACCCTTCTGTGACCATGTATCACGTGTTAATTTCTCTCTTCGCCTCTCGAGAATTTCTCACTTGTTACGAACGCGTCAAGAAACAATGCTTTTTGAGGAGTCTCTTGATAAGCATTATCAACCTCACAGCGATGGTGCACTTTTGTGGTGCATAAATTGCTGCAAACGGATTCGGCGAAAATGCAGTCAGGACTTTGAAGAAAAAATACGTATATTGTTGCCTACTATTTCCTCGTATTTTTTATTTGATATATATATATATACACACTCAAATAAATAAATGAACACACACACACACACACACATACACACACATATATATATATATATATATATATATATATATATGAGAAAAATGGAGAGCTGCCTGGTTGCACATGGGTTACATATGAATAAAATTAGTCCTTCATCAGTGATCTTCCAACCTTCATTGGTATTTCATCGCTTTAAAAATCATATATATATATATATATATATATAGAGAGAGAGATCTATATATATTTGCATGTATATAAAGATACGTTTACATACAAAAATATGCTATATACATTACTGTATTATGACAACACGCACTCACACACACATACACACACAAGCACACGAACACATCTATATCTATATCTAGAGCTATATCTATATATCCCTCTCTATATATATGTATACACGCAAATCCGACCCATCATTATATATATATGTGTGACATATGTACACTTATAATATATGCATACAAATAAACGTATAATTACTAACATGTGATTTAGTATATGTATGTTGAAACCTTTACATCTATATTTTATATTTAATCAGTTATATATAACATATAACAAAGTAAACTCTTGCCCTGTCTATGCAGTGTACTTTAAACATTGTGCATAGATTTACTGACTCCCTCTGTTGGACAAATATAAATAATTTATTAATGTATTACACACGTACAGCAACATACACACACTCTTCTGTATATATATATATATAAATATATATATATATATATATATACACACACACACACACACACACACACACACACACACACACACATATATATATATATATATATATATATATATATATATATATAAACACACACATAGTGTCCCGCAAAATGCATACTCACTTACATTACCTGTACAGGCAATATTTATTAGAATGCTGTTGAAGTGTGTATACATTTTATATACATGTATATATAATATTATATATATATAATATATATATATATATATATATATATATATATATATATATATATATATATATATATATATATGCCCTTAAATCTTCTATTCACATCATAATCTTTCCCTTATTCCCCCAAATCCCCGAACTTTTATCCATTTTCTGTTATCCTGATTTACTTTAGACGTGTGCCAATTCGTTGGTAAGTTTTTGTTGATTTTCTAAGTAAGAAATCAAAAATTTATTGTTAAATTTATTACTATTTTATAGCTTGACCCCACGTCTGGACTTTCAGACGGTGGGTCAAGTCATCTTCACCCCTCCCTGGGGTGAAATTTTCTTTTGGAAAAAGTTTCGCCGGTGAAAAAATTGTAAACAAACTTTGCATTCAGTCATGAACGCTGCGTTCATAACTAGAAGTGATGGAGAGGCGGTAAGAGTGTTAAGCTCGCAGTCACCTCCTCTCACCACCTCATTGAAAGATATCGAAAATGTCGTCAGTTTTGAAAAGACGATGTCGGACGTTGATTGTAACATCAACACTAACATGAACACCAATAACATGCAAAATATAAACAACACCAACCAGAACAACAACAACAACAATAATGACAACAAAAACAACAACAGCAACAATGATAACAACAACACCACCAACAACAACAGCAACACGAACAACTCCACGAACAAGGAAAAGATTTCCTTTGCTCAAACCGTCCAAAAGACGGAACTGTTCACATACCTTGACATTTCCAATGCTAGGGAAATGTTAAGCGATGCAAAACAGTATGTAACTTTTGGTGAGAGTGGTGCTTTCAGCATCCCTTTTCCTCAACAGTTACGCAGAGAAACTGTTCTAAAAACAGTAATTTTTAGGACGGTTTCAAATGTGTCGAAAAAACCAGTTCAATTATCCCAAAACGACATTGAACTGGTTCTGAAGAATTCCATGAAGGATATTGCCTTCATCCAAAAAGGGAAACTTTTTGGAAGCATTTCGGTGTTGTTGAAAGACCAATTGACAGCACAAAAATATTCTGTATCGCCGATTGTGTCCTCCCTTTACACATTTTTACCCACATGGTAAAAAGAACACAAAAGATAAACATTTCGAACATTGCACCAAATGTAAACGTCTGGTGGATTTTAACTGGCTTCATCGATTTCGACGAAGACACCATCATTTCGGTGGGAAAATCCTCCAGAGGCACATTCAATGGTACAAGCATGGAAGATCTGGTCCAAATGAGGCCAGAACGGATAGCTAAAATACCCCAACGTATGCCTCTGGACGGAATTTCACACATAAACATTTCTGTTGAGGGTAGGCGGCCTTCATGTTACCACTGTTTAAGCAGTGGTCCTCAGTTAACTACAAAAAAAGAGGTACTACTGCCAACACCCAAAACAACAACACAACCACCACCACCACCACCACCACCACCACCACCACCACCACCACCACCACCACAACAAAAACAACAACAACAACAACAACAACAACAACAACAACAACAACAACACGCAAACATAACCAAAATAAGAACAACAAACCAACCTGCAAGCACAGTCCCACCAAACCCACTCCCCTAAAACCACTGCAAAAACACCCACAAACACAACAGCTCCCCAAAACATACCCCTTCCAAATAACAAAGACACCACAACGGACGAGGCCCCCACATCATCACCAAGTGACGACGAGGGAGAGCCTCTCCCGTTCGAAAAGAAAGAAGAAAAGACACCACAAGAACAAAAAAACAACAAACATCACTACAAACATACAACCACCAACACAAACAACACAAACATTACAAACAACCCCCCCCCCCGTCCCGAAAACAAAACCACGACATCACTCCAAACACAAACACCTACAGCAAAACGAAAGCTCCCACAAGAACAGCAGAGAAAAACCACCGCAACACAACAAGAACATTACACATACATAAACAGTAAAAACAAAACTTTAATGGAGGTTATCTCCAACGACCCTTCCATGAAAACCGAAGGGAAAACTTTTTCAAACTGTGTAGACAAACCTAATTTAAAGACGATTAGAGTCCCTACGGACACCTATAAGTCTTTAAAGGAAAACTTTCCTAAGGACGTGGGTAATCCCTGTGTTAAACCCATTAACCGCGTCCTTTTAAAAAGTTTCCCCACCCTCACCCCAGACTCCCCCACCCCACCAAACATCTTCGTCCCCACCCCGCCGGAAACCACCACACACCCAGACAACTCCTCTAACACCCCCATGGAAACCGTGCGGCCTGATTCCCGAGAGACGAAGAGGTGAGTGTTTTCTTCTCTTCTTTTAACTTTTCAGAACCAACATGGCCAATATAAGAGTTGGATGTGTGAATGTACGCGGCCTGGGGATGCCCTGGAAACAGGGCAAACTCTTAAACGACCTCAGGTCGCATAGTATGAATGTAGTAACCATTTGCGAGTCCAGGATCCACAGCGAGCGACAGCTGGCCCCCATCTTCGATGACTTTGAGATCTACGCATCCCTCTGTCAGCCGGGGGGGGGGGGGGGGTTGCCGTTTTGCTGCGGAAACACCTGGGCCTCGTAACACAGACGGTACATCTGAACCCGGGGGGTCGAATGGTGGTCCTAGACGTTGACGGTAGTGAAGGTGGAGCCTTCAGGCTGGTGGCCGTATATGCCCCATCCGGGACAACGCGGCCAGACTTCTTCAAACGTTTAGAAACTTTTCTGGGAACGTCCCGCTCCTTGCTTTTAGTGGGGGACTGGAATGGAATCCTAGATGCACGTTGGGACTATGTGGGAGCATGTCCCGATAAAGAGGGGTGTAACATCCTCAAACAGTTAATCGGCCGATTTGACCTGGCCGATAGATATCGACTAGATGTTCCGACTGTGCCACTGTGGACGTGGACTAATGGCAGCGGAACATCTAGATCGTACCTAGATAGGGTTCTAGTTAGAAATAAGGATAGGGACATGCTATGCTGTCCACAAATGTTCATGGTTCCTATTCAGATCACAAACTAGTGACCTGCATGGTCAACCTTGATAGAACCCATAGAGAAGGACCCGGCTACTGGAAGCTGAACTTGTCGTTACCGACATGCAAAGCCTTCAGTAGACGGATTAGCACTTTAGTTAAACAGCACTTGACAGAGGACATTGTCAACAACAGATGGTGGTACTCTCTCAAGAGGGCAGTTAGATTAGATTCGTTAGTTTTTAGTAAAGAATTAGCGTTAGATAGAAATAGGACCGAGAAGGAACTGGTAGATAAAGTAGAAGAGGCAATTAGAAGTGGCATCGTAGCCAGCGTGCTAGCAACGAGAACGGCCTTGGACCAGTTCTTCGACGCAAAGCACGAGGGCTGCGTTATCAGAAGCAAAATACGTGCTCTGGGAAACGTGGGAGTCAAAGCTGTTAGCCGGCCCGAGTGACGGAGGCAAAAATTGGCAACAAGTCCACGATTCGGTCTTTGAAGGACCAAGACGGACGCGTGATACGTGAGCCGAAGCAGATGTGTGCGGCCTTTCAGCGACACTTTGCTCAACTGTTAGGGCAGGGCGGCGCGCCGGGAGGGGCTATGGATTTCGGTCCATACTTCGAGAGCCTACCGCGACTCTCGGACAGCGAGGGGAAGTTCTGCGAAAAGCCGATTTCAGCCGCTGAGATAGGGGACGCGCTGAGACAATGCGGCAAACGCGAATCTCCAGGTCTCGACGGTCTGTACTTACTGACTCTCGAGCCACTACTGCGGAAGTTGGAGCTATTGCAGGGCATCCTTCTGGAACCGGGACTGCGGAAAGCGGCGTCGGCCTATGGTTTGCAATTCAGATCGTGGAGAGGCAAACCGATGCCTTCCGATGGCGTCGTCGGACGCTGGACGGAAGGACTGGTAAAGCTGCTCGGGGTCTGGTTTGGTCCGGACCTCCAGGTGGAGAAGAACTGGAACGAGGTGACGGTCAAGGTGTTTGCACTCACCCAGAAGTGGGCCGAGCGCAAACTATCCTTGAAAGGTCGAGCGGAGGTGGCGAACACTTTTATAGCGTCCGCCATCTACTACCGCTTGACCGTCGTGCCTTGTCCAGCCAAAACGCTCCTTTGGAAGAGGCGGGCTCCTTTGGTGAGAAGATCCATCTGCTGCGAACACCCTTCCAACGGAGGGTTGGGGATGCCGTGGCTGACGATGCGCAAGCACGCGCTCAGGCTGCGGCATCTCTACGTATTCCTCACCGGACAACCGATGTGGGCCCCGTTCGTGGGGCGAGCCTTCCCATGACTCGTCTCGCTGACCGAGCTGCAGTCCTGGGTCAAGCAAAAACCGAGGAAAATGCGCGACTGGCACATCGAATGTGCTCAGGCGCTCACAGTCCTCTGGCAGTCGGACCCGGCGTTCAGTGGAGACTCCACTTCGTCATTCTATAGAGGGTTGATCCGCAGCAAGAGCGACGACTCGCTTGGTGAAACTCTAGGCGTAGAGGAAGACGACCTGGCCAGTCTGTTCGGTAGGACCTTCCGCCCGGGACCGATGGACAACTTCTAAAAGTCCCTGGCCTGGCAGCGCTACCGAGGAGCTCTACCAGTTCGAGACAAGCCCTACAGACATGGGCGCCCGGGCAGGGACCCTGCAAAAAAGATCTGTCCGAGGTACGTGCGAGATGAAGAAACCGCCGCGCACGCATTCATACACTGCCCGGGCGTTACTGACCTGTGGGGCTATGTAGAACGACTATTGTCGCGGGTGGGACCAATCCGCTTGACCACCAAGTCCATTGTCATGATCAAACCGCCACCCTCCTTCAAAAACGAAGGAGAGGCGGTTTTCCTTTGTGCGATAGCCTATGGCGAAAGAGGTTGTATGGTGGACAAGGTTGAAAGGGCTGAGGTCAGACACCTTTCTCTCCGGCCAACAACTGATTCTTTTTTTCAAATACCACTTTAGAAGAAGAATCAGGATGAAGAGAGATGTGCTGTACCTCAGCAAGTTTTATGAAAGGTGGATGAAAGTGGCGAGAATGGCTCGAGTGAATGGGCCTTCTTCTATATCAGCCTGTAGGTTGAGGAAAAGGAGGAGAAGAGGAAAGGGGTACAAACTCTTCGTACTCCTGGAGATGAGGGTTGCACATTTTTTTCGGGGGTATGTGTTACTCATATGTAATGTCTCCCCCTATTAGGGAAAATCGATTAACTTTTAAATTGTATTTGTGATAGTATTTTACACGTTTTTATTGTATGTAAACTTCTTCCTTTGTATTTGTCCCCTTCTTTTGTGCCGCTGTGGCTAATAAAGAAATATATCTATCTATCTATCTATCTATCTATTTATCTACCAAGGAACTGGTAGATAAAGTAGAAGAGGCACTTAGGAGTGGCATCGTAGCCAGCGTGCTAGCGACGAGAACGGCTTTGGACCAGTTCTTCGAGGCAAAGCATGAAGGCTGCGTTGTCAGGAGCAAAAAATACATGCTCTGGGAAACGAGGGAACCAAAACTGTTAGCTGGGCCCGAGGGACTGAGGCGAAAAATGGCAACAAATCAACGATTCGGTCTTTGAAGGACCAAGACGTACGCGTAATACGTGAGCCTACGCAGATGTGCGCGGGCTTTCAGCGACACTTTGCTCAACTGTTCGGGAAGGGTGGCACGCTATGGATTTCGGTGCATACCTCGACGGCCTGCCGCGACTCTCGAACAGCGAGGCGAAGTTCTGCGAAAGGCCGATTTCGGCCGCTGAGATAGGGGACGCGCTGAGACAATGCGGCAAACGCAAATCTCCAGATCTCGACGGTTTACCCTACGAATTTTACGTAGCAATGGCGGACTTGTTCTCCGGTCTCCTGGAAGGAGTCTACTGCAACTGGCAGCATAACGGAAGAATCCCAGTTCTGTGACCAAGGGCGTAGTCACGTTAGTCAGGATGGACGAGAATAAGGGGGTTGACATAGGCAACTTCCTATCCATAACTCTGCTAAACACAGAGTTACAGATTTTGGCTGAGGTTTTGAGAAAGAGGCTTGCGCTGGTCGTCAAAAACCTGGTGGGAGAAGCGCAGACATGCGCAATCCCGACCAGGTCCATACACGACAACCTCCACCTCATGCGATACATCATAGAGAGGGTAGGCTGTAAACTCGGCTTCGGTGGGGCCCTGAACAATTTGGATCAGTCTAAAGCTTTCGATAGGGGTGACCATCGTTACCTGGATGCGGTGCTCGAGGCGGCAGGATTCGGACCGGTGTTCAGGGGCTGGATTGCTCCAATGCACAGCAGCAACATCTGCTCAAGGGTCAAGGTGAACGGCTACCTCTCGGAGCCGTTCCATATCACGCGATCCATCCGACAGGGATGCCTTCTCTCCTCCCTTCTGTACGTACTGACTCTCTAGCCACTACTGCGGAGGTTAGAGCTATTGCAGGGCATCCCTCAGGAACCGGGACTGCGAAAAGCGGCGTCGGTCTACGCCGACGACGTGACAGTAATGGTGTCGAGCATCTCGCAAATCGGGGATGTCGGCACTTTACGGAAGGAATACGAAAGATGCACAGGAGCGAAGCTGAACCGGGACAAATCCGTCGGTTTGCAACTCGGAACGTGGAGAGGCAAACCGATGCCTTCCGATGGCGTCGTAGGACGCTGGACGGAAGGACCGGTAAAGCTGCTCGGGGTCTGGTTTGGTCCGGACCTCCAGGTGGAGAAGAACTGGAACGAGGTGACGGCCAAGGTGTTTGCGATCACCCAGAAGTGGGCCGAGTGCAAACTATCCTTGAAAGGTCGAGCGGAGGTGGCGAACACTTTTATAGCGTCCGTCATCTACTACCGCTTGATCGTCGTGCCTTGTCCAGCCAAAACGCTCACCAAAATGGAGCGCGCGCTCTTCCAATTCCTTTGGAAGAGGCGGGCTCCTTTGGTGAGAAGATCCATCTGCTGCAAACACCCTTCAAACGGAGGGCTAGGAATGCCGTGGTTGACGATGCGCAAACACGCGCTCAGGCTGCGGCATCTCCACGTATTCCTCACCGGACAACCGGTGTGGGCCCCATCGTGAGGCGAGCCTTCCCACGACTCGTTTCGCTGACCGAGTTGCAGTCCTGGGTCAAGCAAAAACTGAGGAAAATGAGCGACTGGCACATCGAATGTGCTCAGGCGCTCACAGTCCTCCGGCAAACGGACACGGCGATCAGTGGAGACTCCACTTCGTCATTCTACAGAGGGTTGGTCCGCAGCTTTGAGAAACTCTAGGCGTAGAGGAGGACGAACTGGCCAGTCTGTTCGGTAGGACCTTCCGCCCGGGACTGATGGACAACTTCCCAAAGTCCCTGGCCTGACAGTACTACCGAGGAGCTCTACCAGTTCGAGACAAGCTCTACAGACACGGGCGCCCTTCGAAAAAGATCTGTCCGAAATGTACACTGCCCGGGGGTTACCGACCTGTGGGGATATGTAGAACGACTTTTGTCGCGGGTGGGACCAATCCAGTTGACCACCGTGTCCATTGTCATGATCAAACCGCCACCCCCTTTCAAAAACGAAGGAGAGGCGATTTTCCTATGTGTTATGGCTATGGTGAAAGCGGTTATATGGTGGACGAGGTTAAAAGGGCTGCGGTCAGGCACGTTTCTCTCCGGCGAGCAACTGATTCTTTTTTTCAAATATCATTTTGGAAGAAGAATCAGGATGGAGAGAGAGGTGCTGTACCCCAGCAAATTTTATAAAAGGTGGGTGAATGTGGCAAAGATGGCCCGAGTGGTTGGGCCTTCTCTCTATATAAGCCTGTAGGTTGAGGAAAAGGAGGAGGAAGGGAGGAGGGGAGTACTCACTCTTGGTGCTCCTGGAGATGAGGGTTGTACATTTTTTCGGGGTGTGTACAACCCCTGTGTAACGCCTCCCCCCTATTGGGGATTTCAATTGTTATTTGTTATTTTATTAATAGTTTTATTTTCATATACCTGTATGTAAACTCCCCATTTGTATTCGTCCCCTTCTTTTGTGCCCTTGTGGTAATCAATTTTTTAAATCTACCTATCTATCTATCTATCTATCTATCTATCAAGGTTGAAAGAGCTGAGGTCAGACACCTTTCTCTCCGGCCAACAACTGATTCTTTTTTTCAAATACCACTTTGGAAGAAGAATCAGGATGGAGAGAGAGGTGCTGTACCCCAGCAAGTTTTATGAAAGGTGGGTGAAAGTGGCGAGAATGGCCCGAGTGAATGGGCCTTCTCTCTATATCAGCCTGTAGATTGAGGAAAAGGAGGAGGAGAGGAAAGGAGTACAAGCTCTTTGTACTCCTGGAGATGAGGGTTGCACATTTTTTTCGGGGGTATGTGTTACCCATATAAACTGTCTCCCTCTATTGGGGAAAATCGACTAACTTTTAAATTCCATCTGTGATAACATTTTACACGTTTTTATTGTATGTAAACTTCCCCCTTTGTATTTGTCCCCTTCTTTTGTGCCCCTGTGGCTAATAAAGAAATATATCTATCTATCTATCTAGCTATCTATCTATCTATCTATCTATCTATCTATCTCTCTCTCACCCCTGTATATATATATATATATATATATATATATATATATATATATATATATATATAAAAGTGGTTACATAACAGTTAATTCACCATACCGAGAACAATTGTTTCACCTTAGCGGATCCTCAGCTCGTAATGGACATGGTTATACAGAACAGGAAGGACAACCGTACGAACGCGCATGCGCAGAAACGATCACTTCACACAAGCAATACTAAATTGCTTGCGAGAAGTGTAAGAGAGATAACTGCGAAAGTCCGAAAGTTTCTAGTTGATAAGAAAATTAGGATGTTGTTGTAATTCAATCCGGAGCTTTGTAGTTATGTAAGATGTGTTTTCAGACGTGTGGACAAGGTGTGAAGAATTCATTTCTCGTGTTTAGGCAATCACTATTGCGTAATCTCTTTAGAATATTTATTCGTTCATCAATACATAGTCCACTCGACGGATTGCCCCTTGCGTATGGTTTGGACTTAGTGATGGTTTTCCATTGAATGGAGCAGTCTATACTTGAGTCCTTGAGGGACCATACGTGGCTCGTGAGTTTCATGGATGAATGTCTGTCCGGGTACCTAAAGGTCGACTGGTGGTTCAGGAAGCCTTCCTTATATCGGCCCTCCGCCATACCCACATAGGATTTGAACTCCTGTGGTTGATTTGGTCGGTTGGAAGTGACCACAGCTTCATAAACTTCAGCGGGTGTGCTGCATTGCTGTTGAAGGGGACAAGCTTCGGGCTTACGGCAAGAGCACCGTGGTGGGGTGTTGCTCTTAGGGCTGTTGGTGATGTGGGCCTTCATGTTCTTAGCGCAGGAGTATCCTAGTTTTACTTTGTGTCGGTTAAAGATGGAGCGGTATTTATGACCTATGGGAAAGTGTCTATCTAAGAGGGCTAGAAATTGTTTGCCTACATTGGTTTTAACGTTGAGTGAGAAGGGAGGAGAGAACCAGATAGTTTGTCTATTGTTACGCTTTCTTTTCTTAATGCTGTTGTTGTTAGTGGGAGAGTAAGTGATAGGTTGCGAGAAGCCGCTGTTAGCTAACGCCGTGTTATAGTAGGGTGCCGCCCTGTCAAAGATAGCCTTATTAGAGGAGAGGTTTGAGATTCTAGTACTGATATTATTTACGAAGTTTCTAAAAACAGTGGGAGGGTGGCATGAGTCCTTGTGAATGTAAAGGAGTTTTTCGTTTAGCTTATGGAAGGGTCTGTAGGTGTGTGTGCGAAGGTCTAAATTAATGTCTAAGAAATCTACGCTAGAGAGGTTGGTAGCTACTGTTATCCTAAGTCCTAACTCATTGAAGGCTGAAGCTAAGTCTTTTTTAAACCGGTCGAGGTCGTGACCACTTTTATGGCTCGATAGGTTCAGTCAATCGTCGCGGTATATTCCCGTGTGGAAGTCCGGGAAAATAAATAGGCCAACCAAGTCGCATACGTCAGCACTGTCAAACGGATCCCATGAAGACGTCGAATAGGTCTGAAGTTGTTGACTTTTTTGCCCAGGCTACTCCGTTGTTGAAGAGGAGGGTTTTTCGACAGTGAGCGATGATTTCCCTGTCTAAATCATCGACGGTGGTGTAAGTGGTAGCGAAGTTCAACTCTTTGTTTAACAGGGTCTCTGAGATCGACGGGTAAAAATCAACAATGTCGAACTGTGTGAACTTCGCTTTTTTGGATTTGAAGGAGTTAAACCACTTAATTACGGAGTTGCTGTTCGCCCACTGGGGCAGGTTGGACTTGGCCCTAATGGTCTTAACTATGTTTCTAAGTATGGCCTTACTGACTAGTCCCATACCTGTGCGTGCCGGGTTTATTAGTCTACATGTGGGGTTAGAAGTAAAGTCTACCTTGTGATCTTTCAGGGTGAGGAACGCCTCCCGCTTAGCTAGAGATTGTAGCTTCTTATCTACCTTAAGGGCGGCGGCAAGTTCTTTGGCTTCTGTATTAATATCGTAGTAGGCCATAGGGTTAGCTTTCTTATATTTGAAAGTAATAGCGTTATGGGCCAGGTGGCAGAAAGTGGTGTTGTCGACTTCGTAAATATTATTAGTTTTGTCGGAAAGAACGAAACTGTTATTAGAAGATCTAAATTTCTTAATATCATTTCTGAGTTTAGTTTGAAAGGTGTTAGGGTGTTTGCGAAAGGAAATGTTAGCGACTAAGTCAAGAAGGTTCGCCTTGAAAGGAGCAAGTTCATATATATATAGTGTTGGAAAGTTCTATCAAACAGATAAGAGGAGAGTGGTATATGCGAGGAACAGAGCTAAAATATAGTTATTGTTTTCAACACATAAATGATACGACCTCCGGTTTCAAACGCTGCATGTACATTTGTCAGATACATGCATTGTTATCTTTCAGGAGACATGCATAAACCGGAAGTTGCAACAGTTATGTGCTGAAGACAATAACCGTAATATATTTACGGTTGAACCTTTGACATTTCAACAGCTATTTCTAGAGTCTGTAACTAGCTGTTGAAACAGCAAGTGTTCAGCCGTCGGGTCCCGATTCTTTATAATATAATATAATATATATATATATATATATATATATATATATATATATATATATATATATATATAGAGAGAGAGAGAGAGAGAGATAGATATATATGTGTGTGTGTATATATGTAATTTCTCTCTACACAACCCTGCACATCTACAACACCACATAAATATGTAGCAGAGCCCTGTCTATGGGATCTTATTTCTCACAGTATAAGATGCATGGTACAATATATATAAATATCCTTACATAACCATACCCAACAGGTAAATCTAACAAACCTAAACACACCTTCCAAAATACAATAACCCAATTAAATAAAAGGATGACGTTAGTCAACTAACACGTGATGTTTATGAGCAAACCGAATATAAATGATATTATATAATAATAATATTATTATTATTCACTCACGAATACTTTTCGGTATCCACCATGTTAGGTGTGAAAAATTGTTTTTTAATTTTCGGCAAACCCGGCCGTAAAATCGCTCGGTATGCAAATGAGACTAATCAGCCGATGTATATATTTAAGAATACTGTGTATCCTCAGCAGTTCCATTGGGTAGCAGTGACGAGAATACGCAATCTTGATAAGGAACAATCATTCCTATACAATTATCGATAGTTTTCTCTCAGTTACGGCTAGACAAAATGATGGCGTTGATCATCTACCACGTGGTACTTATAAGGCTGTTTGCTTGCAAACAAACCGAATATAAATGATTGGTGGATTGGCAGCCTTGGTAGAGTTGGAGACCATGCTTTGCAGCATAGTGTGACGGTTCTTTACGGTCTGAGTTCAAATCCCGCCGAGGTTAACTTTGCCTTTCATCCTTACGGGGTCGATAAAATAAAGTACCAGTAATGTACTGGGTTCAATTTAATCGACTTTTTACTCTCTCCAAATTACTAGTCTTGTGCCTATATCAGAAAACGTTATTATTATTATTATTGCCATTCTGAGTTCAAATCCCGCCGAGGTTAACTTTGCCTTTCATCCTTACTGGGTCGATAAAATAAAGTACCAGTAATACACTGGGATAATTGCTGGCCTTGTGCCAAAAGTAAAAACAATTATTATTATTATTATTATTGAGTCTCAAATAGTGATGTTATTTAACTGGAAAGTTTGTTGAAATATATATCAAGCCATTACCTGCAGCCTCATACATTCAGGACGTATCGGAGGGTTCTTGCTGTTCCCAACAAGCATGCCTTTTGAAGTGTTCCAGAAAGCGGGGCTGGACTAATCTTCTTTAACCATCCTTGGAAACTCTTTGAGATAGTACCTAGTGCGCCTATGACAATCGGGACGACCTTGATTTCATGGCAGTTCCATATCCCTTTTAACTCCCACTTTAAAATCTGGTATCGGTTAATTTTCTCCCTCTCCTTTTCTTGCACCCTCGTGTCAAATGGGTAGGCTACATCTACAATCAGGCACAATCTTTTTTCCTTGTCCAAAACCACCAGGTCAGGCCTATTGTGATATATATTATTATTATTATTATTATTATTATTATTATTATTATTATTATTATTAATATTATTATTATTGTTGTTATTACTCTTTGAGTCTCAGTCATTGATGTTAGTTAACTGGAAAGTTTGTTGAAATGAATATCAAGCCACTACCTGCAGCCTCAGATATTCAGGACGTATCGGAGGGTTCTTGCTGTTCCCAGCAAGCATGCCTTTTGAAGCGTTCCAAAAAGCGTGAAGGGGACAATTTTCTTTAACCATCCCTGGAAACTTTTTGAGATAGTCTCTAGTGCGCCTATGACAATCGGGATCACTTTGACTTCATGGCAGTTCCAAATCCTTTTTACCTCCCAATTTAAGTCCTGGTATCGGTTAATTTTCTCCCTCTCCTTCTCTTGCACTCTCGTGTCGAATGGGCAGGCCACATCCACAATCAGGCACGATCTTTTTTCTTTGTCCACAACCCCCAGGTCAGGTCTATTGTGTTCCAGTTTCTTGTCCGTCTGTATCCTAAAATCCCACAGCACCTTCACCTGATCGTTTTCTATCACCGCCTCTGGCTTATGCTCATACCACTTCTCAGAATGTGGCAAATTGTTTACTTTGCATAGGTGCCAGTGGATCACCCTGCCCATCATGTCTCCAGCCCTTATAGTGAGTCTGGGCTAGGTGTTTACACTCGGATACAATATGAGCCACAGTCTCCTCTCTCTCTCCACATATCCTGCACAGTGGGCTAGCCTCCTCCTTGTAAATATGGTGTTTCAACCACTTCGTTTTGAGGGCCTGCTCCTGCGCAGCCATTAACATTCCTTCTGTAGCCTTTTTAAGGTCTCCTCTTTTCAACCAGTTCCATGTCTGTGGATCTCTAAATTCAGTTTTCTCAAAGAAGGTACTATGAAGGGATTTTTCCTGAAGGCTGCTCTTTCTCCTTGATGTTATTTCCTCCTTGGACATCCCCTGGCCTATTGTCCCCTCCTTCAGTACAGTTCTGAGCATTGGCTCCTTACTATCAGTCACGTATTTGTGTAGGTTGTTTTTCTCCATCTGAACACAGTACTCTATGCTGATAAGACGTTTCCACCCTCAGATCTCCTTAAGTAGAGTCTATCGACATCACTCCTCTTGTGGAACATGTTGTAGATAGTCAATAGCTTCCTAGTCTTCATATCCATTTCTTTCTGTTCAGCAACATTCCATCTCAGAATTCCCGCACTGTACCTAATAATGGACACAGCATTCCTACTGTTCAGATGTGACTTTAATACGCTCCTTATTCTCCGAATGTATGCAGTTCTTATCAATTCCTTCATTTTTTTGTTCTTGATGTCATCAGCCTTCAGAACGCCCAATTATTATTATTATTATTATTATTATTATTATTATTATTGAATACTATGGTTGACGGAGGCTCGGCTCTGTAAGGTACTGTAAATTTTGAACGCTTTAACAATTGTAAATTGTTTAAAACTTAGACCCAACTTGTAGACAAAAACACCCTCCTCCTCGTGAGAGGGGTCTTTCTGCCCGTTATTTGGCCCTTCGGGGTTAAATAACTGCTTATTGGGGTTTTGTACCCAATATTTATTTTAAACAAAAAAGTCAACATGGCTACGAAAAAGAATTTGCATAGGTCACTCCCACTCATTCCGTCTTCTTCTTCCTCAATCATCACTACAGCAGAGAGAAGATTGTCTCTCTCCCTCCCTTCTTTAAATGTGTCTCTCTCCCTCCCTTCTCTTTCGCAAGCGACGAAAGAAAAGAAAAGTCTCGTGCAAAGCGTGCAAGGTTTCTCCACGACGACGACGACAGCGACGAAACAGGTGTGCGGGAAATACGAAAACCCAGTTCATTCGTCTGACGTCAGGAATAATAGCAGTAGCAGCCGTAATAACAACAGCAACAGTGACAATGAAAACAACAGTAGCAGCCGCAACAGCATCACCAGCAGCATAAACAACAACAGCATTAGCAGCAGCAACACCAACAACAACCACAGCAACAGCGGCGAAGGCAGTAGTCGTAGTACCTGCAGCAACAACAAAAGCTCTGACGACAACAACAGCAGCAAAGAAAAACCAATCTCATTTGCAGGTATTGCGAAAAACTTGGAAACAATCCTCATAACAAATGAGGAATTAGAGGAAGCGAAGAAGATGGTGACAAAGAATGGACACCGAGCAATCTGCAAGGCAGCGGAAAAATTTTTCGAAACCCAACAGCACTGTACGGTCACGTACCGTACAGTAAGTACAAAATCCCGTAGGGTGGAAAGAGCCGCAGAGGCCCAAATACAAAAAGCCTTGGGGTCTGTGTGGCAGCGGAAAACACACATCACCCGAGGCAAAAAATATGCCACCGTAGACGTACTTTTTTCCACACCCCAGGAGGCAAAGGCCCAATCCGTAGTGACCCTAAGGAGCGAGGAAATGGTGTTGGTGCCCTCCTACTGCGGGCAAAAAATTGTGAGGGTCAAACTGAACCACGCCCCCCCCCCCCACGGAATGTCCCCTTCTTGGCTGGCCGCGTCTGTCCTCGTCGGAATCGAGGACAAAACAACTGTACTGCAAGTACAGAAAAAAGTAAGAGAAGATTGGGTCGGCACCTCCATTGAGATGCTAATCCAAACCAACCAGGAGTGCATCGAAGCTATCCCGGATGTGATAGACTTCGATAACGGCACTCAACTGCCCATAAGTGTTGAGGGCAAACGCCCGAAATGCTTTCGCTGTGGATCGAAGACTCACCTCAGGGCCTTCTGCAACGAGAAGACCCTGAGAAAGGAGAAAACCCCCCTCCTTCCGAATCCGGCTCCACGGCTACCAGCAACAGGACAAGCGGCAACCAGGAACGATAGGTCCGTGGCACCCATACCCACGCCACGGAAATCAAAAACAGCAGCAGCAGTGGAAATATTAACAACAACAACAGCAATACCAAATGCAGCGGCAACAGAGACTCCAGTGCAAACATCACCACCAACAACAAGTGAAAGAGTGGAGCTGGTACCCCTCCCCGACCTCACAGAATCAGACATGGAGTGTGAGGTGGGAGAGGGATGGCAAAAGGTCGTAAGAAGGCACAAACGCAGAAGCAGCGCATCGTCGCCTTTGAAAAGGGAGGAAAGAAATGAGAAAAGGGTAAAGTCTACTGCAAAGAGACCCACAGCAGCAACACCACCAACACCATCACCACGCACACTAGCACCACCATCACCACCGGCGACAACCCCACCGCCAACAACACCTTCAACACCACCACCACAAGCACCAACATCGCAAACACAACAACAAAACACACACACCCAGCAACAACGACAAGAAAATAGCAGAACCACACCCCACCCCCAGAAAAACAAATGCACGGCAATAAATACACACAACAAGAAACTAATGACTTACATAATTGAACACACAGACATTTCACAACAGGACTACATAATACCAGCACCAATCAAAACGCCAACTAACATAAGACTGCTAAAAATAGCACAGAAACAATACACAAATATTAAAACGAAATTCCCCAACGCAGTTGGTGATTTCAGGGACCTAGGAGGAACCATCAATCGAAGAGTATACTCAGACATTCTCTTAGAAGAGCCGACGACCAGCCGAAGGGACGATTCAACGGTCCCTTCACCAGACGATCAGGTGAAAAGGGATGTAAAAACCATCCCTCCTCTACCAAAAGTACGGTAAGTGGTCTTTCCCATCTTTTCCACTCTATTTTAAATATGACCTCACTCAGAATAGGCAGCATAAATGCGCGTGGCTTGGGGTCGTCATGGAAGCAGGGTCACCTGCTCAACGACCTCAGGTCACTAAACATAGATGTAGTGGCCATCAGCGAGACCAGAATCTCCGAAGCACGGGCCTTCGCACCGATCTTCGGCGGCTACGATGTGTACGCATCTCCCAGCCGTCCTGGATCGGGGGGAGGAGTTGCTGTGCTTTTTCGGAGAGGTTTGGATCTGGCCATACGGGCCATCTTCCTGGACCCAGAGGGTAAGCTGGTGGTGCTGGACGTGACCAGCGGAGACCGGCAAGCTTTCAGGCTAGTGGCCGTCTATGCCCCGACAGGAGCAGGGCGGCCTGATTTCTTCCGGCGTCTGGAGACCTTTCTTGGAACGTCCCGCTCTTTAGTGTTAGTGGGCGACTGGAACGGGATCTTAGATGCACGCTGGGACTGTGTGGGATTAGCGGATAGGGGTGGAGGGTGCAAGAGCCTCACCAACCTGCTCAGGCGTTTTGAACTGTCTGACAGGGACCGATTGGATTTCCCGAATGTGCCAATGTGGACTTGGACAAATCGCATAGGGTCATCCAGATCATATCTAGATAGAGTATTTTGTAGGGAAATAGATAGGTCTAGCATAGGCTGTCCACAATTCAAGATAGTCAGCTACATGGACCACAAATTCGTGATCTGTGTGCTTGACTTAGATAGGCTTCATAGACGAGGACCCGGCTACTGGAAGCTAAACGCGTCCTTACCAGCGCGCAAGGCCTACAGAGACCGGATTAGCGAACTAGTTAAGCGGGCGTTGACAGGGGCCATCGTCAACAACAAGTGGTGGTTTGCTCTGAAAAGAGCGATTGGAATAGAATCGATTAGGTTTAGTAAGACTTTAGCAACAGAGAAAAATAGAGCAGAGGGAGAACTAGTTAGAAAATTAGACGAGGCGCTTAGCAAAGGCATTGCGACCGACGTGCTTGCGGCGAAATTGGCCCGTGACCAATTCTTCAATGCAAAGCACGAAGGCTGCGTTGTCAGAGCAAGGGTGCGTGCTCTCAGACACGAGGGGACGAAAGCCGTTCAATGGGCCCGAGTGGCGGAGGCGCGTCGTGGCAACAAAGCCACGATCCGGTCTTTGGTGGACCACGACGGGCGCATGCTACTCGATCCCGGGAAAATGTGTGAAGCTTTTCAGCGACACTTCGCTCAGCTGTTCGGGGGCAGCGGTGGGCCGGGTAGAGGGATGGACTTTAGTGTCTACCTCGACGGACTGCCGCGGCTCTCGGCCACTGAGGCGAAGTGTTGCGAAAAGCCGATAACAGCCGCTGAAGTAAGGGAGGCAATGACTGGCTGCACAAGGGGTAAATCGCCTGGTTTGGATGGTCTGCCCTATGAACTTTACGTACAGATGCCAGACTTGTTCGGAGGCCTCTTGGCGGACGTCTACTGCAACTGGCAACAGAACGGGAGAATTCCCAGTTCTGTGAGCCGAGGAGCGGTGGCACTGCTGAGAAAGAATCCGAACAAGGGGGATAACATAGATAATTTCCGGCCCATAACTCTGCTAAACACAAAGTTCAAGATTTTGGCCAAGGTGCTAGCAAAGAGGTTGGCGCTTGTCGTTGGTGGTCTGGTGGGAGAGGCGCAGACATGCGCCATTCCCGACAGATCCATCCACGACAACCTCCACCTCATGCGATACATCATAGAGAGGGTAGCTAAGGAACCTGGCACGGGTGGGTCCTTGATCAATTTAGATCAGTCGAAATCTTTCGATAGGGTCGACCATCGTTACCTAGCGGCAGTCCTGAGGGCGGCTGGCTTTGGGCCCGTCTTCAGAGGCTGGATCGCTGCCATGCACAGCGACATCTGCTCTGTGGTGAGAGTGAACGGTCACCTGTCGGAACCGTTCAACATCATGCGCTCGGTCCGCCAATGATGTCCCCTCTCGTCCCTCTTGTACGTATTGACTCTCGAGCCATTACTGCACAAACTGGAGACGTTGAGGGGAGTCCCGCGCGAACTAGGATGCGGAAGATCCGTGTCAGCATATGCGGACGATGTCACCGTAGTGGTGTCGAACGCCAAACACATCGAGGCGATCGGCACTACACTAAGAGAATACGAAGCGGTGACAGGAGCAATGATCAACCAGGAAAAGTCAGTGGGCCTGCAGCTCGGCACCTGGAGAGGCAGGTCCATGCCGTCCAACAGCGTCGTCGGACGCTGAACGGACGGACCGGTTAAATTGCTAGGGGTCTGGTTCGGTCCGGACCTCCAGACGGACAAAAACTGGGACGAGGTGACGAGCAGGGTGGCTTCTCTCACCCAGAAATGGGCGGAGAGAAAGCTATCCCTGAAAGGTCGAGCGGAGGTGGCTAACGCGTACATCGCGTCTGTCATCTGCTACCGCCTGACCGTCGTACCCTGTCCTAAGCCTCGCCTGACTGCGCTGGAGCGTTTGCTCTTTCGCTTTTTGTGGAAGGGACGTGCTCCGATGGTCAGGCGGTCCATCTGTTGTCAACACCCGCTACGTGGAGGGCTGGGCATGCCGTGGCTGATGATGCGCAGGCACGCGCTCAGGCTACGACATCTCCACCTCTTCCTCGACGGTGATCAGGTGTGGTCGCCGTTTGCTAGACACGTATTTCCCCAGCTCGTTTCCTTGACGGAGCTGCAGTCCTGGGTCAAGCGAAGACCGAGAGGGAGCGCCTGGAGACTGGAATGTCTTCAGGCGCTCACAGCCCTCGCCCAATCGGGCAATGTGATCGGTGGAAACTCTACCTCGGCGTTCTATAGAGGATTAGTGGAGGGGAAGAGCGACAACGTACTTGGGGAAACTCTAGGCGTCGACGAAAATCAACTAGCCAATCTCTTCGGAAGAACTTTCGGGCCAGGGCCAATGGACAACTTCCAGAAATCTCTGGCCTGGCAGTGCTACCGAGGAGCCTTGCCAGTTCGGGATAAACTCTACAGGCATGGAGGTGCCGTCAGCCGGGAATGTCCGAGATGCGCGCAGGGTGACGAAACCGTCCTGCACGCACTCGTCCAGTGTCCGAAAACTGCTGACTTGTGGGTTTATGTCGAACACCTGCTGTCGCGTTTAGTACGGATCCGGCTATCATCTGAGTCCATCGTGAGGATTGCCCCGCCCTCCTCCTTTAGCCGCGAAGGGCAGGCAGTTTTTATCTGTCTGGTGGCCATGGCGAAAGAGATAGTATGGTGGACACGTTCGAACGGGCTGAAGACGAGCACTTACCTCTTCGGTGATGCTCTGATTGACTTTTTCAAATTTCATTTGAAAAGGAAAATCAGAGTAGAGAGGGAAGTGCTCTCTTCCCAGCATTTTGTTGAAAAATGGGTGAGAGAAGCAAGAATGGCCCGAGTGAATGTGCCTACTCTGAGCATATATCTGTAAATTAAAGGTGGAAAACTGGGAGAGGGCACTTGCCTTGGTGGTCAGGGTCATTGTGGCTTTTTACTGGGCTTTCTCCACAAATGTCCCTCCGAAGTCTCCCCCCTATTGGGGAATTTTTCATTGTTATTTTTTGTTACATCCTCTGTTTTTGTTTTTTACACGCAGAAATGCCCATTTGTACCGTCCTGCATTGTCCTGCACTGTCCTTAATGTCTACTTTATGTAAACCCTTGTGGTTAATAAAGAAATCATTATTATTATTATTATTATTATTATTATTATTATTATTATTACAGTTGCATTTATCTTGCTTTATGTTCATACGAGTTATCACCAAGTCACAACCAGTGACCTCAAGAGACAACAAGGTCCGCCATGTTCAAGAAAGAACATACATATTCACACATGCATCTTTAGTGTTTAGACTTGTGATGTACTTATATTGACAGAATCTTCCTTAGTATATGGGCAGTTCCCATTAGTACTATCTTTTGTATTTCTCCTATACGCGGGTTTCCTGGGATTTGCGATATGTAATCATTAGACCCCTTAGGTATCATTCCCAGAGCGCCTACAACCACTGGTATTGTTTTAGTTCTCAATTTCCACATTTTTCCAATTTCTATCTCCAGGTCCTTATACTTGCTCAATTTTTCAAATGTTTTTATAGATACATTCTTGTCTATTGGAATAGACATATCAATTAGCAGGCATACCCTCTTTTGAAAGTCCTTCAATATTATACCAGGTCTATTTGCATCTATTTTTCGGTCTGTTTGGATGCTAAAGTTCCACAAGATTGAGATGTGATCTTTTTCAAGTATGGGAGGTGGTTGATGCTCCCACCAATTCTTTTGATGGGGCAGGTCAAAATGCTTACACATTATCCAATGTATGTATTGTGCAGCTCTGTCATGCCTGTTTAGGTATTCGGTTGGAGCTATAGGACTGCACATTGAAATTATATGGTCAATGGTCTCTGGTTGTTTTTTGCATACACGGCACCCATTTTTTATTATGTTGGCTTGGTAATTTTTGTTGGCAGACACTGATCTTGTGCTGATATAATCAGTCCTTCAGTCTCCAATTTCAGTCCAGAGGATGCCAACCACTGATGGGTTAAAGTTTTGTCAACATCAGGATTGTTAGCTCGCTCTGGGTATTTTCCATACAGAGGCTTTTCTTGCCATTTCTTAGCCAGTTTCTGTAGCAGTTCTTTCTTTGCAGTTACTTTTACCTGCTTTGCTTTTTATGTGTTTTACATTTCAGCAGTAAATGGGACTTCTGAAATTTGTAGTCCATTACTGTATCTTTGTGCATCTTTTGTAATGGAATATGATCTTTTGATGCTTTCGTGTTTCAAAACGAGTTTGATCATCCAATCATGTGATTCCCTTAGATATGTAGATAATCCAATTGTTGCAGTTTTCAACGCAATGTCTAACTGGATTAACCCACGTCCTCCTTCTTTCCTAGGGAGATATATTCTATCTATATCTGCCTTAGGGTGATGCATTCTGTGCATGGTTAAGAATTTTCGAATTTTTGTATCGAGCCTACGGATCTCTGTGCTTGACCAGTTGATGACATTGTAACTGTAGGTTACTACTGGTATGGCAAGCGTCTTTATGGCATCGATCCTATTCCTTGCATTCAATTCCGTTCTTAAGATTGCTCTTACTCTGCGGTAACATTCCTTCCTTATCCTTTCCCTCATTGTCGAGTGCTTGATTCCGTCTCCTTCACAAACACCTAGATATTTGTAAGTTTTTTCTTGATCAAGTTCTTTTATCACGTTCCCCCGATCAAGATTAATGTCTGAACTCTTCAGCAGCTTTCCTCTGGTGAACGTTGCTTTGTCGCATTTATCTAGTCCAAACTCCATTTTAATGTCATCACTGAACTGCTGCACAGTGGATAATAGCCCTTGCAATTGTTCATCATTTTTTGCAAATAGTTTCAGGTCATCCATGTAGAACAGGTGATTAATGGTTTTGTCATAGACTTTATATCCATGTTTTGTTTCATTGAGCATTTTACTTAATGGTATAAGTGCGATGCAGAATAAAAGCGGTGATAAAGAGTCACCCTGAAAAATTCCACAATTAATATTAACTTCTCCAGCTTCCAGTGATTTTGTTTCACTATTCAAAAGGAGTGTCGTTTTCCATGTCTTCATACTGAATGACAAAAATCTCCTGACAACGGGGGATATTTTGAAAATCTCTAAACATTTTTCAATCCAACTGTGTGGCAAACTATCGAATGCTTTTTTATAATCTATCCAAGCAATCGATAGATTTTTGTGTCTATTATGACAATCTTCCAGTATCATTTTGTTAACCAAACGCTGATCCTTACAGCCATATGAGCCTCGTTTACACCTTTTCTGCTCAATGGGAAATAGGTCATTTGTTATCAGGTGGTCATATGTGTATTCAGTTAGGACTGATGTTAACATTTTATACATTGTGGTCAAGCAAGTTATCGGTCTGTAATTTTTGGGATTGTTTGTCTCATCATTCTTCAGAAGCAGGAATGTAATGCCGTTAACTAGCCATGATGGTATCTTTTCTGGCTCCTTAACTATTTCATTGTAAAGTTGGGCTAACAGCTCATGAGACTCTGTGAAGGCATTTATCCAAACATTTTGTATTTTGTCTTTTCCTGGCGATTTCCATTTGCTGGTTTTTCTTAGAGCCAAGCGCAACTGTTCAACTGTTATATTTTCCCATATTTGTTCCTCAAGGTGATCTGTATCTTTCATTTGTCTGTCTATCCATGGGGCATGTATGTTATGAACTTTTTCTTCGGCCCAGATCTTTTCCCAGAATTCTTGCACTTCCTCCTTGGGTGGTATTGATTTAGAAGTTATTGTTGACTTACCAATTTTTCTGTAGAAGTTTCTTTGGTTGTTTTTGAACATATTATTGTCCTTATAGAATCTAGATCGTTTTTCAAAACGCCTTATACGAGCAGCTTTGGCCGACACTTTTTGCTTGATTATTTCTATCAGCATGTCTATGTCACTTGTTGATTTTATACTGTACTTTCTTTTCAATTTTCTAAGTTTAGTTTGTTTAACATGTTCACCTACTTTATAGTTTGTTAAAATTTCTATGTCAGATCGGAGAAGGTTTATTTGGCGATTGATGTTCTCTTGCCAAGTAGATTTCTTGTGGGAATTCCTTTGTTTTTTCATCTTCACTCCACATAAGTGAGTGGTGACTTTAGCCGATGCATAATAGAGATGATTTAAATCAGTAATGTTTCGTTTGTTTGTGATGATAATGTTTTTGAGAATTATGATAGTCTTGTGTATTATCTTTTGGTTCTGTTTGGAGTTTTGGATCTTAGGGAGGGTGTCTCGTTGCCCTATGTCAGATTCTTTCATTTTCATCCATTCGATCATAATTTCATCCTTCAAGTTGGCAAGTTCATTCTCATTCATTTCTTTATCATTTACGATCTCATTATTTTCATTTGGAGTTTCATCTTGAGCATGCACTCCCTCCACTTTTTCGATCCTTTCCTTAATTTGTTCTGTTGCCAGTGATTCCGCCCCAACCCTGGGATTCGAAGTGTTACAATTCACCTCGTTTTCACTGACACATGTTTCATTTTCCCTTCCCTGACTTTGTGCTAATAGCTTGATCTGATCAATTTCTATATCAGTTAGTAACTTTTTTCTTACAATATTTCTTCGTATATTGGCTAGTTTGTTACTGTCAATATAGCTTCTGTTTTCGGGATGTTTCTTTTACCAGTTGATATATGTCTGTTCTGTATTCGATGTATTTAATGGGTAGTACATGGCAGTGTAGAAAGCCTCAAGGAATTCCTTATTATCTTCCCTTGACAATTTTTCTCTCTTTTTCTTTGGATTTCTTGGTGGTGAGCATGGAGGGCCAACAGTAGGAGTATTCCGGTTATGGGAGGTCTCCAGCTCCGAAGTGATGGGAAGGTTTGAACCATTGGCTGATTTTTCGACCCCAGTCTGGTTCCTCTCTGAGGGACGTGGCCCTTTTTTAACCGGGTGACGGCCGATCCGGTATGAGATTTTATCATTAGACATTTACTTTATTTTGTCGCGTTTTATCCTTATCCGCCAAGGGGTAATCATTTCGTGTTACCACTTCTAGAACGAGTGTCAACCAAGACTAGAGGGGTCGTTCTCCCCTAGAGACACGGCTATTCCCCGCCGGCCGCCATCCCGGTATTTCTTGGTCACGGGGTTTTCTTTTTGTTGTTTTTTTAAAATTGTTATTATCATGAATGGTTCCTTAATGTGAGCATTGCGTGGCTTAAGAATGAAATTATTAATAATTGTCTCCACTCCAGGCACAAGGCCAGCAATCACCCAGTGCATTACAATAATATAATATACTTTTTGCTGAAGTTGCCTGTTATTGTTGTTGTTTATGTCGGTGGTGGTGGTGGTGCTGGGGCCTTTTATATTGTTGGTGAGGAAGGGGGGAGCCAGCAGTGCCATAGTTGTTGACGTTGGCCAGGTCACTAAGTCAATCTATTTATATCTTTTGCTAGCCTCTCCCTTGTCTAGTGATACCGCCATCTTCCCATTTCTTAAGTTAACAGGGGAATAGTGGTGGTAGCAATGAAGGAGTGGTGGCGGCGGTGATGGGATAGTGGTAACAATGATGGATGGAGTGGTGGCGGCGGTGGCGTTGTCGTTACTGAGTTTTGTGATATGTAGTATCTATGAGTTTGTGTCGCGTATGTTTAATATATATTGTGTTGACATATTCCCGTAAAATTGGAATTAAACATTTTGTTAAAACTTGAGACAATAATAATAGTAATTCTTATTATGATGCTGGGATTGGTGGTGGTGGTGGTGAAATTGCCGTTATCTGGCTGTTATATTTAGTGTGATGGGGTAGGTGGTGTATCAAGTTTCTGGTGTTGGTGAAATTGCTGTTATTTGGCTGTTCTATATAGTGTAGACAGAGGTGTTTTCTTCCATTTATAACCATTTTCTTTTTCGAATACAAAATATATAATACAAAATTGAATATTTGAGCGATATAACAATATAATATGGATCCGAAACTTTATGAGACTTGATTCGGTGGTTTATGCATCATTTGTACTAAGAATTGTTATTTTACAATTGATTTAAATATGTTAAAAATCAAAAACTTACGGGAGCGATTTCATGACCTTCCACCACCACGTGCGTCTTCTTCCCTTATCCGTGCGTCTTCTTCCCTTATCTTATTATTATTATTATTATTATTATTATTATTATTATTATTATTATTGGCGACCTACGTAGGAAATCGTATCATCGTGAGCTCCGCAAAGGTTTGTTGTTTTCGTTTGTTTAAAATTGCCATTTATGGAAAATTTTTGTTGTTAACTGTTTATAAAGTCACACAATTTGCTTTCGGAAAAGGACACTCAAAAAGATTGGGGCCTTGAGCCCAAAATTTAAACTTTTATAATTATCAAACAAAAAATTTCTTTGAAAAAATCATGGACGACTCACAGCTACACCAAACAGCTGAGAGTCTTCCTCACAAACTAACACCTCACACCAACACCACCATTGTAAATATTACTACGTTTGCCAACAATAAAAATATAAGCAGTAGCAATAATTTAAATTTGTCTCATGCAGACATTCATTTCCCGCCATTACCAATGACTACAGGTGTTGATGCCGCCATCCCCACCAGCACCACAGCGACAACAGAAACAAAAGAAAAAAATAAATTATCTCGTGACATCGAAATGGATTCACCCAGAATGGACTCTTCCACACCGAACACCACTGACGCCACCACCACCACAACTGAAACTAAAAGTAACAATAACAAAAATAACAATAACAACAACAGCAACAACAACAACAATGAGAATAACAACACCGTGTCGTTTGCCAAAGCAGCCAAAAATACGAAACAATCCAGGTAACTCAGGAGGAATTAGATGAAGCCAAGAGAATGGCAAAGAAAGATGGGTACAGGGTCAGTCTCACCCCCCTCCCAACCACCAAATAAAATGGAGCATCGGCGCCCATACACAGTGTCTAATCGGTCGATTAACATAAAATCGCGCCGAGTGGAACGGACATCCGAGTCCCAAATCCAAAAAGCTTTGCGACATATGTGGCAAAAGAAAAACCAACATCAGTTGTGGGCAGAAATATGGAACCGTGGACGTGTTCTTTGGAACACCACAGGAGGCCAGAGAGCACTCAATGGCTCCATTAAGAAGCGACGACTTCACACTCGTCCCAAGCTATTGTGGCCAGAGACTCGTAAAGATCAGGGTGACCTACGTTCCACCAGCTATCGAAATTCCCTGGCTAATGGTTGCCGTCCTCGCCGGCATCGAGGCCAACACCAAAATAATAGAAATAGCAAAAGAAAAGCAGGAGAAATGGTCCGGATCTGGGATGGAGCTCCTGATCCAAGCGGACCAAAAAGCATTGAGGAGATCCCAGAGGTAATAGACCTCACTGACGGTAGCCACCTTACAGTAATCGTCGAGGGTAGAAGGCCTAGGTGTGTCGTTTGTGGTGAAGGAACCCACCTAAGGGCTTTCTGCCCTCAGGCTAAAAAGTTGAGGCCACCACTCTTACCCACCCCAGTGACTCAACCATCAACACCACCAGCAGCAGAAATGGCAGCAACAATTGTAGCAGCAACAACAGAAGCAACTGTAGCAGCAACAACCCCAGCAACAGTAGCAAAACCAACACCACCACCACCACCCAACGCACCAGAATTAGCACGAGCGCCTACACCATCCACCACGCCACAACCAAAACCAACGCCTGTGGAGGATTTTCCACTCCCTGACCTATGGCAAATGGAGACAGATTGTGACGACGAGGAGTGGGAAACGGTATCGGGAAAAAAAGAAAAAGAAAAAGAAGCCAATAAAGAAAAAAATCCTCTTCCTCCCCCCTCCAAAAACAAAATACAGAGGGAAACAAATAAACTATCAAACAAAAAAGTTAGGACAGCTATGCCACCATCCACACCAGCATCACCAACCCCATCACCACAAACACCAACACCATCACCATCATTAAGCCCCAACAGCACAAAAGTCACCAAAAAGCGAAACAGAAACAAACCCACAACAAACACAAACAAAACAAAACAACTAAAACGATACACACTACACAGCATTAAATTTGAACAACAACCAATTACTACACTACATCCAGCACAACACCAGCATCACAGAAAAAGACTACACAACACCCCAAAAGTTCACATCACCTCCACACATACAAATCACTCGCATCACACAGAAAACGTACACGACACTAAAACAAAAATTCCCCAAACACATCAGAGACTTCCGACAAGCACTCTCCAGGAGGATTTATAATGACATCCTTCCGGAGGAGGCCACAAACAGTGAAAAGGTTGGAGAAACCATCCTTCCTCTACGAAAAGTAAGGTAAGTGGTCTTTCCCATCTTTTCCACTCCATTTCAACATGACCTCACTCAGAATAGGCAGCATAAATGCGCGTGGCTTGGGGTCGTCATGGAAGCAGGGCCACCTGCTCAACGACCTCAGGTCACTAAACATAGATGTAGTGGCCATCAGCGAGACGAGAATCTCCGAAGCACGGGCCTTCACACCGATATTCGGCGGCTACGATGTGTACTCATCTCCCAGCCGTCCTGGATTGGCGGGAGGAGTTGCTGTGCTTTTTTGGGAGAGGTTTGAATCTCGCCATACGGGCCATCGGGTAAGTTGGTGGTGCTGGACGTGACCAGCGGAGACGGGCAAGTTTTCAGGCTAGTGGCCGTCTATGTCCCGACAGGAGCAGGGCGGCCTGATTTCTTCCGGCGTCGGGAGACCTTTCTTGGAACGTCCCGCTTTTTAGTGTTAGTGGGCGACTGGAACGGGATCTTAGATGCACGCTGGGACTGTATGGGATTAGCGGATAGGGGAGGAGGGTGCAAGAGCTTCACCAACCTGCTCAGACGTTTTGAACTTGGACAAATCGTCTCGGGTCATCCAGATCATATCTAGATAGAGTATTATGTAGGGAAATATATAGGTCCAGCAGAGGCTGTCCACAATTCAAGATAGTCAGTCAGCTACACAGACCACAAATTCGTAATCTGTGTGCTTGACTTAGATCGGCTTCATAGACGAGGAGCCGGCTACTGGAAGCTAAACGCGTCCTTACCAGCGCGCAAAGGCTACAGAGACCGGATTAGCGAACTAGTTAAGCGGGCGTTGACGGAGGCCATCCTCAACAACAAATGGTGGTTTGCTCTGAAAAGAGCGATTAGAATGGAGTCCATTAGGTTTAGTAAGCCTTTAGCTATAGAGAAAAATAGAGTAGAGGGAGAACTAGTTAGAAAATTACACGAGGCGCTTAGCAAAGGCATCGCAACTGATGTACTTGCGGTGAAATTGGCCCTTGACCAATTCTTTCTATGCAAAGCACGGAGGCTGCGTTGTCAGATCTAGGGTACATGCTCTCAGACACGAGGGGACGAAAGCCGTTCAATAGGCCCGAGTGGCGGAGGTGCGTCGTGGCAACAAAGCCACGATCCAGTCTTTGGTGGACCACGACGGGCGCATGCTACTCGATCCCGGGAAAATGTGTGAAGCTTTTCAGCGACACTTCACTCAGCTGTTCGGGGGCAGCGGCGGGCCGGATCGAGGGATGGACTTTAGTGTCTACCTCGACGGACTGCGGCGGCTCTCAGCCACTGAGGCGGAGTGTTGCGAAAAGCCGATAACAGCCGCTGAAATACGGGAGGCAATGACTGGCTGCACAAGAGGTAAATCGCCTGGTTTGGATGGTCTGCCCTATGAACTATACGTACAGATGCCAGACTTGTTCGGAGGCCTCTTGGCAGACGTCTACTGCAACTGGCAATAGAACGGGAGAATTCCCAGCTCTGTGAGCCGAGGAGCTGTGGCGCTGCTGAGAAAGAATCCGAACAAGGTGGATAACATAGATAATTTTAGGCCCATAACTCTGCTAAACACAGAGTTCAAGATTTTGGCCAAGGTGCTAGCAAAGAGGTTGGCGCGTGTCGTTGGTGGTCTGGTGGGAGAGGCGCAGACATGCGCCATTCCCGACAGATCCATCCACGACAACCTCCACCTCATGCGATACATCGTGGAGAGGTTAGCTAGGGAACCTGGAATGGGTGGGTCCTTATTCAATTTAGATTAGTCGAAAGCTTTCGATAGGGTCGACCATCGTTACCTAGCGGCAGTCCTAAGGGCGGCTGGCTTTGGGCCCGTCTTCAGAGGCTAGATCGCTGCCACGCACAGCGACATCTGCTCTGTGGTGAGAGTGAACGGTCACTTTTCGGAACCGTTCAACATCATACGCTCGGTCCACCAAGGATGTCCCCTCTCGTCCCTCTTGTACGTATTGACTCTTGAGTCATTACTGCACAAACTGGAGACGTTGAGGGGGATCCCGCGCGAACTAAGATGCGGAAGATCCGTGTCAGCATATGCGGACGATGTCACCGTAGTGGTGTCGAACGCCAAACACATCGAGGCGATCGGCACTACACTAAGAGAATACGAAGCGGTGACAGGAGCAATGATCAACCAGGAAAAGTCAGTGGGCCTGCAGCTCGGCACCTGGAGTGGCAGGTCCATGCCGTTCAACAGCGTCGTCGGGCGCTGAACGGACGGACTGGATAAATTGCTAGGGGTCTGGTTCGGTCCGGACCTCCAGACGGAAAAAACTGGGACGAGGTGACGAGCAGGGTGGCTTCTCCCAGAAATGGGCGGAGAGGAAGCTATCCCTGAAAGGTGGAGCGGAGGTGGCTAACGCGTACATCGCGTCCGTCATCTACTACCGCCTGACCGTCGTACCTTGTCCTAAGCCCCGCCTGACTGCGCTGGAGCGTTTGCTCTTTCGCTTTTCGTGGAAGGGACGCGCTCCGATGGTCCGGCCATCCATCTGCTGTCAACACCCGCTACGTGGAGGGCTGGGAATGCTGTGGCTGATGATGCGCAGACACGCGCTCAGGCTACGACATCTCCACCTCTTGCTCGACGGTGATTTAGGCGTGGTCGCCGTTTGCTAGACGCGTCTTTCCCCAGCTCGACTCCTTGACGGAGCTGCAGCCCTGGGTTAAGCGAAGACCGAGAGGGAGCGCTTGGAGACTGGAATGTCTTCAGGCACTCACAGCCCTAGCCCAATCGGGCAATATGATCGGTGGAAACTCCACCTTGAGGTTCTATAGAGGATTAGTGGAGGGGAAGAGCGACGACGTACTTGGGGAAACTCTAGGCGTCGACGAAAATCAACTAGCCAATCTCTTCGGAAGAACTTTCGGGCCAGAAATCCCTGGCATGGCAGTGCTACCGAGGAGCTTTGCCAGTTCGGGATAAACTCTACAGGCATGTGAGTGCTGTCAGCCGGGCATGTCCGAGATGCGCGCAGGGCGACGAAACCATCCTGCATGAACTCGTCCAGTGTCCGAGCATTTCTGACTTGTGGGTTTATGTCGAACACCTGCTGTCGCGTGTAGGACGGATCCAGCTATCAGCTGAGTCCATCGTGAGGATTGCCCCGCCCTGTTCCTTTAGCCGGGAAGGGCAGGCAGTTTTTATCTGTCTGGTGGCCATGGAAAGATATAGTATGGTGGACACGTTTGAAAGGGCTGAAGACGAGCACTTACCTCTTCGGTGATGCCCTGATTAACCTTTTCAAATTTTATTTGAAAAGGAAAATTAGGGTAGAGAGAGAAGTACTCTTTTCCCAGCATTTTGTTGAAAGATGGGTGAGAGAGGCAAGAATGGCCCGAGTGAATGGGCCTACTCTGAGTATGTGTCTGTAAATTAAAGGTGGAAAACTGGGAGAGGGCACTTGTCCTGATGGCTAGGGTCACTGTAGCTTTTTAATGGGCTTTCTTCACGAATGTCCCTCGGAAGTCTCCCCCCAATTGTGGAATTATTTCATTGTTCTATTATTACATCCTCTGTTTCTTGTTATTTACACGCAGAAATACCCATCTGTACCGTCCTGTAATGTCCTGTACTGTCCTTAATGTCTACTTTATGTAAACCCTTGTGGTTAATAAAGAAAGCATTATTATTATTAGTATTATTATTATTATTATTATTGGCGACCTACGTAGTAAATCGTATCATCGTGAGCTCCGCAAAAGCTTGTTATTTTCAGTTGTTTAAAATTGCTATTTATGGAAAATTTTTATTGTTAACTGTATATAAGTGCATATACATTGTTATCTTAAAAGGACACCCCAAAAGATTGGGGCCTTGAGCCCAAAATTTAAACTTTTATAATTATCAAACAAAAACTTTTCTTTGAAAAACCATGGACGACGCAGTGTCACAACTTCCTCACAAACTAACACCTCACACCGACACCATCATTGTAAATATTACTACGTTTGCCCAATACTAAAAATATAAGCAGTAGCAATATTTTAAATTTGTCTCAGGCAGACATTCATTTCCCGCCATTACCAATGACTACAGGTGTTAAAGCCGCCACCCCACCAGCACCACAGCGACAACAGAAACAAAAGAAAAAATAAATTAACTCGTGATATCGAAATGAATTCAACCAAAATGAACTCTTCCACACCGAACACCACTGACGACACCACCACCACAACTGAAACTAAAATGAATAATAACAAAAATAACGATAACAACAACAGAAACAATGACATTAAGAAAACCACCCTGAGTTTTGCCAGAGAATCAAAACAGTGCGAAGAATTTCTGGTAACTCAGGAGGAATTAGAGGAAGCCAAATAAATGGTTAATAAAGATGGGTACAGGATCAGCCTGACCCCCTCATACACACACCTAATAAAATGGAACATCGGCGCCTATGCACCGTGTCTTATCGAACAATTATTATAAAATCGCGCCGAGTGGAACGGGCATCCGAGTCCCAAATCCAAAAACTTTGGGACATGTGTGGGCACAAAACCCACATCAGACGTGGGCAGAAATATGGAACCGTGGACGTGTTATTTGAAACATCACAGGAGGCTAGAGAACACTCCATGCCCCCATTAAGAAGTGAAGACTTCACACTCGTCCCAAGCTATTGTGGCCAGAGACTCGTAAAGTTCAGGGTGACCCACGTTCCACCGGCCATCGAAATTCCTTGGCTGATAGCTGCCGTCCTCGCCGGCAATCGAAGCCAACACCAAGATAATCGAAATAGCGAAAGAAAAGCAGGAGAACTGGTCCGGATCAGGGATGGAGCTCCTGATCCAAGCGGACCAAAAAAGCATTGAGGAGATCCCAGAGGTAATAGACCTCACTGACGGCAGCCACCTCACCGTAATCGTCGAGGGCAGAAAGCCTAGGTGTGTCGTTTGTGGTGAAGGAACCCACATAAGGGCTTTCTAACCTCAGGCTAAAAGGTTGAGGCCACCTCTCTTACCCACCCCAGTGACTCAACCATCAACACCACCAGCAGCAGAGATGGCAGCAACAATTGTAGCAGCAACAACAGAAGCCACTGTAGCAGCAACAACCCCAGCAACAGTAGCAAAACCAACACCACCACCACCCAACGCACCAGAACTAGCACCAGCGCCTACACCATCCATCACGCCACAACCAAAACCAACGCCTGTGGAGGATTTTTCACTCCCCGGCCTATCACAACTGGAGACAGATTGTGACGACGAGGAGTGGGAAACGGTATCAGGAAAAAAGAAAAAAAGAAACCAAAAAAGAAAAAATCCTCTTCCCTCCCTCTCCAAAAACAAAATACAGAGGGAAACAAATAAACTATCAAACAAAAAAGTTAGGACAGCTATGCCACCATCCACACCAGCATCACCAACCCCATCACCACAAACACCAACACTATCACCATCATTAACCCCCAACACCACCATCACCAACACCACAAAAGTCACCAAAAAGCGAAACAAACAAACCCACAACAAACGCAAACAAAACAAAACAACCAAAACGATACACACTACACAGCATTAAATTTGAACAACAACCAATTATTACACTACATCCAACACAACACCAGCATCACAGAAAAAGACTACACAACAACCAAAAAGTTTACACCACCTCCACACTTACAAATCACTCGCATCACACAGAAAACGTACACGACACTAAAACAAAAATTCCCCAAAGACATCGGAGACTTCCGACAAACACTCTCCAGGAGGATTTATAAGGACATCCTTCCGGAGGAGGCCACAAGCAGTGAAAAGGATGGAGAAACCATCCTTCCTCAACAAGATGTAAGGTAAGTGGTCTTTCCCATCTTTTCCACTCCATTTCAACATGAGCTCACTCAGAATAGGCAGCATAAATGCGCGTGGCTTGGGGTCGTCATGGAAGCAGGGCCACCTGCTCAACGACCTCAGGTCACTAAACATAGATGTAGTGGCCATCAGCGAGACGAGAATCTCCGAAGCACGGGCCTTCGCACCGATCTTCGGCGGCTACGATGTGTACGCATCTCCCAGCCGTCCTGGATCGGGGCGGGGGGGGGGGAGTTGCTGTGCTTTTTCGGAGAGGTTTGGATCTCGCCATACGGGCCATCTTCCTGGACCCAGAAGGTAAGTTGGTGGTGCTAGACGTGACCAGCGGAGACGGGCAAGCTTGCAGGCTAGTGGCCGTCTATGCCTCGACAGGAGCAGCGCAGCCTGATTTCTTCCGGCGTCTGGAGACCTTTCTTGGAACGTCCCGCTCTTTAGTGTTAGTGGGCGACTGGAACGGGATCTTAGATGCACGCTGGGACTGTGTGGGATCAGCGGATAGAGGAGGAGGGTGCAAAAGCCTCACCAACCTGTTCAGGCGTTTTGAACTGTCTGACAGGTACCGATTGGTTTATACTATTACAGTTTTTACTATGACACAGTTTCTTCTATGACACAGCTTCTACCATGACACAGTTTCTATTTTGACACAGTTTCTACTATGATACTCTTTCTGCTGTGACAGTTTCTACTATGTCACACTTTATACTATAAGACAGTTTCTACTACGACACAGTTTTTACTATGACATCGTTTCTACTATGACAGTTTGTACTATAAAAGTTTCTACTATGAAACAGTTTCTGCTATCACTGTTTCTACTATGCAACAGTTTCTACTATGGAAATTTCTACTATGACTGTTTCTACTTTGACACAGTCTCTACTATGACACAGTTCTTACTGTGACTGTTTCTACCTTGACAGTTTCTACGATGACGCAGTTTGTACTATGATAGTTTCTACTATGATACAGTGCCTACTATGACATAGTTTCTATTATGACACAGTTTATACTATGAGAGTTTCTACAACGACACAGTTTCTACTATGATGCATTTTCGACTATGACAGTTTCTATCATGTCACAGTTTCTACTATGATACAGTTTCTATTATGACTGTTTCTAATATGACACTGTTTCTACTACGACAGTATCGACAATGACACAGTTTCTACTATGATAGTTTCTACTATGACACAGTTTCTACTATGACACAGTTTCTACTATGACACAATTTCTATTATGACACAGTTTCTACTATGGCAAATTCTTCTTTGACACAGTTTCTACTATGACACAATTTCTACTATGATACACTCAGTACCATGACACAGGTTCTACTATGACAGTTTCTGCTATGAATGTTTCTACTATGACACAGTTTCTACTTTGACTTTCCTACTTTGACAGTTTCTACTATGACGCAGTTTGTACTATGGCACAGTTTCTACTATGATACTGTTTCCACTATGGCACAGTTTCTACTATGACGCAGTTTGTACTATGGCACAGTTTCTACTATGACACAGTTTCTACTATGACGCAGTGTCTACTATGGCACAGTTTCTACTATGGCACAGTTTCTACTATGACACAGTTTCTACTATGACACAGTTTCTACTATGACACAGTTTCTACTATGACACTGTTTCTACTATAGCACAGTTTCTTCTATGACTCAGTTTCTACTATGGCACAGTTTCTGCTATGACACAGTTTCTACTATGGCACAGTTTCTATTATGTCACAGTTTCTACTAAGACACAGTTTCTACTATAACACAGATTCTACTCTGACACAGTTTCTACTATGAAAGATTTTCTAGTATGACACAGTTTCTACTATGACACAGTTTCTACTATGGCACAGTTTCTACTATGACACAGATTCTACTATAGCACAGTTTCTACTATGGCACATTTTCGGCTATGACACAGTTTCTACTATGGCACAGTTTCTTCTATGACACAGTTTCTACTATGACACAGTTTCTACTATGATACAGTTTATACAATGACACAGTTTGTATTATGACACAGTTTCCACTATGAAAAAGTTTCTACTATGATACAATATCTACTATGATACAATGTCTACCATGACACAGTGTCTGCTATGACAGTTTCTGCTATGAATGTTTCTACTATGACACAGTTTCTACTATGACACAGTTTCTACTATGATACTGTTTCCACTATGGCACAGTTTCTACTATGACGCAGTTTGTACTATGGCACAGTTTCTACTATAACACAGTTTCTACTATGACACTGTTTCTACTATGGCCCAGTTTCTACTATGGCACAGTTTCTACTATGACACAGTTTCTACTATGACACAGTTTCTACTATGACGCAGTGTTTACTATGACACAGTTTCTACTATAGCACAGTTTCTTCTATGACTCAGTTTCTACTATGGCACTGTTTCTGCTATGACACAGTTTCTACTATGGCAAGTTTCTATTATGTCACAGTTTCTACTAAGACACAGTTTCTACTATAACACAGATTCTACTCTGACACAGTTTCTACTCTGAAAGATTTTCTAGTATGACACAGTTTCTACTATGTCACAGTTTCTACTATGGCACAGTTTCTACTATGGCACAGTTTCTACTATGACACAGTTTCTACTATGGCACAATTTTTACTATGGCACAGTTTCTAGTATGACACAGTTTCTACTATGGCACATTTTCGGCTATGACACAGTTTCTACTATGGCACAGTTTCTGCTACGGCACAGTTTCTACTATGGCACAGTTTTTACTATGGCACAGTTTCTACTATGGCACAGTTTCTACTCTGAAAGATTTTCTAGTATGACACAGTTTCTACTATGTCACAGTTTCTACTATGGCACAGTTTCTACTATGGCACAGTTTCTACTATGACACAGTTTCTACTATGGCACAGTTTTTACTATGGCACAGTTTCTAGTATGACACAGTTTCTACTATGACACAGTTTCTACTATGGCACAGTTTCTGCTACGGCACAGTTTCTACTATGGCACAGTTTCTTCTATGGCACAGTTTCTACTATAACACAGTTTCTGCTATGACACAGTTTCTACTATGACACAGTTTCTACTATGATACAGTTTATACAATGACACAGTTTGTATTATGACACAGTTTCCACTATGAAAAAGTTTCTACTATGATACAATATCTACTATGATACAATGTCTACCATGACACAGTTTCTGCTATGAATGTTTCTACTATGACACAGTTTCTACTTTGACTTTCCTACTTTCACAGTTTCTACTATGACGCAGTTTCTACTATGGCACACTTTCTACTATGACTCAGTTTCTACTATGGCACAGTTTCTACTATGACTCAGTTTCTACTATGGCACAGTTTCTACTATGACTCAGTTTCTACTATGGCACAGTTTCTACTATGACACAGTTTCTGCTATGGCACAGTTTCTACTATGAGTCAGTTTCTACTATGGCACAGTTTCTACTATGACTCAGTTTCTACTATGACACAATCTCTACCATGACACAGTTTCTACTATGACAGTTTGTACTATGACAATTTCCACTATGACTCAGTTTCTACTAACACAGTTTCTACTATGAAAGTTTCTTCTTTGACACAATTTCTACTACGACACAGTTTCTACTATGATACTATTTCTACTATGACAGTTTCTACAATGATACAGTTACTACTATGACACAGTTTCTACTGTGATACTATTTCTACTATGACACCGTTTCTACTATGACAGTTTCTACAATGATACAGTTACTACTATGACACAGTTTCTACTATGACACAGTTTCTACTATGACACAGTTTCTACTATTACACAGTTACTACTATGACACAGTGTCTACTATGACACAGTTTCTACTATGACACAGTTTCTACTATGACACAGTTTCTACTATTACACAGTTTCTAATATGACACAATTTCTGCTATGACACAGTTTCTACTATGACACATATTCTACTATTACACAGTTTCTAATATGACACAATTTCTGCTATGACACAGTTTCTACTATGTCCGTTTCTTTTTGACACAGTTCTACTCTGACACAATTTCTTCTCTGACAGATTCTACTTTGTACAATAACGTATTTTCGTAAATAACCCGGTTTTGAAAGTGGATAAGTTCTTAAAATGATAAATTTCCTAAATTTATTACCATGACAAGTGTTCTAAAATGACACATTTTTTAAATGTAAGGTTCTCGACAATAACACTTCTTCTCACGATGACACATTTTCTACAATACCTTTTATACAATGACACATTTTCTACAATAAACCTTTTTCAAGAATATTACGTTTTCTGGATAATGGATTGACCTGAAGATAAAACGCTTCAGAAAATGACGGAAAACGAAACCGGAAAAGAATCACAGGAAGGAAGATGGAAGAAGAAAGAATTAAGAAGAAAGAAGAAAAGAAATATAAGCAACAACTACAAAAATATCAATTCAAACATTCATTGTTTTTTTGGCGATGGCCTAGTCAGTCAGACGGTGTCCACCATCCTGCTTATATATATATATATATATATATGTAAGTGTGCGTGTGTGTCTATGCGTGTGTGTGTGTGTGTGTGTGTGTGTGTGTGTGTGTGTGTGTGTGTGTGTGTGTGTGTGTGTGTGTGTGTGTGTGTGTGTGTGTGTGTGTGTGTGTATGTGTTTGTTTGTGTTCTGTCATATAACGAGCGTAAAAGCAATTATGATAAAATCTTAGAATTAGTTTGTATCAAGTACATCTCAATGCTCGTCCTTGACATCTATAAACTGTACCAACATTGTAGTACATGCTTTTGTCAGTAGTCGCTTTTTAACTTGTATTTTATATGCTGGAATTGATTGATTGATTGACACCGATCACGTGACCAAAGAACAAATTGCAACAGACCATTGACCGTATGTAATTTAGTCACGCTATTTCTTTGGCAATGCTGTTTTTCTAATCAGTTATCGATCATTACCCGAGGATTGTATATTTTGTATTGGAATCTTGTGATATATTGACGGAGATAAAATCTATGGAAAATAAAAGCTATCATCGATACTCTGAATAGAATTCCATAATGTCTTCTATTTTCTTTCGTGTCCAACCATTTTACTTGAATAGTTTATGGTAACTAATGCGGTATTGAAAACAAAAAAATGAAAAGAAAAGTAAGCACACGCACACACACACACACACACACACACACACACACACACACACACACACACACACACACACACACACACACACACATATATATATATATATATATATATATATATATATATACATACACAAAGAAAAGGAAAGGAAACACACAAAAATAACATGGCGGTCTGTTCTCTAATTTTCTCCGGGAATCGCATAAATCTTTAGCCAAACCTAAACCGGGTTCGGTGAAGTCAAACGCCATCTTAGCATACCTCCATCACCACCATCACCTTTACTACTACTACTACTACTACTACTACTACTACTACTACTACTACTACTACTACTACTACTACTACTACTACTGTTCTTTGCTTTTGTTGCAGTCGATTTCGTTGGCCATTTACGTTGGTTACTGTTATCTTTTTGATGTTGTCGTTGAAACCAGTAAGAAAGAAATTCTAATATTCACCAAGTTAAAAGTAGAAGTCTTGAATATAAGAGATGGCATACATTTATCTGGAGAAACACCATAAATTATTATTGTACCAAACAGCTGCTGCCCTTGCTGAAACTAACACCCCTCCATTACTACTACTACTACTACTACTACTACTACTACTACTACTACTACTACTACTACTACTACTACTACTACTACTACTACTACTACAATTCTTCGAATGTGCGTTTGTACTCCAAGGTTTCGATCGATTTCAATGTTCTATTACTACGGTATCTACTGTTATTTCGATATTTTTTCATAAGAGAGAAAGAGACTAATCTTTCCATATTGCACCATTTTTACTGCTTAATCACTGAGGGAAAGACAGCACATACGAATTTTTTTTTCTTTCGTGGCCCACGTAACTGATGGAATAAGGGAAGGAGGTATCCTCAAATCGTAAACCCAGGGGTCGGAATGCTTGCAACAAAATGAACTCCACTAAAGGCATCTATGGATCAGCTTGTAGTGTTAAACCAAGTGGCAGATTAAGTCTACGACACAAGAACACACAACACAAATAGACGGAACAATTATTACAAATTATCCAGTGTTAGTCACACTTTATTTTATCGATCCCGAAACCATTAAAGGCAATGTTAACGTAAGCATTATTTGAACTTAAATCGCAGAGAATCGAAACGAATGCGACAAAGAATTTCGTCCTACGCCCGAATGACTACCATTTCAGTGCGTGTTCGTAGGAGATAAGAACATTTTTGCAGGAAGCTGTTGTTTCGTCATAGTTTATCTTGACAAGGTAAACTATGATGAAAGACATTCTAGCTGTGACTATCTCATCTTTCAAGGAGTAGCTAAAACTACAATAATATAATGGAACTTGTGATAGATTTGACTGCTATTTATAGCAGATCGAGTGCCTACGCGATATGAGATATGTTCAATCAAGGATGACTTGGAGCTGAATAACGTCAACAATGAACATATTTACTATTTAAAGCCATTCCATCTTTTTTCACTGTGTATAGCGGACAACATTATCCAATGTATTCTACTCCGTTTAACACAGTAGTGTTTAATATGAGAGAAACGTGGCTGCTATTTCTACAAGGTCGAGTTATTGCAGATAAACCCCCTCGTTGTGTCACTGTGTTTCTGTTTAGTGAATGTTTTTGTCGATTGTTCCCTCTGGAGAGACTATTGGGACCCTGTGAAGGGTACTATAGAGATCACACTAAGAGCCTATAAGAATACTATGCAAGGTGTTATAAGGATTTCTCAAAGAACATCTTATAGGGGCCCTATGGAATATATTATAGAGATAATTCTATGAATGTCCTTTTGGGACCCTATGCAAGCTATCATAGAGATCCCACCAAGAAGAGTTTAAGGGGTCCTATACATGATAGAGAACGCATTAAGAACCTTATGAGGAGTACTATAGAAATCGTACTAAAAAGCTCTATCATTAGAATTTAGGAGTAAAGATTTACATTTTGAATTTCAGAAATATCTGACATGTTTTGACTGTTCCGCTTACAGACAGATTTTGCAGAATGTGAGTTCGATAGTCTATCAGCTTGCCTGAACACCTTAGCTTTATTAAGATAAGCAATATCTGCAACGATTATGTGCATAAACGTAAAATGTAAATCTGGGTTGAAAATTGTATGTTTTGAAGCAGTTGCTCGTAAATCTGACGCATTAATTTTGAATGAAATGTTTACATCCGCTAGGCAGATAATCTCAACAGCACATGAGTTTTGTTTTCTGTCTCAAACACCTGTTTTGCTTGGGTTTAGTTACAATTTTGATAGGAATGTTCCACAAATATTCTTTTTGTTAGAACGTATGAATATACTCAACATGAGAAGTTTTTTGTTTAATATTTGTCCCGGAGCAGTCTTGTGGCATTGTATATTGTATTAGCGACATCATCATGCCGCATACAAAGATAGTAACTTGATGACATGTTGAAGCAGCTGCTCATGGCATACGGAATGGCTTCTCTAGATACGTGACATTATCGACATTTCCGTGTTTAAGGGGTTCTCTGTGTCTTTTGTTCAACAGGTATTTAGTAGTCATGTGTTCGAAATATGACTTGGTGTAGCTGTAACGTGTCAAATACCGACTACACATACTGCCTATAATTGCACCATTCTCAGATTTCAGGTCAAAATTCTCACACATAACCATTTATTGGTATAGAGAATGTATATTTTTAATGGTCTTCGTTGAAGTACATTTGTCCAACATTTCTTGGTCGCATGACACATCTTCGGAAACAGAAGGCTTTTGGGGGAGTTCACCCATGATGCTGCTCTCCTTACGTATACCTGGTTTCTATTTGTGATGTATAGGTAAAGGATTTGGAAGGCTGTTATCTGAAGCACATTGATCTGTTTTTTAAGCCTAACAGTGAGTCAAACAGATCATTAGATTGTTGTCTATATTTGAGCTATATCGACATGGGGCTCATATCGGACAACCAGGTGATATGATTGGTTGCCTATTGTGTGCAGCTGAACTCTATCGATCCATCCAGGATTCATACTTGACAGCTAGGTGTATTGATTAGTGGAATTTGATGTGAGTGAATGAAATTGATATAGTGCTTATTACTGACAGCTTGCTATGCTGTTGAGTTGGGCTGAGTCAGACAAATCTGGCATGATATGATTTCGGGAATTGTATGATTTAAGTCAGAGGTTCTTAAACTTTTTGGGCCGCCCACGGCCACATAATACCCTCAGCGTTCCCCATTCCTATTTCAAGGGAGACCTACCTACCCGCAAATTGTAAATAATATATAATAAATAAAATCGTTAATTTATATATGATAAATAATATAATATATACTACGTATAAATAAATAGATATTTTTTATATTTTACTATATTTATATATATGTATCATTTGATATCTAATATACTATAATATCATCTCTACCGACCACATCGACGCCCTCTTTGAGAATGTCTGATTTAAGTGAATCTGAATACGTGAATAACGTAGCAAATTCACATCTACTGTAATAATTTAGTCAGCTATAACTGAAATATCAACATCATTTGACTATTGAGATGGAAACGCAGTGGCCATTGTGTATGAAAGGGGAAAACAGATAAACATACACACACATATATATATAACAGTAATATACATAGATAAACAGATATGTATATAAACACATGATTTAATACATACACACGCACGCACACACACACACACACACACACATATATATATATATATATATATATATATATATATATATATATACACATACATAAATGTACACGTTGTTATGGCCCTTTACGTTCTGAGTTCAAATACCGTCGAGGTTAGCTTTGCCTTTCATCCTTACAGAGTCGATAAAATAAAGCACCAGTAATGCACTGGGGGGGGGGTTAATTGGTGGCCTTGTGCCAAAAGTAGAAACAATTATTGTTCTATTTATCCCCCCCTTCTCTCTCTCTCTCTCTCTCTCTCTCTCTCTCTCTCTCTCTCTCTCTCTCTCTATATATATATATATATATATATATATATATATATATATATATATATATATATATATATATATACTAGCTGAATTACCCGGCGTTGCAAGGGTTACTGATGTTCTTATTCAGATTAGTAACAAATAAATTTGAAGATGTTTTTTTTTTCTCCTAATTATTTCAGAATATCTATATTTTATAAAAGAAATATCAAAATTTTAATGATAATAGAATTTAGAAATGAAAACTTGTCAATCTTGAAGCACCTTAGGATAAACAATATTCATTGTGTAATTTTTTGTTGGTGCCCAAATGAATAAATCGTGGCTACACACTCACACACATGCACTCTCATATACACTCACATACATATACTAAGACAGACACACACAGACATACATTCACGCAACACACGCATAGCTTTTAACCTCATTTTTTTGCAGTCCCCACATATGTATATGTATGTGGAGATGTGTGTGTGTGTATTTAATAACGTACCTAATGAACGCGCATACCCACACTCACAGACACATACATATTCATATACAAAATGTGACGTCGTTGTGTTGTTTTCTATTGTTTTTATCCAAATGAAAATAAAAATTATCACACATACACTCACACACACATACACTCTCACATACACTCACACACACTCTCACATACACTCACATACATATACTAAGACAGACACACACAGACATACATTCACGCATACCTATTACTTGTCTGTCACCACATATGTATATCTATGTGTAGTTGTGTGTGTTGTGTTTAATTGTCTGTGTGTGAAGATGATGTGTATGCAACTTACTACGGCTATATGTATGTGTAGATGTGTGTGTGTTTAATTTTCCGAGGCCTAACGTTAAAGTAAAAATTATCACACATACACTCCTACACACGTACACTCACATACATATACTAAGACAGGCACACGCAGACATACATTCACGCTCACCTATGTATGAGTAGATGTGTGTGTGTGTTTAATTCTCTGTGTGAAGATAATGTGTATGCAACTTACTAAGGCTATATGTATCTGTAGATGTGTGTGTGTGTTTAATTCTCTGAGGCCTAACGTACGTAACGAACTCGGAAACACACACACACTCATAGAAACATACACACTCATATAAAAATGTGACATCATGGTGGTGGTGGTTTACTATAGCTGACTATAGAGGGATTATTTTAGATAAAATGTTATATTGGTTTAATCCAAATGAAAATAAAAATTACATGTTGACACTTCCGGGGTCTAATACTATTACCTTAAATTTGATTTGGTCCAGCCGTTTGAGAATGCATAGAAACAGAGAGACAGAGAGACAAATATATATATAGCGAGAGGGTAGAGGGAGAGAGGGGGAGCGGGAGAGAGAAAGAAGTGCGCTATCAGCCGTAGATGTTTATCAATTTTCAATTTACAGGGAAATTCGTATTTTCTGGCATGTTTACATGCCTACATAATAGCTATATGTATATATTGATACATGTTGGTGCTGTCTCGGTTATACACCCTGAATTTATACAGATATAACTTTATGATACACTACCGCTGCTAACACACAACTCGATATATATTTTAATTAGTTACCAACACGAGCGCTAATTATATGCATATTAGTACCCTCATTTCCGAATTATACCAAGAACGAATGGATATATATACCCATCAAATACATGTTTCTTTGTGGTTGATTGGATGATATGCACTCCTGAGGGCCGAATATGATCCCAAAATTGAGATGTTTATCAATTACATTTCTACAAACATGCATTTACATTAATATTATTTATCTTTAATAATTGTTTCTACTTTTGGCACAAGGGCAGCAATTATACCAGTGCATTACTGGTACTTTATTTTATCGGCCCCGTAAGGATGAGAGGCAAAGCTGACCTCAGTGAGATTTGAACACAGACCGTAAAGGGCCATAACTCTATACTGCAAATCACAGTGTCTGACGTTCTACCGAACTGCCAATCCTCTGCCCTTTAATAATGGTTTCTACTTTTGGCACAAGGCCAGCAATTATCCCAGTGTATTACTGGTACTTTATTTTATCGACCCCGTAAGGATGAAAGGCAAAGTTTACCTCTGCGGGATTTGAACTCAGACCATAAAGGACCGTAACTCTATGCTGCAAAGTATGGCATCTGACCCTCTACCGATATTGCCAATCTACCACCCTACCGCCCTTTAATAATTATTTCTACTTTTGGCACAAGGCCACCAATTATCCCAGTGCATTACTGGTACTTTATTTCATCGACCCCGTAAGGATGAAAGGCAAAGTTAACCTCGGCGGGATTTGAACTCAGACCATAAAGGGCAGTAACTCTTTGCGTCAAAGCATGGCGTCCGACCCTCTACTGATATTGCCAATCCATCGTCCTTTAATAATGATTTCAAATATAGGCACAAGGCCAGTAATTTGAGGGGAGGGGAAAGTCGATTAAATCGACCCCAGTGCGTGACTGGTACTTTATTTTATCGACCCCGTAAGGATGAAAGGCAAAGTTTACCTCTGAGGGATTTGAACTCAGACCATAAAGGATCGTAACTCTATGCTGCAAAGTATGGCATCTGACCCTCTACCGATATTGCCAATCTACCACCCTACCGTACCGCCCTTTAATAATAAACTCGATTTCGCGTCCGTCCGTCCGTCCGTCAGACCACTTAGCGCAAGCGCATTCGATTCGTGTTCGACAAGTGAAATTGATAAAAAGAAACTTTCTTTTTCGGTGCAATTTTTTACTTCCCCTAACAATGATTCAAATGTCAATAATATATATAGTAACAACGATAATAATTCAAATGTAAATAAAGGTGTATATATATATAACGATTCGAATGTAAATAATATATTCAATAAGTTTGTGTATATGGAGTTTGAGACACACACACACGCACACACACACACAGATCATAAAGAGTAGCAATGGAAAAGGTTTCTACTAATTCTTAGTTACATATACATACATATATACATAGGCATGCATACACACACACTCACACACACACACACACACACACACACACACACACACACACACACACACACACACACCCACCCCCACACACACACACAACACTCACACACACACAACACTCACACAAACATTTTATGGGGTTAGAAAATGGCTCCAGAGTTTAAAAAAAAAAAATTTTAATTTTGTTTTTGCACTTATATGACTTATTGTTAATAAATGTTGATTTTCATCACACACTTCAACAGATAATGTCGGTTTTGTCAAGACATTGAGTGACACATTTCTCTCTATCTCCATTCAATAATTCAGCTTAAAAATTGCGTTGTGTTCATATGTCTGTGGAATACTCAGCCATATACGTTATAATATTTTCAGATATTTGTGTATATATCTGTTCCACAATGGCAATGTGTGACGTAGATGGGGAGAAAGAGAGAAAGTAATAGAAAGGCAAAGTGAGATGTGTGTGAAAGAGAGAAACACAGAAGGAAAAAGAGACAAGTTTGTAGCGGAGTAGAAGAAATTGAAGGATAATCCGCACAAAGAGAGGGGGGAGCATAGTCGGAGAGAGGCTTTATGTTTGCTTTTGTATGGATGAATGTGCGTATCAGTGAATATACGTGTGTGTGTGTGTGTGTGTGTGTGTGTGTGTGTGTGTCTGTGAGTGTGCATCAGTGAAGATACGTGTGTGTGTTACTGTGATACCTCTTTGGTGTTCCACAAGAGTCTATAATACACTTAAAATATAAAAGTATAATATTGTAAGACCAATGTATCAGTTGAAGTTTAATTACATTTCGTTAGCTTTTATAAAGTAGTTTTGCATCAGTCTTAGAAATTTAAGCAAAGTTAGGTGATAGTAATTATAATACAGTCACGCTTTACCACAAAAAGACACAGAGCTATATGGTGTTATCAAAGTGAGCTAATACTAATAAGCACAATAACTTACTGAGCTCTAATAATTCTAGCCTTCCGTCTACAATGACATCTTAAATGAGGTAAACTTCGCCATTGATTTAGATGTCTCTGGTGAAGATATTCGTGTAACTTTCACTCATTCATTCATTTCTCATTTAATCCCCATTTTAGCTTTAAAAATGATGCCAAGGAAAAAAATGTTCTCACTGTTCCCAAGCTCTTCAGACGTTGCTAACAAGGCAAAAAGAGAGAGAGAACCTGGAGAGGAGAGAGCAGAGGAAATAGAATTAAATACAAATGACTTTAGTAATGATCTTCCAAAAGCTGTTTCAAACCATGTACAGTATTCTACAGTGCAGCTAAGGCGAGTACAGGTAGCCAGAACAATGACACTAGAGTACCCTGCACAAGGGGAGCAAAGACATGAAAACAATCGGTAGAGAGCTGCTGCACGCAGGGCCAATGAGTCTCAAGAGGAAAGGGAAACACCGTCAGAACAATTACGTCAATAAAATGCAACCTGCAGGAGCCAAGAGTCAAAAGAAGAAAGAAAACGTTTAAAGTATGACTAAGACAAGCTGCCAGAGTTGACTATGAGGCAATAGGTCAGTGAGAGATTCAACAAAGAACAAACCAGGAGGAAACAGTTGCTTCACGACTTCACCAATCCTCACAGGAGAGATGTAAGCGTCTTGATCAAGATAGGCTGAATATGTTTGACAAAAGAGTAGTACCTTTCAAAGGGATTTTGAAAAAATCAGCTTTCAACCGAATATTCTATGGAGAAATTGATTGGTATTGGAGCAATGCCAAAAGAGTGCAGTTTTTACAAAGGAAAAGGAGTGGGAGAGAGAAACCCCCACTAAGTGTTGTGGCGGAGGAAAGGCTGTCCTACCGACGTTTGGTATACCCCTAGACACTTTGAAGGCGCTGCTTTTGGGAAACAGATAAAAGAGCATGCACTTCTTGAAAAACATTAGAAGTTACAATTCCACTTTCCTAATTACCTCTTTTGGTAGCAATATTATAAGAGAAGGGAACTTCAAACCAAACTTTAACATTCAATGTCAAGTATACCATCGTATTGGACCTTGGTGGCGACTGAAGGCAAAAATCCATAATTTTTACAGTTATATTTTGTGGCAAATTACAAAGAGCAGGCTTTGCAACGGTCATTGGACGTTCCAAATTTGAAAGAATTAATCTTTGATATGCGAGAGATGTTGCATGCAAACAATAGCTACATCAGAAGTTTCAAATATGCATTAGAATCTGCACCACCCACTGAATATTTTTGATGCAGACAAAAATCCTGTTGGTGAACACAGAGACCACTACAATGTCCCTGCTGCAAATAAAGTAGCAGCAATTATTACTGACAAGGAGTATAGGAGGAGAGATATTCTTTTCAAGTAAGAGGAAATAAGCTGCAGCGGATAAATGAAACTCACCGATCATATCATGCACTCCAGTATCTATGAATCTGTGTATTTGGCCAAGATGGATACCACTGTGGTATCATACAAACAGATCCTAAATCAAGAGCCCCTGAAATGACGAAAACAGTAAGCTGCATGGAATTCTGTGCTTACCTTTTCATCTTAAAAGAACAAGACTGCAATATTCTTCATCATTACTGTGTACTCTCCCAGCAATTTGTTTGCAGATGATATGTATAAGAGAGAGAGGGGCTTCTTTACATTACACATCAGAAGGAGGTCGGTGCATCAGACTACATTCAACCAAGAGGTTCAATCAATAATTGTTTCTACTTTAGGCACAAGGCCAGCAATTACCCAGTGCATTACTGGTACTTTATTTTATCGACCCCGTAAGGATGAAAGGCAAAGTCAACCTCGGCGGGATTTGAACTCAGATCGTAAAGGGACCTAACTATGCTGGAAAGTATGGCGTCCGACCCTCTACCGATACTGCCAATCCACCGCGTGGTTCAATCAATAATGAAGGAGGATTGGCTGCTGAAAACATTGGACAGCTTTGTGTCATTCTTCCATCAAGCTTCACAGGAAGCCCTCGGTATATGCATGAGCTTACTGAAGATGCTCTTACATATGTCAGACACTATGGTCGTCCAAACCTCTTTATTAAATTCACATGTAACTTAACGTGGCATGAAATAAAGAGTGAACTTTATTATCATCAAGAACCCAAAGATCGCTATGATATTATTGCTAGGGTGATCAGACTTAAAGTCATAAAACTGATGGACCTCTTAAAAGAAGGTTAAGTCTTTGGACCAATTAAATGTGACATGTACATAATTGAATGGAAAAAATGAAGATTGTCGTATGCCCACATTTTGATTTAGTTCCATGATATCCTTTTCTGCATGAAATCGTTAAGTCACAGATGATTCCTGGGCCATGTGTTTCAATTAATCCATTCTTCCCATGCATAAGGGATGATAAGTGTACCAAGAACTACCCACGTCCCCCTATACAAGAAATCCAAACTGGAGATGATGGCCACCCCATTTACAGGAGAATAAAACTTGGATATGGTAGATTCACTCCGAAAAAAAAAGAGAAACGGGCACGAATTCATCATTGACAATCGTGGGGTGGTACCATGCTGTCCTTTTCTTACAAAAACGTTCAAAGCCCATATCGATGTTGAATTTTGCTGTTCTGTTAAATCCATTAAGTATGTTTGCAAATATATAAACAAAGGTTTAGATGCTGCAACATACACTCTTATGTAGAATGGCAGTCAGCAGATAAATAAAAACGACGAAGTTGCACATTATGAGAAAGAAGGATATATAAGTAGCAATGAGGCAGTATGGTGCATCTACAATTTTCCAATTCATAAGGAGCACCCAGTCATCATACAACTGATCTTCGAGCATGAAGTAAGTGGTCCCAAATCATTCCAAGATTTGAGGAGAGTAAAAGGCCACGTGTGAAACTTATAGGGAAGCATGCTATCAACAAGGCTTGTTAGAAAATAATAATCATTGGGACGTTGCATTGACTGAAGCATCAGTTTCACATCTCCAAGGAAATTCCGTAATCTTTTTTCAATTATGCTGAACATGTTTCAAATTGGCAGTCCCCTACAGCTTTGGATGAAACATCTAGAGGGCATGGTTAAAGTATGCAGTTCAACAGGCAAACAGAAATACCAATATTCAGTTCTGTGAAGAAATTTTCAAACAAGCACTGATTGAAATTGAGGATTAGTTTTGGCCATGGGTGGCAAACATTTGCAAGAGTCTGGTTCCGGTCTGCCAAAAACAAACCGTCAAATTAGTGGTTTAACTTCTAGAGAGATTGCAAGAGAGACAAATTATGAAATCACAGAGTTGGCTCTGTGCATAAGATGAAATCAATTCGTCAGTCAGAGAAATTTTCTTTCTTGATGCTCCAGGTTGTACAGGTAAAACATTTGTAACAGCATTGCTTCTCTCCAAGGTAAAACAACAAAAAAGAATTCTAATTGCTGTAGCATCGTCTGGCATTGCTGCCACCTTTCTCCCAGAAGGACGAAGAGCTCGTGCTGCTTCTAAATGATCTCTAAACCTGGTCACAAATGACAGTCTAATTTGTAACATAAGCACATGCTCAGGTTCATCAAAAGTGTTGTGCCAATGTTACCTGATAATTTGGGGCGAATGCGCCATGTCAGATAGAGGTGCAATGGAAGCTCTTGATAAGACCTTACAAGACATAAGAGGCAACAATAAATCTATGGGAGGAGTTACATTAGTTTTATCAGGAGACTTCAGAGAGACATTACCAGCCATTTCCAGAGGAATGAGAGCTGATGAAATAAAAGCCTGCATTAAGTCTTTGCACCTATGGAATAAAGTAGAAATTCCTCCTTCAATACTAACATGCCGGTTTTATTACACGGAAACCAATGTACAGAACAGTTTTCAACCCAACTCCTTCAATTAAGTACCAATTGATGGCAATGGTTATATCAACTTGGCTCATATTGCTATCATAGTGGATTCGCCAGCTAAATTGAAGAACAGGGTATTTCCAGACTTAATAATCATTATAATTCACACAAATGGTTGTGTGAAAAGGCAATTCATGCTCCCCAAAATGAGACAGTAACAAGGATTAACTAATGAATAAAATTCCAATAGTAAGATGTACAAATTATTTGATTCAGTCCTTGGTGAAAATCAAGCTTGTCCACTACCCAACAGAGTTTCTTGAGCCACATGGAATTCCTCCATATAAACTCTTCCTGAAGGTTAGAGTCCCAATAATGCTTCTAAGAAATTTAGATTGCCTCCGTCCACGTCTCACCTTACTTGAGCGCTTACTCTTGTGGAAGGAACAGGTTCATCTTTTACTAGTACCCTCTAAGCGGAGAGCTGAGCATTCCGTGTCTGATGATGTGCAAATAGGCGCTGAGGCTACAGCATCTCCAGATATTCATAAACGGTGAAGACCAATACTGGGAGCCACGCTTGAATACTGCCAGGCGCTTGCTGTCCTCTACCAGTCGGACATTGTAATCAGTGGAAGTTCTATAGAGGACGAGTGGGAGACTAGTGCGACGACGTTCTCGGTTGAGGCTCTGGGCGTCGATGAAAAATCGAAATGACCAGTCTGTTCCGGAGAACCTTCGAGCAGGGGACTAGGGAAAACTTCCAGAAATCCATAGCTTGGCAGTGTTACCGGGGGTCACTGCCGGTTCGAGATAAATCCTACAGGCACGGAATTGCTGTCAGATGGACCTGGCTGAGATGCGCACAGAACGACAAAACCGTTATGCTCGCACTCATGCAGTGTTCGTACATAACTGATTTGTGGAGTTTTGTCGAACAGTTATTATCACGTGTAGGAGGGATCCGGATATCGACTGAGTCCATAGTGAAGATCACCCTGCCGCCTTCATTTGGCCGGCAATGGCAAGCAATTTTCCTCTGTCTGGTGGCTGTAACGAAATAGGGTGTGTGGTAGACACGACTGAAAGGACAAGGCAGACACCTTCCTCTTCGGCCAATCGCTCATTAACTTTTTCAAGTCACACTTGGAAAGGAAGTTGAGGGTGGAGAGGGAAATGCTGCCCCCAGTTCATTTGTGAAAAGGTGAGTGAATGTAGCGAGAATGTCTCGTGTGCATGGGCCTACTATGACTATGTGCCTGTAGGCTGGCTAGTTTGGAGAGAAGAGAGGCGCCCTTTTAGGGTGCTCTTGGAGAGTTGGGTGGTTTAAGATTAGTGAGGTCCATGAGTCGCCCCTGGATGGTACTCCCCCTATTGAGGAATTTTATTGTTATATAATTTATCGTTATCTTTTTTATTCGATTCTATTTTAAACCCCCGCTGTCCCCGTCTTTTGTATTGTCCCCTATATGCTGGCCCTTGTGGATCGGCAGAATCGGTAGAGCATCGGACACCCTCCTTCGTGGTATAGAGTTTCGGTCCTTTACGTTCTGAGTTCAAATCTCGCCGAGGTTAACTTTGCCATTCACCCTTACGGGGTCGATAAAATAAAGTACCAGTCACGCACTGGGTTCGATTTAATCGACTTTCCCTTCCCCACCCCCTTCAAATTGCAGGCCTTGTACCTAAAATAGAAATAATTATTTAGAAACATTTCCTATTATCCTTAACGGACCCTTCTAGTCCAGCCAACTTGATAAGTAATATACGTCGCTGACGAGATCTATGAAGACAGGAATATTTCCGTTGCTCTCAGCAAGCTGGCTTATAGACAAGGTCCACTCACATTGTTCCAAATGATGCGGTAGAGTCCAAGCTATAAGAGTTCTCACCCTCACTTGCTACTCATTACCTGAACACTTCTAAAACGAGTTTCATTATTGAAATTGAGAGGAATGTTTTAGTTTATTGAAGTCTTTACCCCACCTCACCATATTTAGACTGCGAGACTATTTGAGTATTTACACTTCATGAAGAGTGCTCTCCCCTGTTTTTTCCTCCTCCATGCTTTGTTGAAATGCATACATACACACATATATGTATGTATGTATAAATGTATGTATATGTCAGGTCACCAGTTGGTGCTACTGGTAACATGTATCCAAGTACAACCTGTCTCATGGTCGGGTCGTTGGCGACTAAACTGGCAACCCCCACCAAGGTTTCTTGGTGAGGAGGGTGACTTTGGACATCCTGCAGGACTAAAAACAAAACCTGTCAAAGGGCAAGGGAGCTCTTAAGAGTCAATAGCCATCCAAAATCACCGGGAGAGATGACCCCTTAGCCTTTGTCAAGGCAGAATTCTAGGAGAAGGAAAACTCTGATATAACACCTGCAACTCTGATGGTATCCAATGATGTTGACTTGTTCATCTTTTTGGTAAATATCATCTTGGTTAAGAGAGTGGGACTGGCTTTGTGCAGTGCCTTTGCTCACTATAAAAGCTTCACGGCACAGGCATTGCTTTATATCTGGAGATCTCTCTGCACTTGTCATCACATGGTACCATGGGCCCTGCACTATGTGTCAATAATGGTCACAAGTGTAGCCTTTGTACCAGAGTTTTCAAGTCGCTGGCTGGACTAAAAAGTCACATTCGTTCAGCGCATCGGTAGGGGTTCTCCTACATGGATATAAAGTAGTGGCCGTACTCGAAAACGAGTTGGCAGCCACCATGTATGCATGTATGTATAAATGTATGTATGTATGTATAAATGTATGTATGTATAAATGTATGTATGTATGTATAAATGTATGTATGTATGTTGACTTGTTCTTCTTTTTGGTAAATATCATCTTGGTTAAGAGAGTGGGACTGGCTTTGTGCAGTGCCTTTGCTCACTATAAAAGCTTCACGGCACAGGCATTGCTTTGTATCTGGAGATCTCTCTGCACTTGTCGTCACATGGTACCAAAGGTAAAGCACTATGTGTCAATAATTGTCACAAGTGTAGTGTTTGTACCAGAGTTTTCAAGTCGCTGGCTGGACTAAAAAGTCACACTCGTTCAGCGCATCGGTAGTGGTTCTCCTACATGGATATAAAGTAGTGGCCGTACTCGAAAACGAGTTGGCAGCCACCATGTATAAATGTATGTATGTATGTATAAATGTATGTATGTATGTATGTATGTATGTATGTATGTATGTATGTATAGCCATATATAAGAACATAAATTTACATTAATACACCACCTACACACTCACATGATACAGATATAAATGTACATTGATTCACACGCATATATATATATATATATATATATATATATATATACACGCATTGACATCAACACAAATCTGCTCACAAACATATAGACAGTCTCGCATATAGATACAAACATACACACGCACACATACACGCATCCACACACACACACACACACACACACACACATATATATATATATACATATATATATATATACATATATATATACATATATATATATAAATATATATATATATATATATATATATACACACACGCACATCCGTTTATATCAACTGTTGTCTGTCTACACACATAAACAGATGTGCACACATTCACACATGTACACAGCCACATATATTAACGCACACTCACTCCTCCCACCACACATTCCTTCCTCTCGGCTGCTTCATAAACCGAAGTCTGCCGCTATGAAATAAAACTCATTTATATGAACATTAGTCGATATATTAATTTTCACAAATAATTAATTTTGATATCTTAACCTCTTGGAAAAGTCTTTAATCCTAACTTAACAATAACTTCGCGATCAACTTAAACTCAACTCGGTCATTGAACCAAATAAGGCTTAACCATAACAGCAGGTTCGCTCTGAAGGCTATAACTGTAGGCTAACATGAGCATAGAAAAGAGGGCGGGCGTTATATATTTCCATTAACGTCTTTCCTTTCAGCTATATTGTTGATATCCTTAAATAAGTGGTCCGTAAAACTGAACAGGATCTACGGCCATATTATGAGAGATTTCGTCTACTTTCAATTTTGATATGATCGGATCATTTCAGGAATGAACCTATGTTGTTGTTGCTTTTAATGTTGTTGTTGTTTTACTGTTTCTGCTGTGGATATTGCTGTTTGTTTACACCTCAAGTCAATTCTGATCAAGCAGAGCAGACTTATTAATAAAAGCTTATCAGCCGTGACTGTCCCATCTAGATGCATCCTTCCTTTTTTCAAGATAGCAGGGCTTATTTTGAGGACGATTTGGCTGTTGGTTCTTTCAGGTCAACTGACCACGACACGTAGATACTCTCCACATAGTTGTTTAGCCCCAGGCATGCCCCGATAGAGAATATGTATGGGAAAATATATTTTACTAGTGATATTTACCTTTGTTTCTCCAAAGCAATGCAGCCAGAAGTACATATCCAATATATCCATTTATACAGAGTGGTACATTATTAGCTTACTGATTAGAAAGAATAAAATAATAGGGTGCTTTCGATCAGGCGGTATTCCGAACATTTAATGGAACAATATAAATATTTACATGAATTGCCCGTGTATTAATTTTGGAATAAAGTTTAATATCACGATGGTTTCTTTTTTTAAATTCATATTTAAACAGTAAGTTACTAAACTAATTTCAGTCGAGCCTGTTGCTTAGTTTTTATCCAGAGGTCTTATAATCAAAGACGAGATAGCATGTCTGCTTCGATCATGATCATTCAGACTTTTATCGAGGCAGTTTTGTCTGTAGAAAATTTGTATTACAATGTCACATTTTAAAAGAGATTCCTTCTCCCTTTTTTAAAACAGTAAGTTGAAATATTAGATAGACAGCTTCATTAATTATATTTTGTAGGTCAAATTGAAATGTAGTGGCTTCTTCTTTAGCTACTGTTTATTTTTATATGGTTGTGTACTTCACAGTAGTTAACTCCCTCTGTGCAGGCAAACATTTATATGTATCTCTGTTACTGCGTATATCTGTAGGCATACATGTTTATGCTTCAATATTTCGTTCCGTGTACACAAGTAAGTACAAATGTGTCTATTTTTGTATTTGTGTTCTATCTACGTTGTATATGGTTGATGCTCTGTTTGTATCCATTTATATATATATATATATACATACATACACACACTTATATACATACATATATATATATATATATATATATCATCACAATACATATGCATGTCATTGAGCAGCATCATACACACACAAAAAACACACACACAAGTGTATGTGTATGTGTACGTACTTGCTTTTATGTCGATTGACAATTTCATCGTATGTATTGAATTGAATCCCTCGAGGATATCATATAAAGCTATCCGAATTATTACGTGTTGTATTCGATTTAGGAAGTTAATTATTAAGATTAACGAAAATTCCAGAAATATTTCCTTCCATTTGTCTTGGAGTCTCTGAGTTTAACGTAATTTTTAATGGACCATTTATTGTGATGGTTTTCATTAAGATCTACCAAGCCCCGCGGACAGACGACATTTACCAATAATTTTCTATTTGTAAGGCAGTTTATGTAATCACATTCTGTTCGTATATTGTTGTTCTGTTGATATAAAGTTGTGGTTAATATATTTTATGGACGGCGGAGTAACTTCAAGGACTGTAATAAGTCTGTATAATTTTCCTTTGAATTCTCACTCATCGATATACACCGAAGAATTGCTAGCTTTGAAATATTGCAGTAACAGTTAATGAAATGGCAATTATTTAGCACGGAATGGAGCAGACGGGATTAAAATGTTTGAGTTCGATTCTGATTTTTCCTAGCAAAGTTTAATACTGCCGTTATTGTTACATTATTGGGTATAGGGTTCAAATCTCGCCGAGGTTAACTTTGCCCTTCATCCTTACGGGGTCGATAAAATAAAGTACCAGTAATGCACTGGGATATTGCTGGCCGTGTGCCAAAAGTAGACACAATTATTGGGTATATTTGAATTTTCTTTACACCATGGTGGTTAAGATGCTGTTCTCACGAATTTGAAATAATAGTGAGGGGTGTCGACTCTCGGACTGGGTTTTACGTTGAGTTCTTGAGCGAGTTATTTAATTTAAAATTGTTCTCGTCTAATAAGTTAAAGAAATGAGAACCAGCAGAAGTAGTTAGGTGATACTCCTGCGATAGATTAGTTTCCACTGAAGGGTGGGACGAACTTTATATTCTAAGCCATTTAACGCCTCATAAAACCAGGATAAGCTCCAGAATAATGCATCTCTAGGCCTGGGACAGGTTAAAAAATCAGGTACACAGAATATTCTTGTTATCCTACTCATAGGCAAATATACTATGATTTTTCCTATGTAGACAAAATATTGTAGTATCAATAGATAGTTTTATTATCTATTTATTATTTTATATTGCATTAATGATTTTCCCCGTTTCCCCTAGCGAAATACGCGCGCCAAATACGTCATACACAAATAAAAGGAGATAACAGAAGATAATTGAAAGGTGCCAGTGGGATGGATTTTATCAATTATTTTGTGCGTGTGCCTTTCTCCCCCCCCCCCCCCTCTCTCTCTCTATATATATATATATATATATTTATATATATATATATATATATATATAAACGGAAAAAATGAAACGAAATTTCATTTCCCACTCTTAGTACGGCTGTTACTTAAATATAAGTATGTACACGTACATACATATATGTATACAGACGTACAGTAGTATGTATATATATATATACATACATGCACACATATATATATGTACGTATGGATTCACCGAACATTTATTATAATACTCGGTGTGTTTGTAAACAAACATCCCGTATTAAGCCGTAGTGTCTAGCAACCATCGTATATATATATATATATATTCGTCTTATTCGGGAAACCTCTGGTAATGAGGTAATTATACTGTATTGTTTATTATACATTAAATATTTAGCTCTGTAACTTACATAGAGCACTCTTCATTCCTATGACTTTTACAATTTTCAACGGAAACTTCAATACTTATATAGGTTGACTTTGCCTTTCATCCTTACGGGGTCGATAAAATAAAGTACCAGTAATGCACTGGGTAATTGCTGGCCTTGTGCCTAAAGTAGAAACAATTATAGTTAAAACAGAAAACAAAAACAAAGCGAAGAGTGCAATACAAAGTGTTAGTATAAGGTTCACGCTTGAGAGTGGAGGTGGGGGGACGTCGTTTCGGACATAAGCCCTTCATCAGGAGAAAAGTGGGCAGGAAAAGAGTTCCGAGGATGTGAGGGGGAGTGGTGGAAAGACATTAAAAGGGGGGAGGAAAACAATTAAGAAGAGGGTAAAAAAATTAAAATGAAATAAGTGGTGAAAGGGTGTGAGGCGTGGGGGGGGGGGGGGGGGTTCCGAGTGGGCGGAAGGTGGTGTGTGTGTGTATGTGTGTAGTTGTACGTGTGTGTGTATGTGTGGGGATGTGAGTATGAGAGTTTGGGGAAGAACGAGGTTCCAAATTCGGGTAATAGGGAAACGGGTGTGTACATGGGATTGGGTGTAAGTCGGTGTGTGTGTGTGCGTGTGGATGGAGAGGGGTCAGAGGAAGTTGGGGAGAGGGGGCATGCGGAGGCCGGAGGCCGAGTGTGTGTATGTGAGGATACGCACGTGTGTGTGTGTGTTTGTGTGGTGTTGATGAATGGTTGCGTGTGTGCGAAAATAGTGTTTGTGTGTGTGTGTGTGTTCCTGAATGTTTACTCGCGGAGTAAAGGAATAGATGTGGAAAATTCCGAGTATAGTAGGGTGGATGCCTGGAGCGGTGGACCAGTGGTGCAGAATCCTTGGTATGGTGTGGAGGAAGTAGAGAGTTGTGTGGTGCGCGCGCAACAGGAAGTGGTCAGAGGGTCAAGGCAAGGCGTAGGGTGTGTGTGTGGGGGGGGGGGGAGATAGCAGCAGGAAGGTGACAGACAGGCAGTGGTAGGGAGGAAGGCAGACGGACGGGTGTTAGAGATGGTCTGTATGTGGTGTGGAATGTATGTATGTGTGCGCGGAGGTGCGGTGGATAGGGGAGGGGATGGGCTGTGTGTGGGGAGTTTGTGTGTATATTAGTGGAGGTGTTAGTGGGATGTGTGTGGGTGGGTGGGGGTGGGGGGGGGGGTTGTGCGGAGAGAGAGAGAGAAGATGCTGGGGACAGTATGAGTGTGTGTAATGTACTGGTGTGTGTGTGCGTATTTGGGTATGAGTGTGTGTGTGTGTGTGTGGTAGAGTACATACATATATATATATACACATATGTATGTATATATATATATTGTATTACAAAATATGTATATATATATGTATGTATATATGTATATATATATATTTCGTTTCTGAATTTGTTTAGCAAGATTCTTTATCTGAAAACGTGTGTTGAAACCGATATTGTTATGCTTTGGGAGGGTCATGTTGCCAATAAGAAACACACGCACCAGCTGCTTTCACTCCAATTAAATAAATTAAATTTACAAATTTAAGAATTTATAAATTTCCGGTTGGTTGGTTGGTTCCATAACAGGACGGTTGTTCATATATTGTCAAAGTTCTTTCGTCACACATTCTGTGACCTCTTCACAGACTGGGGATTCTTTTCTTTGTTTTTGTGCCTCTCCTTTGTTCTGTCCTACGCCATCTTCATATATATATATATATATATATATATATATATATATATATATATATACAAAATTTAGTACAATATCAACGAAACCATGGTTCCAGCCAAGCTAACGAATGCAGTTTCGGTGTGTAGCTAACCACTCGGATAGGGTATATAACGCTAGAGTTCTAACATTACGTTTAGACAGCTTTGCAAAATGAATACAGCGACCGATAAAAGGGCCGCAGTGACCATAGCCACGAAAAAGACTGAACTCAGGGAAAAAAAAAAAAAAAAAAAAAAAAAATATATATATATATAAATTATTTCATTTTAAATGATAGACAGATATATATATATATATATATCTGTCTATCATTTAAAAAGAAATAATTTTATAAGGTTTCCCCCATGAAAAATGTTTCCGTTTTGTTTTGTTTCCGTTCGTTGTATTGTCCTCTCTTTGTTAATTTTCTTAAGCTTATATATATATATATATATATATATATATATATATATATATATATATATATGATTAATATTGATTAATACGTGAAATTATTAATCATATTGTCTGATAAGAGAATAAGTTAATCAAAGCGCTACAGGTAGTCACTGTTAGAACCTAAAGTCATCCCTACTAATATAAAATTTAAGATTTTTCAATAGGAGCAGCAACACAACACAAGAGTAAGAAATTGTCCAGACAAAGCTATCCACACATTATGTTTGTACAATTATATAGGCGCAATGGCACGAGAAGACCTGAGATTAAAGTTGTTATAGGATCGATTCTTACCATCCACACACACACACAGACACACACACACACACACACATATATATATATATATATATATATATATGTGAATATCATTTCACACCTTTTATTGTTAAGATTGTTGATGTTCTATTAAGAGAACCGATTTTACTGAAAAAATCGAATAATGTACACCATTTTACCAGGGGGGAAAAAAATACTGGTCCACCCACGCACGCACACACACACACACACACATGTATACACAAACACATACACACGCGTACATCAACATACAAAGAGACTTATACACACACACACACACACGCACTTCTCCGTATAAGACAAAAGCTGAAAAATATCTTTTGACCTTCGAATGACTCTGCTGTGTGTATGTACGCACACACACACACACACACACACACACACACACACACACACTTATCTTAATAGCCATTTGACACACATCGCTGGTGGCTATTGTCGCAGCATCGAACACCTTACTACTACTACTACTCACACACACACACACACACACACACACACACACACACACACACACACACACACACACACACACACATTTGTTGTGAAAGAGTCATTTCTCAATCTTGGCGCAAAACCAATTTTTTATCCACATGACCTCTACCGACCAATCAAAATTGTTTTGACCATAATTTTTGCTGGAGCCACTTTTCTAACATTTTAACATAAAAAGTCTTGGCGCAAAATCAACTTTTTACATTCACATGACCTCTACCGACCAATCAAAATTGTTTTGACCACAAGCATTTTTGCAACACAAAAATAACGCTGGAGCCATTTTTTTAACATAAAAACAGGTAGAATTCCCAAAACTAATCAGATCAGAGCAAACAGCACGGACACTCTATCTCAAAATTATTTTTGAAAAGCATTTAGAAATGCGCAACCGGTAAAAACTTAAAAACTTAAAACCACAACTGAATACTAACCCATACAATCACTAATACTCTTTTATTCCTAATTAAACCATTTTTCAACTGTGAACAATTTGTCAGCATTTTCTATTCCGTTTACCAATATATAATAACTTGTGTGTTACACCTCTATTCTTTTAACTATATATATATATATATATATGTATACATAGATTCATTGCTAAAGAAAAAACATAAAGCAAGTTTCAGACCAAATGACTTGCTATTTCTAACATTCTCTTTGGCCTGCCTCTTTCCGCATATTATTACGTTCCTCACTATGGTGATTGGTCGTCTATAATGCCTTTAGTAAGATAATTTTCTATTGACTATTGAGTTTTTCATCTCATGGTTCTTTCTATTTACCATTTCCCTTTCACTCCCGAAACAGCTGTATAGAATATTGAAATCTCGGAATTTTTACCATCTATGTAAGTTCTTTGATTTGCTATCAATTTGTCAATGCATCAATGCATCAATGTATTGACATGCTAAAACACCCCCCATTGCTTTCAGACACATTCTTACTGACCATCCCTGCCACCACGAATTACTCTGCTATACACACACACACACACACACACACACACACACACACACACACACACACTTATCTCAATAGCCATTTGACACACATCGCTGCTAACCATTATCACAACATCGAACACCTTACTACTACTACTACACACATACTCACACACACACACACACACACACACACACACACACACACACACACACACACACACACACACACACACACACACACACACACACATATTTGTTGTGAAAGAGTCATTTCTCAATCTTAGCGCAAAACCAATTTTTTATTCACATGACCTCTACCGACCAATCAAAATTGTTTTGACCACAAGAATTGTTGCTGGAGCCACTTTTTTAACATAAAAACAGTCTTGGCGCAAAATCAATTTTTTACACTCACATGACCTCTACCGACCAATCAAAATTGTTTTGACCACAAGAAATTTTGCAACACCAAAGTAACGCTGGAGCCACTTTTTAAACATAAAAACAGGTAGAATTCCCAAAACTAATCAGATCAGAGCAAACAGCACGGACACTCTATCTCAAAATTATTTTTGAAAAGCATTTAGAAATGCGGAACCGGTAAAAACTTAAAAACTTAAAACCGCAACTGAATACTAACCCATACAATCACTAATACTCTTTTATTCCTAATTAAACCATTTTTCAATTGTGAACAATTTGTCAGCATTTTCTATTCCGTTTACCAATATATATTTCTGGTTCAGAAATAGCCGTCGAAACGGCTTGAGCTCTGCCGTCGGGGTCATACTTGTTCCTATTACCCACTCTACTACCCTAAGTATTGAGTACTTTGGTGCGTTATGGTCCATCTAGTTCCTTACCACAATTGCTTCGTTATATATATATATATATGTGTGTGTGTGTGTGTGTGTGTGTGTGTGTGTGTGTATGTGTGTGTGCGCGTGTGTGTGTGCAGGTACATACGTGTGTGTGTGTCAGAAAGCAATGATTAACAGGTAACTGCATAGAAGATACTTCCAATGTGTCGCGCAGTGGAATTAACAATGGAAACACGTGATTGCGGAGGGAACTTGTTCACCATACAGCCAATCCAAATCCGAATATGAACAATCAATAAACAGGAATCATGTAAACAGCAAGAGCATAGTGCATATAACAAGTAAGGTGTGGATGGACACAATTTTTGCTTGGTTGACAAGCTGTTCCCATCGCTCTATGGAAACGTAGAGTTCAGAGGCGCCTATCTTTGCCGGTATCTTACACACACAACCGGAGTATTACAAAATATTCTTTAAATTCTCACCTGATGAATTTCACCAAAAAGTGTAGAAGAATGACGAAATATTTCGATGATGTAGGGGAGCGCATGATTGAAATCTTCATGAGGTTTTCTTTTCTTTTCTAGCCCGCTTGTATTTCAATGGGTAACACATAGATCAGTCATTTTAAAGATCTTAAAATAAAAAGACCGAATTAAAACTTACAGGTTTTCTTTGTCTCATGTCTTTATTATGAAATAAAGGCAAAGATAGATTAGACATACGGGTATTTGTAGAATTCTCGGTGTGCAGCTGGGCCGGGTAGAAAAAAAGAAGCTGTAAAGCGGTCATAGTTGTTGCACAAAGATTGAAACATAAATGCTCTTTTATTTTTCAAACATTTTCTTTATTTTCCCAGATAAGCAACATATTAATGAATAATCAACCAACGGATGACCGGGTCGTTTCATCATCCAGTTCGCTTCTAAATGAAGCTGTATATAAACTGGGAGATCTTAATAAAATATTGGCATGACAAATTATAGTGAAGTTGTCCAAATAATCACTAATACGTTCACTATAAATGTATGGTGATGTAATATTTAAATAACATTGTTAGGATCACAGTATAGTGCGTGGTTTAGTGGTTAGAGAGTTGTATTCATAATCCCGTGGTTGTGAGTTAAATTCACCGGACCGGGCGATGCGTTGTGTCCTTGAGCAAGACACTTTATTTTACGTTGCTGCAGTTCACTCAACCGTAGAAATAAGTTACGACGTCACTGGTGTCAAACTGTATCGGCCAATGCCTTTCACTTGGACAACATCGGTAGCATAGGGAGAGGAGAGGTGCATGCATGCGTAACTGCTGGTCTTCCATGAACAACCTTGTCCAGACTTGTACCTCGGAGGGGAACTTTCTAGGGTCAAATCTCATGGTCATTCTTGACTGTAGGGCGTCTTTACGGATGCCAATTATAGGCGGCCTGATGAAGTTAGTGGCAGTATCATCGGTAGGCTATAATTTTATTTAACTGGGTAGTATTTTGTGTAATGTGTTTTGGTTAGTTTAGGCTTGTCCTATTTTGTTGTAGGCTAGGGCTGTGTGAGGAAATATTATATACTAGCAGTGGTACCCGGTGTTGCACGGAATAAGGTATTTTGGAACGCGGGCTGCCAACAGACCTAATCGTGGAAAAACTGCATGTCTGGACAATATGTAAAGAAAATAAACCGAATACTCTGATGGCTGGATAATCTTTATTAACGCCTCAAAAAACCACCTAAAACGCTGAAAAAACGCAGTTTTTCACGTAATGCAGGCTCTAGGAGATCAAATAGTTGAATTGTTTTGTGTGTATAACACTCTCTGAAACATAAGTAATACACATGTAAAGTTTGAAAGAAATCGGTTGGGTACTTCTCGAGTTTTAAGGATTCAAACTCACAGGCACACACACACACGCACACACACACACACACACACACACACACACACACACACACACACACACACACACACACACACACACACACACACACACACACACACACACACACACACACACACACACACACACACACCTCCTCAGTTTTATATATATAGATATCATACCTCTGATACTGTTTGGATTAAGATCCCCGTTGAAATGCCCTCTGGTTACGAAGTATTTTTCTGTTGTGGTTTTCACTTTAATATTAATTTAGTGGGTAATTTCTTTTGGTTGGTGTTCTTTGAGTTACTTTAGATGGTTGGACTTTTTGAGAAGGTCACAGAATGTGTGATAAAAGAACTTTGACGATCTAAACGAATAACTAATAATAAAGATAAATTTAAAATCATATGGTGCATGTGTTTTTATTAGCTATGCTGGCAATATAACCATCCCCAAAATAACAACACACACACACACACACACACACACACACACACATATATATATATATATATAAATATAACCTAATATATTCCTTCCATATAATTTACCGATTGTATTGTTATTTCTGTTTACCATATATATATATATATACGTAGGTCCCGGGTTGAGTCGGGGATAACCACAGTAAGTAAGGTACTCAATACATGGCAGAGTAAATTTTTTTTATTTTATAGAAGGAACTTCTACAGAGCTTCCTGAAGATTTCATCTGAATGAAACAGTACTAGTCCTGTAGAAGTTCCTTCTATAAAATAAAAAAAAATATATATATATATATATGTGTAGAAGCTATATTTAATTTGTTGGGATAGAACAAGCAAATATTTTTATAACTGATATAAAGCACTCAACAAATTTTTGGAGTATAAATACAATATATTAACAAATGGAAACTATATTTATAAAACCATATTTATTTCATTTTACATATTTCAAGGACCACCAGAGCAATCTATGGTGCGCTTTCATCAGATAAAATATAATATAGGTTAGTTTTATAAATAAATATTAACATACCCTTAAAAAATGCAACCATTTAGTTTCCATTTGTTTAATATATTGTATATTTACTCCAATAATTTGTTGAGTGCTTTATATCAGTTATAAAAATATTTAGCTTGTTGTATCCCAACAAATTAAATATAGCCTCTACATATATATATTATTAATATATATATTAATATATACACACACAGAGTGTCCCCCCAAAATGTATACACACTTTAAGAGCATTCTAATAAATATGTTTACACATTTTTTGGGACACCCTGTATATATATATATATGTGAAATTAATAAACATTCGTTGTACTGCCTCTCTGTTTTGTTTCTGTTCAAATTTTTGCATTATATATATATTTTTAATAATTTATATATATATATATATATATATATTAATGTATGTATGAATGTGTGGTGCGTCTATGCATACATTCACGTACACACACAGACACACAACTCACACACACATATATATATACATATATATAATAATCTTAATATATATATACACTCCTGCTACACTCACATAGATGTTTGAGAAAATTCTAGACTCTATATCGTTATGATTATTGATTTCTATAATTATAACAGGATATTTAAGACGTTAATTGCTGTTTTTTTTTATTTGAAACTTTGTTTTAGTTTCTGTTCTTTTTAGTTTCTCGTTATCATTCGC
>OZ024743.1:355509520-355527020 GCA_964016885.1 Eledone cirrhosa | reverse complement strand
CCACTCTCTTAACCAAGATGATATTTACCAAAAAGAAGAACAAGTCAACATTATTGGATACGATCAGGGATGCAGGTGTTATATCAGAGTTTTCCTTCTCCTAGAATTCTGCCTTGACAAAAGCTAAGGGGTGATCTCTCCCGGTGATTTTGGATGGCCATTGACTCTTAAGAGCTCCTTTGCCCTTTGACAGGTTTTGTCTTTAGTCTTGCAGGATGTCTAAAGTCACCCTCCTCACCAAGAAACCTTGGTGGGGTTGCCAGTTTAGTCGCCAACGACCCGACCATGGGACAGGTTGTACTGGGATACATGCTACCAGTAGCACCAACTGGTGACTTGACATACATACGTACGTACATACAATCGTACGTACATACATACGTATGTACACACATACGTACATACATATATGATGGTTGCCCCTACGTTATCGAGTATGGCCATTGCACGATATACCATTATTAATAATTATTAATTAATTCTATCGTGATATACCTGTGCGTGAAGATATTTTTTAAAGTGAGGAAAGACTGTGCACTGAGCCAATCCCACTCTCTGAGCGACAGTAGCTATAACCCGAAAAGAAGAAAAGATCAACATCATCGATAACTACTGAGCCGCGGTTTTATGTCGGCGTTATCCCAGTTTCCTGAGTTTCCTTCTCCTAGAAGAATGCCTTGACAAAGGCTAGGGATCCTTCACTCCCAATGGTTTAACCACGCGGTACATATGTATATGCATATTTACACACTGCAGGACAAAAAACAAAACCTGACAAAGGGCGGAAGAACGCACATATATACATACAAACATACATACAAGCGTCAACAGAGACACGCGTGGTTACATACGTATACCTCCACCTCTTCTCTTTATATAAATATACCTGGAGTTGCGGCCGATAGATAGTATTAGCAATCGGAAAGACCAACGGAAACATTGCTCATTTGGTTCGATTCGACGAAAGTCGATCGACTGTCATATATATATATATATATATATATATAAACGCCGCACACACTAATTACAGTAAATTAGCTCTAAGAAAAAAGCTTTTCCGAGACGTATATTATAACTGAACAAAAAAGAAAAACGAACTGTGTTCGTTTTTCTTTTTTGTTCAGTTAAAAATTAACCATGGTATTTTTCGGAGCAAGGATGGCTCTTTCGCTGAGCCAATCGAGGTTTTTAAAGTTAGATAAGACATTAGGAAAAACTGCTTCCCAAAGGTCAGAAGGGCTGCTCACAATGTTGCACAGGGAGTCGATTGCTATGCCGCCCTTGTCATCCGCAGGGACCTTGCTCTCACCAAGTGCTAAAATGTTCTGAGTAGTTGCTGCAGGCATGTTGTCACCATGCAAATGAGCACGCATATTTGTGCTCAGGTACAAACTCTTCACCTGGAGCCACAACATGGACGACTTAAGGCAGGCACGCACCTCATCAGCTCTTGTCCCTTTGGGGATGACAGGCCGCGTTTGCCTAAAATCCCCTGATAGCAGAAGGGTTACGCCACCCATAGGAGCCGTAGGATCCCTAATGTCTTTCAGGGTCCTGTCCAGTGCCTCAAGGGTACCCTTGTGTGCCATTGTGCACTCATCCCAAACAATGAGGCAACATTTTTTGAGAACCAGAGCTTCGTGTGAACTCTTGCTGATATTGCATGTTGGTGTCTCAGTTTTTACTAAATCCAAGGGGAGTTTAAATGTTGAATGTGCTGTCCTGCCTCTCGGCAGCAAAGGAGCAGCAATCCCGGACGATGCAACGGCCAACGCAATTTTTTTCTCCTGACGATTCTTAGCGAGAATCAATTTCGTTACAAAGGTTTTTCCGGTACCCCCAGGAGCATCGAGAAAGTAAATACCCCCAGTTTGATTTTGAACCGCGTCAATGATAGTTAAATAGGCCAACCTTTGGTCCGACAGAAGTTTGTGCTCATTTTCCTCTAAGTATTGGGAAAGAGATTCAATGTCATATGCTGTTTCCCGCAACAAATGCGGCGCCAACATGTTAGCTTCCTCTCTGACGGTTGACGGCAAGCCATACGTCGCCAACTCACTCCCACGCATGTCGAGGAGGGCGTCCTCGATATCAATGAGTGCCCTGTTGTAGATAATGTCGCTGTAACCAACTTCCACTGAAGTATACTGCAGATGAGCCAGGCGCAGGAAGTCCTCAGACATGAAGTCTCTGTACTTGACCCATAAAGATTTGGGATCACCCAATTCACACTTTTGAAGCAAAATGGCAAAGAGCTCCCGTAGACCTTTAGGTGATTTCAACAAAACACCCTCAGCTAAAGTGGAATCCCATTGCGAATCTTCTTCTAAAAGACCACGCTTGAAGCAGGCTTCCCGGTACGTATCACATATTTCTCCATCAACAGTTTTGAGGTCCTGAAACTTTGTGGGCCTACAACTTCATGCAGAAGAAGGCGGAGATGAAACCACTCATGCTGACTTGGGGGCACAGTGTAAACCCTTCCAAGACAGCTGTCAAATTTTACTCCAGGATGTCTTTCAATAGCCTGACCTGACTTTCTTCGCACCCAAGTGTTTTTCGACCATATAAAGTAGGATGGAGCCTGGGGGTACACAATTGTTTGCGCAAATGTATCGAACTGGCAAAGTTTGAAGAAACCTGTCAGAGTGGTCTCTTTCGGATCGGCGGCCAACTTGGCGGCGGTTTGGTCCGTAAAGTAAACCCTTTGCCCATTTTCCAAATGTACCGCAAGCTGTACGATGGCGGGGTGCCGTTGGTGTAGGGGTAAACCAAATAGGCGCCAAAAAGCTTCATTGCTACTGATGTACCGCCCCGCCAGGTATTCTGTGACCTCGTCCCTGCTATTTTCAGCTTGAAATGTGAACATTGTGGCATCAGAGCCCTTATTTACATATTTGCATATGTATTTTATCGACTTGACGGAGTTGCAAAAGTCAACGTTGATGTGGGCTTTGAACATCTTCAAGAGAAGCGGGCAGTAAGGGACCATCCATCTATTGTCGACTTGACCTCTCTTTACTGTTGTGGTGAAGCCACCGTTCTCGGGCCGTCTCCGCCTGTACAGGGAGTACCCGTCGCCACCAGTCTGAGTCTGGTCAACAAATCTTTTTAGGTATCCCTTACTGCACGACCCCCCCTTTCAGACACGTATGATGCTCATTAGGACACGACACACACGGACCATGTTAGCTTTGACGATGTCATGTAATTCCTGGTCAGTTGCTGGGTTAGGGATTTCAGCCGAAATTAAGCTGTCTATGGCATTTGAATTTATTTTATCAGCTAACTAAATCAAAATGTGAGCATGTGGCAGCCCTCGTTTTTGCCATTCGACGGTAAACATGTCAGATTTTTCTACCCCAAATACCTGACCCTTTTTGATTAAAGCCACGAGTTTAGCCAGTTTCAGTCTGAACACTCTGGCAATGTGGGCCATTTCTGTTCGAATAATTTTGCCCAGGAAAAAGTTCACGGGTTACATCCCGATTCAGACGTCTATAGCATTAATCTGTTATATGAAGTGTTATTTTGCGAGTTGTTATTTGCAATAAGCCGATTGAAAATGCTCCAGATAAGCCGATGTCAATACGGAACGCTCCACTACAGTGTTGTCATATAGGGAGTGAAAAGCGACAGAGAGAGTAAAGCAGTTACATTATAGAGAGAGGGAATATACGGAACGCTCCATTTGATCATAAACATTGTTTCTCTCTCTGCAGTGTTGTCATATAGGGAGTGAAGAGCGACAGAGAGAGTAAAGCAGTTAAATTATAGAGAAGGGGAATGATCATGATCGATTTTTGCCCTTATTGTTGATGGATTTGAAATTTGTTTGCTTCAAGACCTTTTCCTGACCAAAAGCAATAATTGTCCCGACTTTCAATAGAATCCGTTGGAAATTGTGGACGTGAATCCGTTACAAATCTTAACACACACATTATCAGATTTATATATATAGATATATATATATATAGCAGTGGTACCCGGCGTTGCACGGGATAAGGTATTTTGGAACGCGGGCCGCCAACAGACCTAATCGTGGAAAAACTGCATACCTGGACAATATGTAAAGAAAATAAACCGAATACTCTGATGGCTGGATAATCTTTAAGATTTTCCTCGATGAACCAGGGAAAATGTAGGTTTTCAGCTAGGGGATCAAGAAAATGAATTTTTTTATGTGCATAATATGCCTTTAAATTTCGGGAAAATCGGCTGACGTAACGCCTCCAAAAGGCCCTAAGAAGCTGAAAAAATGAAGTTTTTCATCTAATGCGGGCCCTAGGCCATAAGAAAGTTGGATTTTCTTTGCTTACGGTATGAAGAAGAGACTGACTAATATATAGTTACAATTTCAAGGAAATCCGTCTGACGAAAAGCCTCAAAAAACCCCTAAAAATCTTTAAAAACGCAGTTTTTCACCTAATGAGATAAACAAAAAGTTGAATTTTGTATGTGCATAACTCTCCCTGATACATAAGTAATACACATGTAAAGTTTGAAAAAATCGGTTGGGTACTTCTCGAGTTTTAGGGATTCAAACTCACAGACACACACACACAGCCACACATCCACACACACACACACACACACGCACGCGCACACACACACACACACGCGCACGCGCGCACACACGCGCACGCGCGCGCGCACACACACACACACACACACACACACACACACACACACACACACACACACACATCCTCAGGGAAGTGACGTAATGCAGACATCAGACATACAGACAGATATTATACGGACGCGACGTTATATGTTAAAATCTATCTAAAAAGAGAAAGACTAAGAATTATAGAGCGAGATCGCTAAATCGCCTAATGCGGTCCCTAGCGCATTGAAAATTCGAAATTTGTTTTTTGTTCAGAACACTCTCTGAAATATAAGTATTCCATGTGTAAACTTTGAAGAATGTCGGTTTGGTGCTTCTCTACAATTCTAAGCGGTAAAATAGTAACATTTGTTCTCGTAAAGGCACGTAAGTAAACAAACTGAAGCTATTACGGCGATGTTTTTCTTTATCGGCTTTAATTTTTAGTGTTGTGTGAAATATATAACCTGCAGACCTGATTTTTGAATCGCAGCAGGGTCGGCTTTATTTCACTCGCTCCACTAATAGTTGGATTTTCTAAGAATTATAGAGCGAGATCGCTAAATCGTCTAATGCGGTCCTTAGGGCATTGAAAAGTTGAAATTGTTTTTGCTCAGAACACTCCCTGAAACATAAGTATTACATATGTAAAGTTTGAAAACAGTCGGTTGGGTGGTTCTCGAGTTTTAGGGATTCGAACTCACACACAGACAGACAGACATCCCCAGTTTTATATATATATATTGAAAGGATAACAAGGACAATTGGTTACTCCCTCATTACATTTATTGGTAGGTGACGCGCGTTTCGCCACTGATCAGCTCAAGGTTCGATCTGTATCGATCCTACCCGACTCAATGACCGGCAGCTCGACGGACCCTTTAAAATGCTAATGCCTTATAGCATTTTAAACTAATTTATACTTATTCCTAATTAAACTATTTTTCACTAGGAAAAATTTGTCAGCATTTTCTTTTCCTTTTACTAATATATCACAACTCGTGTGTTACACCTCTATTTTTTTAAATATATACATATATATATATATATATACATATATATATACATATATACATATATATATATATATATATATATATGCATATATAATGAGGAAAATGATATGTTTAAGAAGGCTAAGACAACGCGAAATGGACGGTAAAATGAAGGCATCTAAAAAGTCTGTTACTTGGTATTTATTATCTTTTTTTTGTCCTAATATTTCGAGATTTAAAAATCTCTTCTTCAGAGTATGGGAAACTCTTTGAGGAAAACGTTCCGGTCTTATCACTTTGAAATTTGATTTAAATTTAAAATTTAGAAACCATTTTCACACGTTGTTTTGACGTTTGCTGTAGTATCTGCGAGAAGCAGGAGGATGGCGTCATAATATCGCGAGAAGCAGGAGGATGGCGTATGTAATATCTCATGGAAGCAAATTTCTTGTGTAAATTGTTGTATTTAGGTCACATCAGTATGAGTGTGGGTACTTCGTTTTATGCCAAGTATTGTGTGCTAAGAATCATTCTGTTATAAATTTGTGGATTGAGTCTACGTATAAACAGTGCTTCCTTTATTTTTAAGTTGCCCACATTTCTCTACCTAGCTTCAATATTTACTGTAATGTTTTTGTTGGTGTTTTTGCATTTGTAAATGTATTTATTGAATGAGGATGAGTATGTGTTGAGGTGTTTTTTTAATGCAGGTCTGGAGTGGTCGAGTCGTACTACAAATGTAGAATTCTTTACATTTGTTGCATTATATCTGGTATATTACAAGTGTCCGCTGGTGCATACCTGTGTCGCGGATAGAGCAGTTACTCATAATGCATTAGTTTTTGTTGGTCACCCACCACTAAATTTCCAATATACCACCTCGACCATGCAGTCTCATCCCCGCCTGCCAGCCGAGAGTTTGACCTGAAACTCTCCAGACTTAAGCAGTCTATTTTTGACATATTACAGAAACAAAAGAAGACATCCTCTAGCTTCCTCTGGATTTTTAAGTCCCGAAATAATAGGACGAAAAAAAAAAACAAGATAATTATAATTTAAATACCAGGTAACATACATTTTAGTTGCCTTCATTCTACAGTCCATTTCGCATAGTCTTAGCCCTCTTAAACATATAATTTTCTACATTATATGCTATACAAAAATGCTTCAAGCAAACTACAACATTATATTATATATATATGCGTGTGTGTTTCTGTGTGTGTGTGGGAGAGAGAAAGAGCGGCAGAGAATGAGTGAGAAAGAGAAAGAGAGAAGAAAAGAAAGAGTTTTTAAAATATATTTTGTAAACTTCTTGTTGAATATAAGATTACCAGGAAGATAAAATATATTAAACATAAAAAAATCCTCTTCAAATATGTTTAGTAAAATTTTCTTCAACTTTTCTTTAGCTATCTCCGATTTATTTTGTTTTATTTCATTTTATTTTATTTTCAGTCTAAAATTTCTCTATAATTGTCTCATTTTCTTTCTTTTTTGTCTGAACTAAAATATGAAACTGCTGCAGTTTTCTCCGCATGTTCTTCAGTACTTTAGTTTATTTCAGTCATCACAATTTGTGGACGTTCTTGGCTCTACACACGGTTATCGGGATGGTATTGGCCACCCACAGGGATGACACTGCGAGTTGAAATGACTCTTTCAGCACATTTCTATCGCTACCCTCTGGGGTAACGCTTTGTCTGTTCTATTCGCTAGGATGTTTCAGGGACATACGCTTATGATTCTGCACGTAAGAGAAGCAGAGTGGCTGAATTAAAGGAGGGGGAAGTGACATTTCATTAGCTGGTTTGTGTTGATACCGTTGGCAACAACATACATACATATACATGCATGCATACGCACACAAATTTAGTCATACTCACCATTCATATAACCTCTAAGTAGTCAATGTAATCGTTTTCTCACTTAGGCTTCGATCAACATATCACAAACATACAAATAAGACCAACTCCAAGCTATTAAGCAAAGGGTTTGCCCTCTCGTCACCCTTTTTATTTATAAAACAAAATAGAGCCTTGAAATATGATATCAACCACCATACTACGTCATGTATGGTTGAATATTTATTTTCATATATTATACACACAATACCTTTCATAGGACGGTCATGTTGCTTCAATAAGAAGTTTGTTTTCCAATCACAAGTTCCTGGGTTTTAGACTTATATTTCCCCATGCATGTAGTTATTTCTCCAATGTTACTCATACATATAACCCTCTATGACATTTTGATATACATGCTGAACATATTTATATCGTAGGAATAAATTGTTAAAATTCTTATTTATAACTAGACCACCCGTGACCGTGACCGCGAAAATTGTTTTATTCCATTTGTATTCGCATTTCAGAGTCAACTTCCTTTCAAAGTATTTTCCCATTATGCACCCTTTTGGCTGTATTACATTACAGACAATCAAGCAAGCAAGCAATCAATCACAGAGTTTTAGTAGTATATAGATATATTCTAGGTAATCAACATCAGCTAGAGGTTTTCTCTTTTGCAAACCATTAATTTATCAAACCGAAAACTGAGACACTTGTCCTCTTAAGGAAGCCTTCGCAGTGCACCCTACATGTGAATAGAGTTCCACTGAAGCAGATAAAGAAGTTCAAGTATCTCGGGGTCATGTTCACGAGTGATGGATGGCAGGGGGCTGAATTAAGTGCAAAAATTGCAGGAGCTGGTGCAGTAATACGCCAGCTTAAGTATTCGGTAATCAGAAGAACGGAGGTAAGTATAAAAGCTAAACTCACTCTCTTCAATTTGCTATTCGTGCTAACCCTTACCTGTCGTCATGGATCCTGAGTAATGACCGAAAGAATACGATCGTGAATACAAGCAGCCGAAATGAGGTTCCTTCGAAGGGTCTTTGGAGTAACGGTACTCAATAGAGTGCGTAACTCGGAGATCAGAGTCACTCCAGGTAGAGCCGCTACTTTCTGAATTGAGAGATCACAGCTCCGGTACAATGGGCAGGTGTTTGGAATATTTCAGGAATTAATCGCTGGACAGATTTTACGGGCAAAGCCAACCAGTTGGAGTCCCAGGGGTAGACCCCGAGCAAGATGGTTGGATAACATCCATGAGCTTGACATCCATGGGCCTTGTAATTATAATAATTATATTGATCATGATAATATTTAGAAGAAGAAGAAGAAGAAGAAGAAGAAGAAGAAGAAGAAGAAGAAGAAGAAATGTGACTTTACAGTAGCATCTGGTCAAACCAAGTGAAATTGGGTGTATAAGAAATTGTTTACTAGTCCATCAAATGAATTGTACCTGTGACTCATAGGTCCCACCTGGTTACACATTGTGTCACAATGATTCGGCTTGGAAATTACGTTGAGCGTACCCGTGTTTGTGGGATACTCAACCAAGTAAACGTTATATCACGAACAAACAGTCGGAGGGTCCATTATAGTAGAATTGTATTATAATAGATCTAAGTTATTTAAAAAAAATAAAGTACTATGTTTATTTTATTAAAGATGGCATTTTGTCAACCCTCTTTAGGTCTAACTCAGCTTATGTGTGAGAGTAGTAATTTGAGGATATATGTGATGTGATTCCTCTCGTCAACTACCTACCTAGCTACCTATATATAGATATATACGTGCACACACACACACACACACACACACACACACACACACAATATATATATATATTACAGAAGATAAGTTGCTTATACGCAGTTTTTACGTTGTAACGTCTTAAGGATAAACCAGTCCGAGCGATCCAAAAGCAATTCGCAAAAGCACATCACAACAGGATGTTTATACGTGGGCAGCATCATATCCCAATGATTCAGTAAGATTCTGATGAAGTCACATACATAACCATGTAATAGAAATATATATTATGCAATAAAGCAATTATGGGGAAATAATCTCGTCTTAACTACTGTTATTTATATATATATATTGTTATATTTTGGGAGGGCCACACATTCAAAAACGAAGTATATATATATATATATATACATACATATCTGCGCATGTGACTGTGTATACACATAAAGAGAAATGTAGTGGCTAACGCCTATCCACCTATATATCTTTCTCACCTATCTATCTATCTATCTATCTATCTATCTATCTATCTATCTATCTATCTATCTATCTATCTATCTATCTATCTATCTATCTATCTATCTATCTATCTATCTATCTCTGTCTCTGCCTGACGCGTGGAACATCGCCGGTAAGATTTTTTTGTAAATTTATATACGAAAAACAGAACAAATTGTTTAAAAAAACATATTATTTTGTAGATTAACCCCCAAGCTGAATTGTCAGCTGGGTGGTAATCCCACTTTTCGCCCCTAAAGGGGCGAAAATTTAATTTAAAAGTTGTTTTAAAATATCAAATTTTGCCAACTATAAAACATGAATAACACGAAGGGAACACGGGAGAACGTCGACAGAGAAAAGAGAGAGAAAGAGGCAGATTTGAACGTTATATCTGCTTCTGCTACTATGGACGTCGCCATAGATACGACTGTCAACAAAGGGAAAAAAATATTGCCACTTGAAGATTGTACTATTTCTACCGTCGCAGCGGAGAGAAATGAAAACTCAGGAATTAAACCTATTAACATACATACACATGAAAAAGTCAACATCAACAACACCACATCTACACATAAAGTTTCACCTCGTCAAGGAACTGAGATTTCCAACACTGAGGCTAACAACAATAACAACAACAAGAACAACAGCAACACCACACACAAAAAATGTCTTTCGCTGAAACAGTGAACAAAAAACAAGATTGTATAAATCTTGACATCTCCAATGCAAGAGATATGCTCCAGCAAGGGAGAAAATTTGTAACTTTCGAAGAGAAGGGTGGGTTTAGAATTAACTCACCCCTTGAAATAAAAGAAGACACAGTTCGAAGGACAGTGACCTTTAGGACGGTATCCAATACCACGAGAAAGCCGATATTTGTTAGTCAAACAGATATAGAAGCTACTTTCAAGGAAATTCTTACAAATATCGACTTTCTCCAACGAGGAAAACAGTACAGAAGTGTTTCCGTACTGTTTAAAAGCGAGGCACTCGCCCCAAACATTTTGTGACACCAATGGTATCAAAAGCATTCACCTTTTTCCATACACACATGGGAAAAAGGACACAAAAAATAAAAATAAAAAATATACCTCCAAACATTAACATCAGGTGGATCTTAGCTGGCTTCGTAGCGCCAGAAACTGATATGATTCTTTCGATACGAAAGTCTATTCGACAAAGGTGGGCGGGTACTGATTTGGAGATTCTGTTGCAAATGAGGCCGGAAAGAATCTCCAAGATACCCGAAAAAGTCGTCATCGACGACAACAACAAAATAAACATTTCGGTAGAAGGACGAAAATTTCATTGCTTTCGCCGTGGTAGCACAGCACACCTAAAAGCCTCCTGTCCTTCACAAACACACCACAACAACATCATTAAAAAAACACTATTACCAACACCAACACCAAAACAATCACCACCACCACAATTACAACAACAGAAGAAACGAGCAACCACACCAAAATAAATAGCCACTCAAACAACAACAACAGAAAAAACAGAGACAACACCCCTGAAGAATACAGCCCCACCCCATCCGACTCCATCAAACACTACCACAAACACACACACCGAAACACCACCACCACACAACATACCCCTACCCCACACTCCTGACGATGATTATTCATCGACGGATGAAGCTGCTTCTCCTTCTTTAAGTGAAGAAGAGGGAGAGCCGCGGAAATCTAAAAAACAAAAAAAGAGACACCACAAAACCACCAAAACCCCAATCAAAACTCCAATCACCAACACCAACACATAACCACAGACACAAACAACAACACAAACAACACCACAGTCAAACATCCCCCTACCAGCAAAATGCAACACCAACACCACCCCAAACACAAGCACCCACCATAAAAGAAAAACTCCCAGACGAACAACAAACTAAAACAACACAACAAAAACACAAACAAAAATACGTATACATCAAAACACAAACAACAAGAGTTTGATGGAGGTCATCTCCTAAAACCCCAAGGTGGAGACGGAGGGCAAAACTTTCGTCAAGGCAGAATCGTCTCCACACCTTACACTTATAAGGGTTTCTATGGAAACCTATAATTACATGAAAAATAAATTTTCACAGGACGTGGGCAACCCTGCCAGAAACCCATCAACCGCGTCCTGTTAAAATGTTTCCCCACACCCACCAAACACCCCACCCAAATGGAGATTGAACAACCCTATCTCCAGGAAACGAAAAGGTAAGTGCACCTTTCGTCCTTTTCCTCCAACTCTTCTTCACCAACATGGCTAGTTTACGAGTTGGAAGCGTGAATGTGCGTGGCCTATGGATGCCCTGGAAACAGGGTCAACTTTTAAACGACCTTAGGTCACACAGTATGGATGTGATAGCCATCACCAAGTCCTGGATCTACAACAGGCAGCAACTAACCCCCATCTTTGACGACTTTGAGATCTACGCACCTCTCTGTCAGGAGGTGGAGGGGGGGGGGGGGGGGGCTGTCATGTTTCGGAAGAACCTGGACGTCGAAGTACAGCAACTACACTTGGACCCAGAGGGTAGAATGGTAGTCCTAGACGTGAACAGTATTGGAGGTGGAGACTTCAGACTGGTGGCCGTTTATGCCCCGACCGGGCAATCGCATTCACGGCCAGACTTCTTTAAGCGTCTAGAGTCTTTTCTGGGAACGTCTCGCTCCTTACTTTTAGTGGGGGACTGGAATGGTATCCTAGATGCACGATGGGACTATGTGGGAGCATGTCCCAGTAGAGGGGGTGCAGCAGACTCAAAACTTTAATCGGCCAATTCCAACTGGCCTATAGGTATCGACTGGATTTCCCGACTGCACCACAGTGGACGTAGGCAAATCGCAGCGGGACATCTAGATCGTATTTAGATAGGTTCTTCATTAGAGAAAGGGACAAGGAGATGTTAAGCTGTCCACGAATGCACATGGTTGCCTATTCAGATCACAAATTAGTCGTCTTCTTAGTGAACCGTGATAGAACACATAGACAAGGACCCGGATACTGGAAGCTGAACGTGTCGTTGCCGACACGTAAAGCTTACAGTGAACAGATAAGTAGTCTAGTCAATCAACAGTTAACGGGAGCCATCGTCAACAATAAATGGTGGTACTCTCTCAAGAAAGCAATTAGAATAGAATCGATAGGGTTTAGCAGAGAGTTAGCCTTAGAGAAAAACAAAATAGAAAGAGAACTAGTAGTCAAGTTAGAGGAGGCACTTAGAAGTGGAAACGCGGCTAGAGTGTTAGCGTCGAGAACGGCACTGGACCAGTTCTTCGATACGAAACACGAAGGCTGCGTGGTCAGAAGCAAAACACGTGCTCTAGGAAACGAAAGAGCGAAAGCTGCCAGCTGGGCCAGAGTGGCGGAGGCGAAAATGGCACCAAGTCCACGATTCGGTCTTTGAAAGACCATAACGGACGCGTGCTACTTGACCCCAAGAAAATGTGCGCGGCCTTTCAGCGGCACTTTGCGCGACTGTTTGAGCAGAACGACGGTGAGCCGAACGGGGCAATGGACTTTAGTTCATACCTCGACGGCCTGCCGCGTCTCTCGAACACGGACGCCGAGTTCTGCGAAAGACCGATCACGGACACTGAGATAAGGGATGGTCTGGGCCGCTGCGGGAAACGCAAGTCACCCGGTCTAGATGGTCTACCCTATGAGTTTTACATAGGCATGCCGGACTTGTTCTCTGGCGTCCTCGAAGTTCTGCAGGCAAGGGCGTAGTAACGCTGATCAGGAAAGACGAGAACAAGGGGGACGAAATTAACAACTTCAGGCCCATAACTCTGCTCAACACAGAGTTAAAGATTTTGGCCAAGGTGCTAGCGACGAGATTGGCGCTTGTTGTCGAGAACCTGGTAGGGAAAGCGCAAACATGTGCAATCCCGACCAGGTCCATACACGACAACCTCCACCTCATGCGATACATCATAGACAGGGTGGGTAGCAAACCCGGCTTCGGTGGGGCTCTGATCAATTTGGATCAGTCTAAGGCATTCGATAGGGTCGACCATCGATACATAGAAGCGGTTCTCAAGGTGGCCGGTTTCGGTCCCGTTTTCAGAGGCTGGATTGAGGTGATGCATACCAGCATCTGCTCGAGGGTCAAGGTGAACGGCTACCTATCGGAGCCGTTCGTAATCATGTGTTCCATTCGACAGGGGTGCCTGCTCTTCTCCATTCTGTATGTATTGACTCCAGAGCCACTACTGCGGAAATTGGAGCTGTTGCAGGGCATCCCTCTAGAACCGGGACTGCGCAAAGCGGCGTCGGCTTATGTCGACAACGTGACGGTAATAGTGTCGAGCACCTCGGAAATCGGGGTGATCGGCAACTTACTGAAAGAATACGAAACGCTGTCGGGAGCAAAACTAATCCCGGACAAGTCTGTTGGTTTGCAACTCGGTAGGTGGAGAGGCAAACCGATGACGTGCGACAGCGTCGTTGGACGCTGGACGGACGGACCGGTGAAATTGCTCGGGGTCTGGTTCGGTCCAGACCTCCAGGTGGATAAAAACTGGAACGAGGTCACGGCCAAGGTGTTTGCGCTCACCCAGAAGTGGGCAGTGTGCAAGCTGTCCTTGAAAGGTCGAGCGGAGGTGGCGAACACTTTCATAGCGTCCGTCATCTACTACCGCTTGACTGTCGTGCCTTGTCCTCGTGAACACCTCGCCAAGATGGAACGCATGCTCTTCCAGTTTCTGTGGAAGAATCAGGCTCCGCTGGTGAGGAGATCCGTCTGCTGACAGCACCCTTCCAACGGAGGGCTGGGCATACCGTGGCTGATGGTGCGCAAACATGCGCTGAGGCTGCGGCATCTCCAGGTATTCCTCACCGACACCCAACCGGTGTGGGCATCGTTTGTAAGACAGGCTTTCCCTCAGCTCGTCTCGCTAACGGAGCTGCAGTCCTGGGTCAAGAAAAGATCGTAAACGATGGGCGCCTGGCACATTGAATGCGCTAGTCGCTCACAGTCCTCTGGCAAGCTGGCGCAGCAATCAGTGGTGACTCCACTTCGAGATTCTATAGAGGGATTGTACGTTCCAAGGGCGACGACGTGCTCGGAGAGACTCTGGGCGTCGAAGACGATGAGCTCACCAGTCTGTTTGGTAGGACTTTCCGCCCGGGACCTATGGACAACTTCCAGAGGTCCCTGGCCTGGCAGTGCTACCGAGGAGCTCTACCGGTTCGTGAAAAAATCTACAGGCACGGACGCCCCGGCAGGGATCCTTCCAAGAGGACGTGTCCAAGATGCGCGCAGGACATTGAAACAGTCCTGCACGCAATTGTACACTGCCCGGGCGTAACCGACCTGTGGAACTATGCAGGACAACTGCTGTCGCGTATGGGACAAATCCAGTTGATTGCCGAGTCCATAGTAAGGATCAAACCGCCAGTCTCTTTCAAAAACGAAAGAGAGGCGGTTTTCCTCTGTCCAGTGGCTATGGTGAAAGAGGTTATATGGTGGACGAGATTGAGAGGACTGAGGACAGATGCCTTTCTCTCCGGACAACAATTGATTCCCTTCTTTAAGTATCACTTTAGAAGGAGAATCAGACTGGAGAGAGAGGCACTGCACCCCAGTAAATTTACTGAAAGGTGGGTGAATGAAGCGAAAATGGCCCGAGTGATTGGGCCTTCTCTGTTTATAAGCCTATAGGTTGAAGAAGAGAGCAAAAGGAAGAAAGGAGCACTTGCACAACACGCTCCTGGAGTTGAGGGTTGTTCTATCGACGGAGTATTAAACAACCCATTTGTGGCGTTTCCCCCCTATTGGGGATTTCGATTGTTGTAATTGTTTGTTTTTATATTTTTTACACGACTGTATGTAAAATCCCCGGCATGTCTTTGTATTGTCCCCTTTTCTTGTGCGCCCTTGTGGCAAATAAATAAATCTATCTATCTATCTATCTATCTATCTAGCTTTCTTTTTTTCTGTATTTACCAATGTAATTGTATCTTCCAGAAGAACAACAATAACAACAACATAGAGGAAATCCCAAATGGAAGTCCGAAGATAGATAGATAAATGAATATATAGAATAAAGACATAATATTTGAGTGGACATATGTTTCATTATGATTTACGAAAATATTGTTAAATTGACATTCTCTACTAGAAAATGCTTCATTTTGGCGGTTACCATGCTAGTATATATATATATGTAAATATATATATATATATATATGATATATATATATATATATATATATATATATATATATATATATATATATATATATATATATATATATATATATATATATATATATATATATATGTAATCTAGAGAGACATACGTATATACGATTTGTTTACAACGTTGATAATTTTGATAACTTTGATAGGTTTCGACCAGTAATTGCCCAGGCCATGTCTAAGTTAATATCACCACCCGAATCTTTCAAATCAGGATTTGGACACCATGGTCCACTCAAGTAGGGAGTTATTGTTTACGGAGGCATATCCGTAAGACATCTTGAACTTGATGGGATTTGTTTCTGTTTTAATGAGTTTTAGTGTAATGTTAAAGAGAGCGGGGTCATTTGAAGTGAAATAATTGTGCCATATTGTTGTTATGAGATGCGAGTTTGATTTTTGTTGTGGGCGGATAGCATTGGGCCCAAGCCTTGCATCTATCTTAAAGGTGATGCCAACATTATTTGGGCAATGTTGATGGAATATTTTCCACATCATGCAGATAATGTAGCGCTCACGGCGGTGTTGGAGAGAATAATGGTTGAGTTTTTCTAGTCGACCCCAATAATCAAGGCCTGTAATGCCATCTATCATTTTCATGATTGACCTTTGAAAAGCTTCAATTTCCATGATAATTTGTTTCGTGTGAGGAGACCACAAGTGGACAACAGTATTCAAAGTGGGGTGGGGCAAAAGTGGAGAAGAGAAGGATACTAGTGTGGATATCTCTCGACTGGAAGATTCTGAGAATCCAGGAACACATTCTGTGGACCATGTCAACTTTGTTGTTTATATAAGTGGCCCAGCTTATGCTGTTGTCCACAATTACTCCCAAGTCTCTTATGTTGTTGGATGCCACGAGAGTTTCACCTGAAGGAAGGGAATAGTGGTGTTTCAGGGCATCCTCTTTTTCAAAGTGGATTAACTCAAATTATCCTCGTTCAGCAGCATATTGTTCTTTTCTGTCCATTGGATAAGATAACAGCCAGTAAATCTGATTGGAGGCATATCCGGTCACCCACGCCCTTGATGACATTCTGGAGCTTGGAATCATCAGCGAAGATTCTTATGCTGTTGTGCTTGATGATGTCAGTAATGTCATTAATATAGATAAAGGAAAGAAGTGGGCTCAGCATAGTGCCTTGTGGGACACCACTACTGACTTTGGCTGGGCTGGATTGTACTCCTTCGACTTCAACATGTTGAGCTTTGTTTGACAGGAAACACTAGATCCACTGCAGTAACTTTTCAGTGACACCAATGTTGGATAGGTTTCTCAGTAGAATGTTGTGATCAACCCTGTCAAAGGCCTTGCTGAAATCAAGGTAGATGACATCAATGTTGGAGCCCTCTCCCAAAGCTCTCAAAATGTCATCAAAGTGAAATAGTAGCTGCGTTAGCCAATCCCTTCCATTACGGAACCCATTATGGTTGGAGTTCAGCAGTCTACTGCTTTCAAGAAAGTGAGTTATTCGTGATCTCACCACCCTCTCAAATACCTTAATGATATGAGAGGTGAGTGAGATCGGACGGTAATTCACAGCATTTTTTGAAAACTGGGACAACAAACTGGGATAATAAGGTTTCTGGT
>OZ024743.1:355497020-355504520 GCA_964016885.1 Eledone cirrhosa | reverse complement strand
TATATATATATATGTATGTATATATACACATATACATACATATATATCTATATCTATACATATACACATATACATATATATACATATATATACACATATACATATATATATATATATATACATAATATATATATATATATATATATATATATATATATATATATATGTATAAAATAGAAATAGGATTTCGCTTTAAGCATAGCTTTATACAATATGTATAAATATTCCGTATCTCCAAGGAAATACGCTTTTAGGAAGCCGTAGCTATGCAAACACCGGGGGGCCAACGCCCTCTGGTGATGTCCAGCAGAAGCAAGGGGGACAACCGTCTATGCATTTCAGGCTTAACTGGCCTTCGTCAGGACGGTCCTCCTACCGCTTGCGACTGCTGGACTAGAAGACAGCCGAGAATATATACATTTCTCGTCTGTGTAAATGAGGTGATTAATCTCATTTGCATATGAAGCTGCATAAGTTGGCTCAAATTATAATAGAAAAGAAATAGGATTTCGCTTCAAAATTTGAGCCAACTTATGCAGCTTTATATGCAAATGAGATTAATCACCTCATTTACACAGACGAGAAATGTATATATTCTCGGCTGTCTTCTAGTCCAGCAGTCGCAAGCGGTGGCAGGGACCGTCCTGATGAAGGCTAGTTAAGCCTGAAATGCATAGACGGTTGTCCCCCTTGCTTCTGCTGGACATCACCAGAGGGCGTTAGCCCACCTGTGTTTGCATAGCTACGGCTGCCTAAAACCGTCTTTCCTTGGAGATACGAAATATTTATACATATATATATATATATATATATATATATATATATATATATATATATATATATATATATATATTTATGTATATATATGTATATGTATATATGTGTATATATATGTATCTATCTATATATATATATGTGTATTAGGAAGTGAGGTTTTTTTTACAACATGTCAGTGTTGAACAAACGAGCAGCGATGGTTGCTAGACACTACGGCTTAATACGGGATGTTTGTTTACAAACACACTGAGCATTATAATAAATGTTCGGTGAATCCATACGTACATATATAATTGTGTGCATGTATGTATATATATATATATATATATATACATACTACTGTACGTCTGTATACATATATGTATGTGTACATACTTATATTTAAGTAACAGCCGTACTAAGAGTGGGAAATGAAATTTCGTTTCCTTTTTTCCGTTTATCGTTTTCAGTACACCCGGCCGATTAACCCACTCGATATGCAAATTGGGCTACTCAGCCGTTAATATGCATAAGGAAAGTATATGCTTTCAGACGTTCAACTATCTGGCAGGAAGGTATACGTTGCTGACGATAGCTAATAAGCTTGAAACTAGTACAGCGTTCCTTTATCAGTGTTGAACAAACGAGCAACGATGGTTGCTAGACACTACGGCTTAATACGGGATGTTTGTTTACAAACACACCGAGCATTATAATAAATGTTCGGTGAATCCACACATACATATGTGTGCAATATGTATATATATATATATATATATATACATACTACTGTACGTCTGTATACATATATGTATGTACGTGTACATACTTATATATATATATATATATATATATATATATATATATATATATATATATATATATATATATATATATATATATATATATATACATATATATATATATATATATATATATATATATATATATATATAAGTATATATATATAAATATATATATATATATATATATATAAGTATATATATATATATATATATATACATATATATATATATAAGTATATATATATAAATATATATATATATATATATATATATATATATATATATATATATATATATATATATATATATATATATATATATATATATATATATTTAAATGTTAAAAAATAAATAGTAATTTTTCGCTTCCGTTTGAATGAGCCTTATGTTTATCGGCACATTGTGTAAGTCTGATTGTCTATCAACACACTTATTGACGTTCCATATTAAACACACACACACACACACACACACACACACACACATACACACACACACACACATATATATATATATATATATAGTAATAATAATAAATTTGAAGACTAAAATCCAAAGAGGGCTCCATGAGGGTAAGTATATATCAAATATAAAAGAACCATAGAGCAAATATTTATTAAAATAACAGATTAAAGTTTAAGCAAAGAATCGCTGCTTTCACCCTTAACGGGATCTTCTGAAACTCAGAGTTTCAGAAGATCCTGTTAAGGGTGAAATCAGCGATTCTTTGCTTAACCTTTAATCTCTCTATATATATATCTTGCAGATCTGGTGTGGTGTTTATATATATATATATATATATATATGTTGATATATATATATATGTTGATTTAAAACTGCACTATCCACAAGTGTTTTTTAACCTTCATATCATGTCTTCCTGTTTTATCTGATGAAAACACAAATATTACTGCATGATGATGTTTGTTTTTGAAATGCACATAATAAAATACATGGAACTCTTTTCACCATCTTTTGTTCTTATATATATATATATATATATATATATATATATATAGAGAGAGAGAGAGAGAGAGAGAGAGAGAGAAAGAGGAAGGGCATCGGTGGGGGTAATGATTCTGTCATTACTTGAACGCTTGGCCTAATTTCATCTTGTCACTTGTTAATCACTGTTGACGTTGGAAGCATTAATGTTTTTGCGATATGGCTGTTCATTTTTACCACGCATTAAACCGTTGTAAAACATCATGTTTAACGCCAAAATCTTTTTTATACCACCTTTTCGCATTACTGCCTTCACTTCCACATGATGACCCCCTTTCCAGTCATCTTATTGTAGTAATGCTAAGTCTATACTATGTATGAAGACGTTAACTCCAACGGCAGTAGAGAAGAAATCATCACACCACCGGCAATAATCAAGAAATCTACACAACATATATATATCATTTATCCCCCCAAACACACACGCGTGCACACGCACATACACACACGCACACACAAACATACCTACACACACACACACACTTATATATACCGTGAAGTTAAGTTTTGAAAATGTTCCGAAAGTAGTGGCCTTAACCCTTTAGCATTTACATTACTTTACATTTATTATTGTACTTTCACGATAAATACTTTATTTCATATAATTATATCACATAATATTGAATCTATGAGATTTGGGATATTATTTATTTTGAGAAAAATACCTTAACATAAGTATGAGCAGCCAGTTATGGCTGGTTTGAACAGAACGAGGGGAGAGAATTCTGGCCGAATAGGGGGTTAAACCAGAGTTTTCACATGGTGAAGTTTCCCTGTGAAATGATCCTTTCCGACCATTATATTGTCTACAAATATGTCGGAAAACTATCAAAATAAATGTACTCCTAAATAGAAATAAACAAGATATAAAATGAGTGGAAAACAGCAGTAATACTAACCCGTTTCTTTGTTATGACAAAATATTATCTGAAAGACAAAAATACATACAAGACCTCAACATTCCAACTAAAGATCTACAATGCAGATTCTACATGATAATTCGACGTACTAGAAATAACAGCCAACTCTCTCTTATATTCAGCCGTGTGAAAAGAATGGATGGAAACGCTGGATAATATTATCATACATACATCGCGAGGTCTTAAATACATTGGAATGGTCATGAGCGGAACGCCTTTGGTCACATCACTGTAAGATTAAAATGACCTAGAGATACACTAGAACGTATCCATACACAGTAACGAGAAAATAGCTTTAGTTATTAAACATTTTCAATTCAATAAGACAACCGACAGCCGACAACCGACAAACCCACAGCAACGTGAAAGTATCTATAAAGATTCGCTCCATCTGCTAGAAATAATAGTCAAATTACATCAAATTATACCTACTGACTTAACAAAAGGAAATGAGAAATTAGATAATGCAGTACTAGATATAGCAACAAAGAAGAGGCGGTCAAGGGTGGGATGTCTTTGGACATAGGTTTGCTCAAATAACACAGCACTGGGTCTAAGCAACAGCAACAATAACAACAGTAAAGTCAATGACAAATAGTGTCATGAGACAAGGAAGAAGACTGTTTGTGATTGCTAGATTTGCTAGAAATAGGAACCAAATATATCCTCCTCTAATCACACCATAACCTTTTAGAAAGATATATATATATTAGATAAATTAGATCCAGATACACTATACCCGAAGAAAATAATGACAGTGTGGCTGCAGTGGGAAACATTAGGCCCGTTTGACTAGGAGTGACTTTGGATTGATCAAACACTCAAGGAGCAACAACATGAATAGAAGGGATAAAAATGAGACAACGGCCTATAAAAAAAAGGCAACAATGAAAACAAACACAATAGTAAGAACAAAACATTAACAAGAACAGCAACACCATCACAACTACCACAAACAACAACAGCAGCAACAAAACACCCACCATCACTACCACCATAAGCAACAACAGCAGCGACAAAAAGAAAAAAAAAACACCATCACCCACTAAAAACAACAACAGCAGCAACAAAAAGAAAAAAAAAACACCATCACCCACCATAAGCAACAACAGCAGCAACAAAAAGAAAAAAAAACACATCACCCACCACAAACAACATTAGCAGCAACAAAAAGAAAAAAAACACATCACCCACCACAAGCAACAACAGCAGCAACAAAAAGAAAAAAAAAACACCATCACCCACCACAAACAACAACAGCAGCAACAAAAAGAAAAAAAAAACACCATCACTCACCACAAACAACAACAGCAGCAACAAAAAGAAAAAAAAACACCATCACCCACCAAAAAACAACAACAGCAGCAACAAAAAGAAAAAAAACACATCACCCACCAAAAACAACAACAGCAGCAACAAATAGAAAAAAAACACCATCACCCACCACAAACAACAACAGCAGCAACAAAAAGAAAAAAAAAACACGTCACCCACAACAAACAACATCAGCAGCAACAAAAAGAAAAAAAAACACATCACCCACCACAAACAACAACAGCAGCAACAAAAAGAAAAAAAAACACATCACCCACCAAAAACAATAACAGAGGCAACAAAAAGAAAAAAAAACACCATCACCCACCACAAACAACAACAGCAGCAACAAAAAGAAAAAAAAACACATCACCCACCACAAACAACAACAGCAGCAACAAAAAGAAAAAAAAACACATCAGCCACCAAAAACAACAACAGCAGCAACAAAAAGAAAAAAAAAACACCATCACCCACCACAAGCAACAACAGCAGCAACAAAAAGAAAAAAAAACACCATCACCCACCACAAACAACATCAGCAGCAACAAAAAGAAAAAAAACAACACCATCACCCACCACAAACAACAACAGCAGCAAAAAAAAGAAAAAAAAACACCATCACCCACCAAAAACAACAACAGCAGCAACAAAAAGAAAAAAAAATACCATCACCCACCAAAAACAACAACAGCAGCAACAAAAAGAAAAAAAACACCATCACCCACCAAAAACAACAACAGAAGCAACAAAAAGAAAAAAAAACACCATCACCCACCACAAACAACAACAGCAGCAACAAAAAGAAAAAAAAACACCATCACCCACCAAAAACAACAACAGCAGCAACAAAAAGAAAAAAAAAAAAATCACCCACCACAAACAACAACAGCAGCAACAAAAAGAAAAAAAAACACCATCACCCACCACAAACAACAACAGCAGCAACAAAAAGAAAAAAAAACACCATCACCCACCAAAAACAACAACAGCAGCAACAAAAAGAAAAAAAAACACCATCACCCACCAAAAACAACAACAGCAGCAACAAAAAGAAAAAAAAATACCATCACCCACCAAAAACAACAACAGCAGCAACAAAAAGAAAAAAAAACACCATCACCCACCAAAAACAACAACAGCAGCAACAAAAAGAAAGAAAAACACCATTACCCACCACAAACAACAACAGCAGCAACAAAAAGAAAAAAAAACACCATCACCCACCACAAACAACAACAGCAGCAACAAAAAGAAAACAAAACACCATCACCCACCAAAAACAACAACAGCAGCAACAAAAAGAAAAAAAAACACCATCACCCACCACAAACAAAAACAGCAGCAACAAAAAGAAAAAAAAACATCATCACCCACCACAAACAACAGCAGCAACAAAAAAAAAAAAACACCATCACCCATCACAAACAACAACAGCAGCAACAAAAAGAAAAAAAACACCATCACCCACCAAAAACAACAACAGCAGCAACAAAAAGAAAAAAATACACCATCACCCACCAAAAACAACAACAGAAGCAACAAAAAGAAACAAAAAACACCATCACCCACCACAAACAACAACAGCAGCAACAAAAAGAAAAAAAAACACCATCACCCACCAAAAACAACAACAGCAGCAACAAAAAGAAAAAAAAACACCATCACCCACCAAAAACAACAACAGCAGCAACAAAAAGAAACAAAAAACACCATCACCCACCACAAACAACAACAGCAGCAACAAAAAGAAAAAAAAACACCATCACCCACCAAAAACAACCTCAGCAGCAACAAAAAGAAACAAAAAACACCATCACCCACCACAAACAACAACAGCAGCAACAAAAAGAAAAAAAAACACCATCACCCACCAAAAACAACCTCAGCAGCAACAAAAAGAAAAAAAAACACCATCACCCACCACAAACAACAACAGCAGCAACAAAAAGAAAAAAAAACACCATCACCCACCACAAACAACAACAGCAGCAACAAAAAGAAAAAAATACACCATCACCCACCACAAACAACAACAGCAGCAACAAAAAGAAAAAAAAACACCATCACCCACCACAAACAACAACAGCAGCAACAAAAAGAAAAAAATACACCATCACCCACCACAAACAACAACAGCAGCAACAAAAAGAAAAAAAAACACCATCACCTACCACAAACAACAACAGCAGCAACAAAAAGAAAAAAATACACCATCACCCACCACAAACAACAACAGCAGCAACAAAAAGAAAAAAAAAACACCATCACCTACCACAAACAACAACAGCAGCAACAAAAAGAAAAAAAAACACCATCACCCACCACAAACAACAACAGCAGCAACAAAAAGAAAAAAATACACCATCACCCACCACAAACAACAACAGCAGCAACAAAAAGAAAAAAAAAACACCATCACCTACCACAAACAACAACAGCAGCAACAAAAAGAAAAAAATACACCATCACCCACCACAAACAACAACAGCAGCAACAAAAAGAAAAAAAAAACACCATCTCCCACCACCTGGCAGTGGAGACTTCTGGTTTCCTCGGCCCTAGGGCTACCTCCCTACTCACCACCATAGGCGCTGAGCTGGCCAGCCGCAGGTGTGAACCCCGCTAGTTGGAGTAGCTTTTCCAGCGCGTCTCCCTTGCCTTCCTCCGGGGAAACGCCTTCTCCATCCTGTCCGCCG
>OZ024743.1:355487020-355492020 GCA_964016885.1 Eledone cirrhosa | reverse complement strand
ATGGTGGATGGGTGCTACACGAGAATGCTGAGGATGGCTCTGAACATTAATCAGTATACACTGAGGATGAAAAACTCATAGCTGTATGGGAGCATCCCAAAAGTCAGCTCAAAAGTGAAACAGAGGAGACTGAGGTTGGCTGGACATGCTCACCGACATCCAGAGTTGACATTGCACTCAGTGCTCCTTTTGGAGCCCCTACATGGACACACTAGAAGAGGAAGACCAAGGTTAACATATGTTGATGCCCTAAGGACAGACACTGGTCTGTTGGAGATGCAGGATATGGCAGCGATAATGAGGGACAGAGACCGCTGGAGAGAACTCGTCCATGGATCTCGGGAATTTTACCCGCCTTAGATATATATATATATATATATATACATATATATATATAAATATATATACATATATATATATACATATATATATATGTATACATATATATATATGCATACACACATATTTACATACATATATACACACACACATGCACATAGTATATATATATATATATATATATATATATATATATATATATATATATATATATACAAGCGCACGCACACATACACATGCCTCTAATGAGCACTCACATGAGTTGCGTGAAAAACAAACAGATACGGGTACAAACCGGACATGGATGAAATGCCACATCGTTATTGTTAGACGTCTAAATTCCGATCATCACGTTGTTTTGCTTCGAATTGTTACACCCTACCACTCTCCTTCACACTTTTGGATCTGCCGCGAATCTTTCAAGTTTCTTGGAATAATTTGCACAGTCTGTAATGGAGGTACTTCAGTTGGTCTTTCCAAAGCTTCTACAGACTACAGCATTGATGAGAACCCTCAGTTAGCTCACCATAAAGCATTATGAGGATTTATCCGTACATATTACGTGTCCTGTTCAGCGAAGAATGCGCTTCATGCTCCTTTTTTCAATGCAAATGTGTTCTAAACGATTGAGAATTTAAGTATGAGGAATTTTGTGTTTCCATGTGATTCCAAGTATACGCAGCAAACATCGAATGTAGAAAGCTTCCAGGGTTCTGATTTGTTTCCAGTAGAGTATCCACGCTTCACAACCGTACAACAGAGTTGAGACAGGGACAGTTTGGTAAACCGTAACCATCGTACATAAGAGACGGTCATTCAGACACCTGGATACAAAAGAAGCTTGTTTGATTCTATTACTCAGCTCCTCAGTCAACGTTGTTAGAAATAATGCTCCCAGCGTACCCCACAGAAGTTCCTTACAGACAATGCGAATGGAAAAGATACACTAGCAATGTTGTCTGCAAACTGCAGCTCATAAATGACTTTAGTCAACGATTTAGCGCGGGCAGAAAAGTTACGGAGTCTTAAAAGACTTCCGTCTAAGTGATACTTCACATATTCATATTCATATCGGACCGCGAGATTGTGGTTTTGTTGCGACAACGTGCCTCTGCCACTCGAGCTCATCGAACAGCTCCCCATCTTGTGTCTAAGAGCAAGTGCCATAGCTCTGATAGAATTAGTTGAGAACCAATCTCACCTTGAATAATCAGTCGAGAACCAATCTCGTCGCGAGCACGTCGATTGCGATGCTTTTCATAAAGAACTCTTCTAGGTTTCTAACTAGCTCTCCCTCTAGTCCAGTTTTCTCTAACGTTACACCTTTGCTAAGCCTTATCAATTCTAATCTAATCGCCTTTTTTGGGGTGAACCACCATTTGTTGTTGACGATTGCCCTGCCGACGACTTTGAATTGTGAACAACCTATGCTAGACTTACCTACTTATCTACAGAATATCCTATCGGGATACAATTTGAATGACCCGATGCGGTTCGACGAAATCGACATTGGCACATTCGGGAAATTCAGTTGATACCTGTCAGACAGTTGAAAACATCTCTTAAGGCTTTTACATCCACCTTCTCTATCTGCTAGCCCCACAAAAGGAATATAAACAAAGATATAAGGTGTGTCTGTACGCTCACTGAGCACATGTTTCAAACTGAGATATTTTCTATTTATCTACGAAAAATGACCTTTTTTAATATACGAGTATTTAATATGTACTAATCAAAACCTTACCCTTACAATATAATGGCTTGTCAGCTCTTCCACTTAGATTCCTATAAAATTCTTTTAACAAATCTCCAGTAATTTAATGGACACTCAGAATTAGTTGCATCTTTAGCATTTACATTACTTTATATGCACTATTGTATTTTTGCAGTAAAGGCTTTATTTCACTTAATATCTCACATGCAATTGAATCTATGAGATTATTTATTTTGATATTACTTATTTTGATATTACTTATTTTGATATTACTTATTTTGATATTACTTAAAATGAGTGGCCAGTTATGGTCAGTTTGAACAGAAAGAGGTGAGAGAATTCTGGCCGGATATGGCCGGTTTAAATGCTAAAGGGTTAAACCTACATTATATTTTTATATTTATTGAACACGCATGCACAATTTCTTTAGTATATTTCTCATTTAATTCGTTTTATCTTCACCTAGATAGTAAACAGTTTCAATATAACGTTCATTGTTACATAAACAATGCATTTTCATTAAAAGTTATTTCTTTCTTTATCAGTATATATTTCTCCGGTGTAACAATATATCAGAGAAACCATACAGTTGTAATTAAAAACAAAAAAGCACAGAACATTCATTACATAAAGTTATTCTTTTACCCCATTAATTTAAACGTTTAAACAAAGACAAACTCCTCCCCCCTAGTCATTACACTAATTTAATTATTAAATTAACTACTTAGAAATTTTCGTTAAACCTTCAATTTATCTAACTTCATTAAATATATATTACTGTAGTGATTCTTTCCACAATTAGTTTTTATAACCTAAAATCCAACTGAATATTTAGGTACATTTTCAGTAATTATATACAATCTTTACATCACCCTATTCAAACCTCGAATTCCACCTCTTTTTGTTGCCTTCGTCTCCATTTTTATTCCTTATATAGATATACATGTTTAATTTATATTAATATAACCAAATAGTAATTTTATTCACATTAAAGTTAACTTGTAATAATCTACATTCAAACATTTATTCAACTCAACACACTTTCGTTAATGTAAATTGTTACATTTATATTTATCTCTTTCTAGTCATAATCTTTTATAAATATTTACACCAATTTACCTAAACTGTAACATTTTTTAATTACCTATTTTAATAAACTTTTGATATCTTAAAATCTTTAATTACTTGATTTATACTGCAATATATTCAGTTTCACACTTGGATTTTAAGATTGGTATCACATTTCAGATATAGTACACTTTGTTTTAACAATCACACACTTAACATATAAAGAGTTGTTCCTAATAAATTGCAGTTTACACACATACAAAATATGAAGAACAAAAATCGTGTAAGTTTACGTTATTTTAAGATACATGCATGTTTGTTTTGTCTCTGTGTGTACATTGCTAAGTGTAAGTATATATATATATATATATATATATATATATATAAGATAATAAAAAAAATACAAAAACAATAACGAAGAGTGCAGTACAAACAGTGTTAGTATTATATATATATATATACACACATATAAAAACCCGTAGACCAATTATTTAATATAAGTACAGGTCAAGTTTAAGCAAAGAATCGCTGCTTTCACCATTTGCGTAAAGGGTGAAAGCAGCGATTCTCTGCTTAAACGTTAGTCTGTACTTATAATATATATATATATATATATATATATATATATATATATATATATATAACTCTATGCTGCAAAGCATGGCGTCCGACGCTCTACCGATGCTGCCAATCCACCGCCCTAGTCATTTTATAGTGTTGGTGATTTTCAAATGGATTCATTCAGGAGTATTTCGAAAATATCGTTTTCTTCCGGTGTTAGTTTATTTAAGATTCTTTATCTTTACAGTGTTTATCAAATATTTTCATAAACATCAATATATTGTTTTATATTTATTATTTTGGAAGAAACATTTACGAAAAACTAGGGTTTGTTATGATTTAGTACATAATTAAGTTAAATTTAAATTACTGTGTCAATATATCATTATTTACCGGTGACAGTTTATTTACAGTTGCTTATATAAGTATTATTACTGAATATTGTTTCATACTTATTATTTTAATGACTATTTACGAAAGACTAGTGTTTGTTTTGATGTATAAATCTAATCGAATTATATACAGAATCAGAATAAATACTAAACATTAGAAAAATACATCCTTGGGGTGTTTGGTTTTCAACTTTTCAAATTTATCCGTAGAAGGATATATATAAAAAAATATAAGAAAATATAAACATATCCGTATAAGTGATCCATACACATACTTCCATTTATATAAAATATTATTATTGAAATATGCTTATATATATATATATATATAATGGCTCTGTCTATGTACATTGAGCTAACACAATACTGCAATAACACAGTACGGTGAGTAGGTGTTTATGCCCATACGCTCCGAACTTTACGTATATAAATATATATATATGTATACACACATACATACACACACACACACACACACACACACACACACACACACACACACACACACACACACACACACGTATATATATATATATATATATATATATATATAGGTATATATATATAGATGTACATAAAAATATAAACATACGAAAATGTAAAGATGGGAAGTATAAAAGGTGTGTGAATAATTCATTTATACCCATTTATATATAGACACACATCTATACAATATTAGAAATATATCCCTTTTAAACTTGTCCCAATTTACCTGTTACAACATGTATATGCATATATACATACACACACACACACACACATCTATATATATAAATATATATACACATATATATATATATTTATATATATTATATATAGATGTGTGTGTGTATGTGTATGTATATATGCATATACAGGTTGTAACATATATATATATATTTATAAAAAACATGAGAGGAAAGAATACTGCGTGGTTGCACATGGGT
>OZ024743.1:355474520-355482020 GCA_964016885.1 Eledone cirrhosa | reverse complement strand
CCGGTACTATTTGTGACCATCCCAAAGGGAATGGCTATCACATTGGAGATAGATCAGAGGAATCGAGGCATCTCCGTCTTTCCATTATGCTTCAAATAAATGGCATTATGGAGGTCCTACATAAACACTGCCCCCACTTATGAATAAATAAGGGCTGTCAATAGCCTTAAAATGGACTGTACAGATTTAGCGATGCGTACTTTTAACTAGTTATCGAATAAATGGATTCTCCACAGGTTCGTTCTAGGTTTCTAGCCCCTGCTTTAGATAATGTTCCTGAAGCACATATCTAATCTCCCGAGGCCGACGAGGAACCAGCTTCCAGCCAGGATCTATCCAGGCGAGCTGATCCAGATAGAGTAGATAGTAAATCAAAACATCTACTAAAATGCAAACAGTCAGCTCGCTTTAGTACACTCAATCTTAGCACTTGACCCTCTTGGTATACTTAAGCTAGTAATAAGCACAAAATCCAATGCCATTGACATTATCCGTCTACAAGAACGTAAACAGTTTCATCATACATTAGACCTAGAGTACATCAAATCTGACAACGTCCAGCTTATCACTGCCTCAGCATGGAAAAACTCCCAAAATTCAACAATTGGTGGAATTAGGCGTTCTTCTATCCCCGAAGGCCTGTGAAGATCTGATCAACACTGAAAAAATAGACAATAGAATTATGGTGGCAAAGTTGAACTCAAACCAGAAATTTACCTTCATCACCAGCTACGATCCCACTAACTGTAGTGATGAAGAGAGAGTGACTGAATTCTATCAAACTTTGAAATATGTTATTGTTAATGCCCCAGGATACAACTTCCGTACAATCGCAGGAGATTTTAATGCCAAACTTGGTTCAGAAGCTGTCCCTTTCACCTTCACCACCGAAACAAATTGAAATGGGGAAATGTTATTACAACTTTTAAATGCGTTTGATCTATTCTCATCTAATAACACTTTTATGAAAAAAGAAATCCAAGCCTAGTGGTAGTAGAGCCCACCTAGATTCCATTCTCTCTAGAAAGAAATGGAGAAACAGCATAAATTTCCAGACTTGTTCTTCGATCTCCAGCATAGGATCAGACCACAGAATTGTCTTCTTTTCTACAGTCAAATATAGTCTTCGTGTCTCAAAGAATGGTTTCCTCTGATCCCATGAAAAGCATTGATTGGAGATCAGTGTCTTCCAAAAAGGATCTCTCTTCGCATTATGCAGAGAGAGTTGAGAGAGAGAGAGAGAGAGAGAGAGAGAGAGAGAGAGAGAGAGAGAGAGGGAGAGAGAGAGAGAGAGAGAGAGAGAGAGAGAGAGAGAGAGAGAGAGAGAGAGAGAGAGTGGAGATTGTATTTTATCACTTCCTTTCTCCACCCGTTCCTGGTTCTCCATAGAACCAGGGTTGGATTAATAAATGTTTGAAGACCATCCGAAGAGACCGGATTGGTGATATGGAACCAATACACCTATAGTCGTCTAACCTGTCGAGTCATTTATAATGGAAAATATCCGAATAAATTGATGCAAAAACCCATTATGCATACTTCATATATATATATATATATATATATATATATATATATATATATATATATATATATATATATATATATATATATATATATATATATATATGCATGACTTGGCAAGCTATTTAGAACACTGTTTTAACCGCTTTACTTCCCTCCGAAGAAGAGATAATATCTCGAAAATGAAGGACATTTAAATAAATCTAAGGTAAAAGACTAATTGTCAACAATATCTTTTGCATTTGCATTCTTTATTCTATGTCCATACCTGCATTGTCTTGGATTTACAAATACAAACGTTTATATATATATATATATATATATATATATATATATATATATATATATATATATATATATATATAGTAATAATAATAAATCTGAAGACTAAAATCAAAAGAGGGCTCGATAAGGATAAATATATATCAAATATATAAGAACCGTAGGTGGCCACACCATTAGCTAAGATCTTTCTTTCCCTTATTACGAAGCATTTTCCCCCTACAAATAAATATAGTAAAATTTTTAATAGAAATACTATTAAAATGTCTTACTCTACGACTCCTAACCTTGCACATAACATCACAGCTTCAAATTTAGCTAAACTACCTAGCCGTAGGAACACGTGCAACCCTGTAGTTAGTACTAACTGTAATTGTAGGAATCGGGTTGATTGCCCCCTATCCGGGAAATGTCTCTCTAGTAACATTGTCTACAAATGTAAGGTTGTAACACCCACGTCCCGTAGGGCCTACATAGGGTTAACCGCCAATAGATTCAAGCAGCGTCTTTACATGCATACCCATTCTTTTCGTTACCCTTTAAGAAGGAATATGACGTCACTTTCAGCTTATATCTGGAGTCTAAAAGACAACCACACCCAATATAAGTTACACTGGGAGATCCTAACGAGGTCTAGATCGTATAACGGAAATAAAATACCATGTGACCTCTGCGCCGCTGAGGCCCTGGCAATACTCTACGCCACAGACCACATCTTAAACAAAAAATCTGAGGCAATTTCGGCTTGTAAACATAAATTGCACAAAACTTTCCTGTATTACAACCCCACGTTATACCCTAACGGATAGTACGATCTATACGTGGATATTTTACGTCTCGATGTGGGAGCTAAGCATATGTTTTGTTTATACCTTTACTTATTTGCATAGGTAAGTATATATTATCCATATGTTTTGTGAAGGTACGTATACCTTCTCGGACGTATATTTGATTGTTATGGCGTATACTTTTTTTTTATATATTCTGGTACATATGGTTCGGCTATGTGTATACGGGAGTTTTGTGTCTGTGTGAGTATGCAGGTTCGTACGTATGTAGGGCGTGTGTATATGTGTACTTCATGTTTTGGTTGACTTACGTCTCCGAACATTCGTGTATTTACATGTAGGTATGTGTGTGCGCTTGTTATATACGTATTTATTTATTTATATACGTTTATATAATTATTTATTTATTTGTATACACGCTTACACACACACACATATTTATATGTGCGTGGTTTTGTTTACCTATGGTAAGTTTTTGCGTATGCTTGTGTATGTACGTTTCTCTTTGCGTGTATGTATTTATTTATTTCTATTACTTCTGTATTGTATTTATTTACTTTGTTCTTAACTCCGTAGCGGAGATTCATTCGGTCTCCTAGTTAGAATTTAGTCTACGACTTCTGCTATACCATTTACGTGGTTTTGTCTTTGCGTGCTATTGTTCTCCACGCTCCACATATGACGTATTATCTTCGTTTTTTTCGTTCATCGCCAGAGAACGTCTCTACGCACCACCTAAGAGAACATTAGTCTACGACCTCTTACGTCTTTGCGCGTAATTGTTTTTCACCGCTCCTATTAATGACGTATTATATTCGTTTTTTCCCGTTCTTAGCCAGCGAAAGTTTCCACGAACCAAAGTATCGTCTTCCTGTTTTCCTCCGGTTGCAACGTTTTTTGAAATATCCAGTTCTGCGTTTACAGATTGACTTTGTTAGTTTCAGAAGATCCCGTTAAGGGTGAAAGCAGCGATTCTTTGCTTAAACTTTAATCTGTTATTTTAATAAATATATATATTTAATATATTTAATATATAAGTCGATTGAAAGGTATGTCGTATCTATTCATTTATAAGACTGTTTATATTGTATTTTGTCTGAAGAAGGCATAACATATTGTTAATATGATATCCCTGAAATATATATAATGAAATAAATATGGTTTTATAAATATAGTTTCCATTTATTTAATATCATAAATATACTCCAAATACTTGTTGAGTGCTTTTATATCAGTTATAAATATTTACTCGTTGTTAACCCAACAATTTAAATATAACTTTCCATATATATATATATATATATATATATATATATATATATATATTGTTATGCTTTGGGAGGGTCATGTTGCCGATAAGAAACACGCGCACCAGTTGCATTCACTTCAATTTATTATAAATTAAATTTATAAATTTAAGAATTTATAAATTTCCGGTTGGTTGGTTTACAACCAGACGATTAGAGAACATAGAAATAAAAATAGAATCTACACACAGAAAAGACGCAATGTTTAGACAAATCACAGAGGCAATAAGCATAAATGAACTCCAACCAAATTAAATAGAAAACATGAATGGAATAGCAACATCACACCTTACAATTGAGGTCAAAATGAAAACACACACACACACACATAGAACAAACAACCAACCAGTAACATGTAAATAAACAAATAAATAAACAAATATAAACACACACAGACACCCGGATGTAACACTTGCGCAAACTAAGCACACAACACACACAAAAACAAGATGGTTGTGGAACCAACCAGCCAACCGGAAATTTATAAATTCTTAAATTTATAAATTTAATTTATAATAAATTGAAGTGAAAGCAACTGGTGCCTGTGTTTCTTATTGGCAACATGACCCTCCCAAAGCAAAACAATATCGGTTTCAACACACGTTTTCAGATAAAGAATCTTGCTAAACAAATTCAGAAAGGATTATGAGTTCATGCAATTGACTTATGTTTCGTCACTATATATATAAATATATATTTATTAAAATAACAGATTAAAGTTTAAGCAAAGAATCGCGGCTTTTACACTTAACGGAATCTTCTGAAACTAACAAAGTCTATCTGTGAACGCAGAAGTGAATATTTCAAAAAACGTTGCAACCGGAGGAAGACAGGAAGACGATACTTTGGTTCGTGGAAACGTTCCCTGGCAAAGAACGGGAAAAAAACCGGATATAATACGTCATTATTTGGAGTGGTGAAAAACAATTACACGCAAAGACAAAACCACGTTTATGGTATAAAAGAAGTCGTAGACTAATATTCTATTAGGTAGTTCATAGAGACGTTCTCTGGCAATGAACGGAAAAACGAATATAATACGTCATATGTGGAGCGTGGAGAACAATTGCACGCAAAGACAAAACCACGTAAATGGTATAACTGTAGTCGTAGACTAAAATTCTAACTAGGAAACCGAATGATTCTCGGTTTCAGAGTTAAGAATAAAATAAATAAAATACAGAGGTAATTGAAATTAAATAAATACATACACGCATCCATATACGTACGTACACAAGCATACGCGAAAACACTCGCCATAGGTATGCAAATACACGCACATATATATATGTGTGTGTGTGCATGTATACAAATAATTAAATAAACGTATATAAATAAATAAATACGTATATAACAAGCGCACACACATACCTACATGTAAATACACCTATGTTCGGACACATACGCCAACCAAAACACAAAGTACAGATATACACACACTTTACATAGGTACGAACCCGCATACTCACACAGACGCAAAAATCACGTATACACATAACCAAAAGCATATGTACCAGAATATATAAAATATACGCCATAACATATACAATCAAATATACGTACGAGAATGTATACGTACCTTCACAAAACATACAGGTAATATATACTTACCTATACCAATAAGTAATGGTATAAACATAATATATACTTAGCTACCACATCAAGACGTAAAATATCCGCGTATAGTTCGTACTATCCGTTAGGGTATAATGTGGGGCTGTAATACATGAAAGTTTTGTGCAATTTATGTTTACAAGCCGAAATTGCCTCAGATTTTTTGTTTAAGATGTGCTCTTTGGCGTAGAGTATTGCCAGGGCCTCAGCGGCACAGAGGTCACATGGTCCTTTATTTCCGTTATACGATCTAGCCCTAGCTAGGATCTCCCAGTGCAACTTATATTGGGTGTGGTTGTCTTTTAGACTCCAGCTATAAGCTGAAAGTGACGTCATATTCCTTCTTAAAGGGCAACGAAAAGAATGGGTATGCATGTAAAGACGCTGCTTGAATCTATTGGCGGTTAACCCTATGTAGGCCCTGCGGGACGTGGGTGTTTCAACCTTACATTTGTAGACAATGTTACTAGAGAGGCATTCCCCGGATAGGGGGCAGTCAACCCGATTCCTACAAATACAGTTAGTACTAACTACAGGGTTGCACGTGTTCCTACGGCTAGGTAGTTTAGCTAAATTTGAAGCTGTGATGTTATGTGCAAGGTTAGGAGTCGTAGAGTAAGAAATTTTAATAGTATTTCTATTAAAAATTTTACTATATTTATGTGTAGGGGGAAAAAGATCTTAGCTAATGGTGTAGCCACCTCCATATTGTATGGTGGGTTATACCATATAATGGGCCGCACTTAGTCATGGGCAAAAGACCATCATCACGGTACAAACCACCGCCCACGTTGGGGAATTCGTCCTTGATAGAGAAAAGAAGGAAACGGCCGATAAGATCAGTAACCTCCGCAGAATCGCTGGCACCCATACTCATGTCGAATGGGGTACTATTAGATTTTTTAATCCAAATAGAGTCGTCGAAATTAATCACCGTTACGGGCATTGAGGATGACATCGACTTCGAAATCCTTAACCACTGTGAGTGTTTTAGCGAAATTGATAGCTCTAAGGAGAAGTGGAAAAGTGATGGAGGAGTAGTAATTATTGATCTCGAATTGGATAAAACGGCAATGTCTCTTGTTGCATATGCCGTTGAACCAATCAATCACCGCGAAAGAATTGTTCCACAGTGCAAGAGGGGCCAAACTTCTAATTTCAGGTATAATTCTATCAAGAATCCTTTTACTAAGTCTACCTAAATCGGACTTCGTAGGGTTTATTGCCAGAGAACGTCTCTATGAACCACCTAAGAGAATATTAGTCTACGAATTATTTTATACCATAAATGTGGTTTTGTCTTTGCGTGTAATTGTTTTTCACCGCTCCAAATAATGACGTATAATATTCGTTTTTTGCGTTCTTTGCCAGGGAACGTTTCCACGAACCAAAGTATCGTCTTCCTGTCTTCCTCCGGTTGCAACGTTTTTTAAATATTCACTTCTGCGTTCACAGATTGACTTTGTTAGTTTCAGAAGATCCTGTTAAGGGTGAAAGCAGCGATTCTTTGCTTAAACTTTAATCTGCTATTTTAATAAATATTTGCTCTACGGTTCTTATATATTTGATATATATTTATCCTTATCTAGCCCTCTTTGGATTTTAGTCTTCAAATATATTATTATTACTATATATATATATATATATATATACTTGTTGCAGTGTTCATCCCTCTCATATATTCATTTGTATTACACGGAAATATTCCCTTCTTTGAGCTATTTAATTGTAAAAGACTATTTCGACATTATAACTCAATATATATAATATATATACATATATATAGCAATAATAATAAATTTAAAGACTAAAATCCAAAGAGGGCTCGATAAGGATAAATATATATCAAATATATATATGTCCTAACTCTTTGCATTACTAGATCCATGGAAAGTAGCCTTTCTATGTGACAATAGATTTGTACTCGGCCCTGGAAACCAACTCAACAATTCGATAATGCTTTTGCTACCGTTTACATCAGTGAA
>OZ024743.1:355459520-355464520 GCA_964016885.1 Eledone cirrhosa | reverse complement strand
GTAGAATTACGTCACTGACAAGGTCAAAATGTGCGACGAAATAAATAAAAGAAACTGAATTTAACAGTGTTTGTGTGTGTATGTTTTAAAAGGTTAAAATGGCTGTTTTAAGATGTAATGGTGATGTAGTAGATGATAATGTAGTCTCGGGTTAATTTACCAACTGTTGAAACGGGGATGCTAGGTTGAACAACAACAAACCGAGCACTAACATCATGTCAACTACAAATCCGCTTCTATAAAACCATCACTACAAACGCGGCCATATGCCTATTCGAGGTCTACAAAACAAGAATACACGTTTTGGCAATTCTCTCATGATTTCCCAAATACCTGCCACAGTGAAAATATTTGGTCGGCTGTGCTGCATCTGGTGCTAAAACCATAACAAGGATAACATGGTCGCTGTTTAAACTATGCACAGTGAAACTTATATATGTCTATTGTACATAGGCAGTCTATATGATTCCATCTGTCTGTAATCTATCTCCGTAGACCATTTACTAGAAATAGCAGTAACCCCCCCTTCAAAAAAAAAGAAAGATAATAATTGTTTCTACTTTAGGCACAACAAGGCCACCAATTACCCAGTGCATTACTGGTACTTTATTTTATCGACCCCGTAAGGATGAAAGGCAAAGTTAACCTCGGTGGGATTTGGACACAGAATGGCAAGGGCCGTAACTCTATGCGTCAAAGCATGGCGTCCGACCTTCTACCAACACTGCCCAAGATCATAGCTGATTTAGGGCTACAAATAACAACGACTAAAAAAAAAGACAGCAAGAACACTATTTATTTTAACAACAAGACCATATTCTGTTTTCAAAATTACATATTTACACAGATGAAATCGTCTTCTGGAAATTTGAATATATAACATGTTGTTTTATATAACCTGTTGCTTTATATAACATGCTGTTTTATAAAACATGTTGTTTTATACATGTTGTTTTATCTGTACACACACACGCACACACACACATATGTATATTAATTTTATTATGGCTAAATAGTGACTCTTGTTACTCTGTAGCTAAATGAATATTAAAACACTTCTTCGGTATTTAGTACTCTTTTCTCTCAGCCGTCAACCACATACGGATATATATTTATATAAGCAAAAGGGATATTTAATTTGTTGGTAATTCAACAAATATATATATTTGTAACTGATTCGAAGCACTCGACAAGTTCTCTGGAGTATAATATCAATGATATTAATAAAGTATATTTATAAAACTGGAAACTATATTTATAAAACCTTATTTATTCTATTATATATATTTCAAGGGTACCAACACTTTGGTACGCTTTCATCAGATAAAATAGAAAGTTTGTTTTATAAATATTGACATATCCCGGAAGGAGATCTTAACTGTTCAAGTTAAGAAAAAATTGAACAGTTAAGATCTCCTTCCTGGATATGTCAATATTTATAAAACAAAATTTCTATTTTATCTGATGAAAGCGTACCAAAGTTTTGGTACCCTTGAAATATATATAATAGAATAAATATGGTTTTATAAATATAGTTTTCATTTATTAATATCATTGATATATATATATCCAGGGAGTGTTCATTTTGTCATTACAACAGCAGAGGTCCGACGAGCGTTTCATTCCAGAGTCGGGCCAGATCGTTACAGATCGAACCTTCAGCTGATCAAGAGCGAAGCGAGCGTCACCAAGCAATAAACGTAATGAAGGCTTAACTAAGGGTCGGACGCCATGCTTTGACGTATAGAGTTACGGCCCATGCCATTCTGAGTTCAAATCCCGCCGAGGTTAAATTTGCCTTTCATCCTTACGGGGTCGATAAAATAAAGTACCAGTAATACACTGGATAATTGCTGGCCTTGTGCCAAAAGTAGAAACAATTATTATAATCGTGGTGGATTGGCAGTATCGGTAGAGGGTCGGACGCCATGCTTTGCAGCCTAGAGTTACGGCCCTTGTCATTCTGAGTTCAAATCCCGCTGAGGTTAAATTTGCCTTTCATCCTTACGGGGTCGATAAAATAAAGTACCAGCAATGCACTGGGGTTGATTTAATCGACTTTCCCCTCCCCAAAATTGCTGGCCTTGTGCCTAAGTCAGAAATAATATATATATATATACTCCAGTAAAAACTGTTGGAGAGATGTGCGTGAGAGTATAAAGAGGGAAATAAAAGAGTAAAAAAAGAGAGAAATAAATTAGACAAAAGGGAAGGAAGGAGAGCAGACGGATAAGGAGAGATGTGCCTGAAGTTGAATATAAACAAAAAAATAAAGGTAAAAAACGTGTGAAAGGAAGACGGATGAAAACACTCAACAACAACAACAAATAAAAATGAAGGCAGAAGAATCCTCAAACACATCAAGTTTTGGAAGATGAAAAATAGATGCGGAACTAAGAGGACAATAAAGAAGAAGAAAATATATATTTCTATAAATTCATATAAACAAGGAGAAGAAAAGTGTCCGTTTGTAGACCTCACAAAAAATTTGTTAAGAAGCAGACGATACTGTTTAAAAAATGACAGAAAGACTCATTTCCTATTAAGATGGTAAAATTCTTTTACGTTCACCTGCTTTTCCTCGCTTGATGAGAACTTTCGTCAGATTGTAATGGCACTGGTTTGGGGGTAGCAGAATACCAGCGATATATATGTACAAATAACGATCAACCATTATCATACCACACGTATGCTAAAAATCATACAATTCAAGTAATATTTATTGAATATGAGATTATATACAAAAACAGCTGCTCCATCCATCCAAGATTATTCATATCTATCATCTTATATACCTACTTAGACATATATATCAATGTAGACACACACACACACACACGCATGCACACACACACGCGCGCGCACACACACACTAACATATATATATATATATATATATATATATATGTGAGTGTGTAAAAGGTAAACAGAAACAACACAATCGGTACAGTATACGGAAGGGATATATTAGGTTAACGCTTGACATAGCAGGAAGAGGGTCTTAACGTTTCGGACGCTAGTCCTTCATCAGATGAAATAATGAAAAATAAGATAAAGCGGGTTGGATTTGAAAAAAAATGTCTTTAGATTTGTACACACAAACAGTCATGCGCACAGACATACACACATCTATATACTATAGATATTTATATAGAGACATGTTGATCCATATAGACTTATTTACATATATATTTATATTATATACTAGACCATCTGTGACCCGTTGGGTCACGTTCATTTCAAAATATTAAAAAAAAAATCATGTTCACTTAAAAACAATTTTTAAATAATTAAAATATATACATGTATATAATGTGAAATGAAACTGGAAGACCCATATATATACGTGTGTGTATGTATGTATAAATATATATATAAATGTGTGTGTTTGTATATATATATATGCATGTATGTGTGTGTGTATATATATATATATATGTGGGTGTCTGTGTTCTATATACACAGGTCATAGACACATATATACACACATACACTTATATATACACAACAACACCACCAGCACTCTCTCTTCCATTCTCCTTCTCTGTTTCCTCTCCCTCTCTCTACGAATCTCTTTCAATCTACGCTCACACAACCACTATCTCTCTCTCTCTCTCTCTCTCTCTCTCTCTCTCTCTCTCTCTCTCTGTTTATGAAGGTGCCCAGAAAACCCCATATCTCGGGAACCCGTGCTCTGATTTATGCGTAACTTGTTTTATTCCATTTGTATTCCTATTTCAGGGTCAAATTCCTTTCAAAGTATTTTCCCATTATGCACCCTTTTGGCTGTATTACATTACAGACAAGCAAGCAAGCAATCGCGGAGAGGTTTAGCATATATATAAATATATATATATATATATATATATATATATATATATATATATATATATATATATATATATATATATATATATATATATATATATATATAACCAAAATATAACCAAAAGTTAAACAAGGTTCATTGATTGATCAACGAATATAGATTTACAATAGATTAGAAGCACCCAACCGTAAAAAATTTTCCGGAGTTATTAATATTAATTCAAAATATTAATAAATATAGACATTCAAATAATCAAATATCTTTTATTATATATATTTCGGAGGTACTGTGCTGTTTCCTCAGTACGTCCTCATCAGATAAAATATATAAATTGATGTATGACATAGCTCAACTGTGCTAATGGTTCAATTCCAGTCTTGGCAGACTGGAATGGAACCACTGCCAAGACTAAAATTGAACCATCAGCACAGTTGAGCTATGTCATACATCAATTTATATATTTTATCTGATGAGAACGTACTGAGGAAACAGCACAGTACCTCCGAAATATATATAATAAAAGATATTTGATTATTTGAATGTCTATATTTATTAATATTTTGAATTAATATTATATATATATATGTATATATATATATGGAAAAAAGGAAAAGAATGGCTTCACTTGTAGTTCTAAATAATTTGATTTAATTTTATATTATGATATAAAATTAAATCAAATTATTTAGAACTACAAGTGAAGTCATTCTTTTTCTCTTTTTCAAATATTCAAATATACCTAACTGTACCAAGGATCTCACACATTTTCCAATATATATATATATATATATATATATATATATATATATAAAGAATTAGTATATCTACCAACATATATATACAGATGCATACCTATGCTAGCAAATATATAGGTTTTGTCTTAGTAACTTTGTGGTTCAATGCAAGGAGTGAAATTTTAGTAAGTTAATTTTTATAATTTTCTTATTTTACGTCTTTCATATATATATATATATATATATACACCCACACACACACATAAACACACACACACACACACACACACACACACACACACACACACACACACACACACACACACACACACACACACACACATATACATATATATATGTACATACATATATATACACTTAAACATATACAATAATGAATATGAATGCATGTTTCTTATAATTCACTTTATTGGATA
>OZ024743.1:355429520-355454520 GCA_964016885.1 Eledone cirrhosa | reverse complement strand
CACCATTACCATCAACATCAACACCACAAACACCACCACCACCACTACCACCACCACCATAACCACCACCATTACCATCAACATCACCATCACCACCACCACCACAAACACCACCACCACAAACACCACCACCACTACCGCCACCACCATAACCACCACCATTACCATCAACATCACCATCACCACAAACACCACCACCACCACTACCGCCACCACCATAACCACCACCATTACCATCAACATCAACACCACAAACACCACCACCACTACCGCCACCACCATAACCACCACCATTACCATCAACATCACCATCACCACCACAGACACCACCACCACCACCAACATCAGACACAACGACAGTAACAGCATTAATACTATTAATATTAACAACAACTATGATTAATGATATCAGCAGCAACGACTGTAAACAAGAATAAGATATAACACAGCTAGCAACATTAACAATGTGTATAACATCAACAACAATAGAAATAAAATATAAATTAATAGGTATGTATGTGTTATAAAATAAATACTACAATAACTACGACAGAAGCAGCGAAATTAATTCATGGCATCAGCAACAATATCACTGACAATATGGCATGAAAAGGATCTCCATCAGTATCGACGATGAGTGTTCCAGTTGTTCGATCAACAGAAAACACTAGGAGGGTGCTTCAAAAAGTTCGAGGAAAAAAGACAGTTGAAAAAAGGGTTTAAGTTATGATGTTTATTTTCCAACGTATGCTCCATCTAGGTCAATGCGCTTCTGCAAACGTTAATTCCGGCCTTTAAGTTCATCTGTATAAAACTGAGGGCCATGCGATTTAAATAATGTCAAAGCAGCTTCTTTTACACCTTCAACTGGGGATCATCTTCAACCTCATCTCTTCCACTTCTAAAATGACTTATCCATCTGTAGGTTATTGATTTCTTTGGTGCATTGTCCCCATAAACTTGCTCCAGAACTGCTCATCCACCCTAGCTTCACCGTGAATTTGATGTTTTGATGGAGGCCATATTGCTCAGTGGGTGTTGACTTCCGACTGGCACTCTGCGTTTCAACATGCACTTATGGATTCATGTTATAACATATTATAATACGTTAGTACGAGAACGTATAGGTGCATTGAGATCAAAATCCATGTATACGATTTTTAGCTATGTATTTTTCCACGAACCGTTTGAAGCCCCCTCGTACTTATAACATTAAAGTGTAAGTGACTACGACTTTCACAGAGATGTGTAATCTTCACGCGTAATTTTCAGGGATATTCATCATGAGGCCGTGTGTGATAATGGTGGCCCTTTGAATTACAACTATAGTCCATCCGTTGGACATCTCTGCAGTTTCTGTTTTCGAAATTTCATTCACAAAGCACGGGTCAAGCCGTGTCTATGGTAAATGACACTTGCCCAAGTTGCCCCGTAACGGGATCGACCCCGGTACATAATATTTGCGAAAAGAACTTCTTAACCTTTCAACCATGTTGCGTGCACAGCATCGACAACAGCTACTAACTACGACTAACAAAATCACAGCAAATCGAAATATTGAAATATTATTATTTTCTTTCAATTAAAGGACATGACTTCAATAGTCACGTGTTCATTATATATATAACGTAGAAAGTGATATATGTAATAAGGCTAAACCATGCAAAAATAGACGGTAAGATGAAGTCAAGGAAAACCTGAAGTTACCGGGAAACCTTTTCTTTTGTTTCTTTCGTTCTAATATATCGGGACTTAAAATTCCCTTCGTCAGAGTATAAGGAACTCTCAGAATGTATGTATGTATGTATGTATGTATGTATGTATGTATGTATGTATGTATGTATGTATGTATGTACGTTTCTCTTTCTCTTAATTTCGAGTACATTTTTGACTGGCCACCTTCCTGGTGGTAAGGTTGTAAAAAAAAAGAAAATTGTCATCCCTTGAATCGCAAGAATGTATTGCAAAATTTGAAGGTGCCAGATATCGCAGTCATTTGTAGTCTATGAATTAGGGAGCTGCGCTCTTTGTCCACAAATCCAAGTTCAGTCATACCTTGGTCCAAGCGGGTTGGTATATAACCTATAGCTCCAATAATGATGGGTATGAAGCTGAAGGTGTATCTTAGATACTGGATCTGTAAACTCCTCATCAATGGTCCGTAGACGTCCTCCTCCTCTTGTATTTTTCTTACAACGTTTACATCAAGTGGGCAGCTGATCTCTACAACAGAGCACGTTTTCAATGTGTGTTCCCAAACAATATTAGGCCGGTTCTGTTTTTTGGTGGCAGTTTTTATTTTCAGGTGGTATTAGTGGTAGTTGTGCTAAGTGTAGTATGGAGTAATGGTAGTGGTGCAGGGTATTCTTTAGTGCCACCTATCTCAACATATTCCTCCTCATTTGTTTTTAATTTTGTTTTCCTAATTGCGCTCCAGATAGTTCTAGCTATCACATCGTGTCTCACAGGGAGGTAGTAGCGAAACGACATTCATTCGCAGTTGGCAACAATGGGGCTAACATCTTCGATTTTTGTTTTACAAAGTCTACATTTATTGTCGACTGATGTCGCTCTTCTTTTGTGTAGCAGATATTTGGTAGGGACTTCTTGTTCATGTATTGCATAGAGATATCCTTCAAGGTGGGATGTTATAAACTTGTCGGAACTCCATGCTAGGCTTTTTGAATTATTTATCTCCTCTATGGTTTGTGTTTTTCGTCTCAGGTACCTATGCACAACTTTCTCCGTAAATTGATCCATTTTTTTTATCTTGCTCGAACATTGAATAGGATCTTCCGATTTCTCTGGGAGAGAGATTTATATCAGACCTTATTCCATATTTCTCCTCTGTGGCTATCCTAATGATATTATTTCCTTAGAGTTACGGCCCTTGCCATTCTGAGTTCAAATCCCACGGAGGTTGACTTTGCCTTTCATCCATACGGGGTCGATAAAATAAAGTACCAGTAATGCACTGGGTAATTGCTGGCCTTGTGCCAAAAGTAGAAACAATTATTTCCTTCATGCTTATAGACCTGGGCAAGATGGTTGCTGACCATTTTCTACTGCTGAAGATGTTGCTTCAGTGTTACTATCCGGGCTTCGTATGATGTTAATATGTATTTTAGACCCCAGCCATCTTCCTTGCAGGAGAAGTATAGCCTATCCATGTATGTATGTATGTATGTATGTATGTATGTATGTATGTATGTATGTATGTATGTATGTATGTATGTATGTATGTTATCTCTTTCTCTTAATTTCGAGTATATTTTTGACCGGCCACCTTCCTGGTGGCAAGGTTGTAAAAGAAAAGAAATTGTCATCCCTTGAATCGCAAGAATGTTTTGCAAATTTTGAAGGTGCCAGCTATCGCAGCCATTTGAAGACTATGAATTAGGGAGCTGCGCTCTTTGTCCAAGTTAAGTTATACATTGGTCCAAGCGGGTTGGTATATAACCCGTAGCTCCAATAATGATGGGTAAGAAGCTAAAGGTGTATCTTGGATACTGGATTTGTAAACTCCTCATCAATGGTCCGTAGATGTCCTCCTTCTCCTGTATTTTTCTGATAACGTTTACATCAAGTGGGAAGCTGATCTCCACAACAGAACACGTTTTCAATGTGTGGTCCCAAACAACAATATCAGGCCGGTTGTGCTTTAATTTGGTGGCAGTTTTTATTTTCAGGTTCCACCAGTATTCCTTAGTGCCATCTGTCACAATATATTCCTCCTCGTTTGTTTTCAATTTTGTTTTCCGAAGTGAGTTCCAGATGGTTCTAGCTATCCCATCGTGTCTCATGGGGAGGTAGTAGCGAGATGACATTCTTTCGCAGCTGGCAACAATGTGGCTTACATCTTCGATCTTTGTTTTACATAGCCTGCATTTATTGTCAGCTGATGACGCTCCTCTTTCCACCAGCTTGCTCAGGTGTTATAATGTTGTTGGTAGCACAGTGATCTTGTAAGAAGAGGTTAAGGCACCCAGTATATAATTTATACATGATGTTTTGGCCTGCGGTAATTTTTAGCAAGGGTGGTTTGGCTATTTTTGGGAATGAGGAGAGTAGTGGCAATTGAGAACCATCTGGGAAGTTCTTGTGTGCCTTTAATGGTTTCTGTAAACAGCCGTATGAGATCTTGCCGATAGAAAGTGAAATTCTTCAACCAGTATCCTGGTGATTTCCTATTCGACATTTTCTGTAGTGTATGTATGTATGTATGTATGTATGTATGTATGTATGTATGTATGTATGTATGTATGTATGTATGTGCCATCAGTCTCAATATATTCTTCCTCGTTTGTTGTTAATTTTGTTTTCCGAAGTGCGTTCCAGATGGTTCTAGCTATCCCATCGTGTCTCATGGGGGGGGGGGGGGGGGGTTTAGTAGCGAGATGACATTCTTTCGCAGCTGGCAACAATATGGCTTTCATCATCGATCTTTGTTTTACATAGCCTACATTTATTGTCAGCTGCTGGCCCTCCTCTTTTGTGCAGCAGATATTTGGTAGGGAGTTCTTGTTCCTGTATTGCATAGAGATATGTATGTATGTATGTATGTATGCATGCATGTATGTATGGATGGATGGATATGTATGTATGTATGTATGTATGTATGTATGTATGTATGTGTCAGGTCACCAGTTGGTGCTACTGGCAACATGTATCCCAGTACAACCTGTCCCATGGTCGGGTCGTTGGCGACTAAACTGGCAACCCCACCAAGGTTTCTTGGTGAGGAGGGTGACTTTGGACATCCTGCAGGACTAAAAACAAAACCTGTCAAAGGGCAAAGGAGCTTTTAAGAGTCAATGGCCATCTAAAATCACTGGGAGAGATGACCCCTTAGCCTTTGTCAAGGCAGAATTCTAGGAGAAGGAAAACTCTGATATAACACCTGCAACCCTGATGGTATCCAATGATGTTGACTTGTTCTTCTTTTTGGTAAATATCATCTTGGTTAAGAGAGTGGGACTGGCTTTGTGCAGTACCTTTGCTCACTATAAAAGCTTCACGGCACAGGCATTGCTTTATATCTGGAGATCTCTCTGCACTTGTCATCACATGGTACCATGGGCCCAGCACTATGTGTCAATAATTGTCACAAGTGTAGTGTTTGTACCAGAGTTTTCAAGTCGCTGGCTGGACTAAAAAGTCACACTCGTTCAGCGCATCGGTAGGGGTTCTCCTACATGGATATAAAGTAGTGGCCGTACTCGAAAACGAGTTGGCAGCCACCATGTATGTATGTATGTATGTATGTATGTATGTATGTATGTATGTATGTATGTATGTATGTATGTATGTATGTATATGTATGAAGGTATGTATGTTTGTGTGTATGTATGTATGTATGTGTGTATGTGTGTGTTTATGTGTGTGTATGTGTTGGTGAATCGGTGTGTGTTGAGTCTGTGTGTGTTGTTGAGAGTGTGTATGTTGGCCAGTCTATGTATGTGTTGGTGTGTGTCTCTGTGTATACATGTGTCTGTATGTGTAGACGAGTCTGTGTGCATGACTGTGTGGACATAAGTGTGTGCGTACATGAGTGTATGTGAACCTAAATGTGTGTGTACACGCTTTTATATGTGCACATGAGACTGTATGTGTACATGAAAGTTTGTGTTTGTGTGTGAATATTTGAAAATCATCAGTACCTCAGCTGGGCGTCAGAGGGCCTGTTAAAGCCTATTTCCAGCTGAAAAGTGGCTGCATCAAACTCTAATCCTTTTTTTATTGTCTCGGCCTTGAAGTGGTAATGGTCATCGCCTTTGAAAGCCTTCCGAGACTGAGGAAATCAATACCGTTATCATTCCAATTACAGTGTAACAATCGATGAATGCAGAAAAAACAACCGAAGGAGCCAAACTTCTGATAACAAAAGAACTGAGTGTAGTGGTTAACGTGGAACCTGGGAGGTTGTACACGACATGAATGACGAGAGGAAGGAAGACGAGTAAATCATGAGTACTTGAGTTCAGGTTCTCCAAGTCAAAAGTAAATAGTGTAAGACATTAGTTTACGCCTTTCTGCCAATATCATTCAACGAAATGCATCTATGCGTAATAAGGAAAACAAACTCCTCCACCGCTTAGAGTAGAAGTCGGCAAACTACAGTCCATAAGCCAGATCTAGCTCACATTTTCATCTTATCCAGTTAATGGACTTCATTGCATATCTGACGTTGCTTACAACAATCTTTCTTTTTACTTATCAATCTTTGGTTATCACAATTCTTGTATTATTTTCGCTGATTTAATTCGTTGATAAACATCATTTTATCATTAATTTCTAAGCTTCCTATGGTCTAGCAAAACAAAACAAAAAGAAAGTGGTTTCATAATTTAATAGCTTGGCTCTGCACAACATAAAAGTTTCTCCAATCTGGCCCACCTCCAAAAATGTTTCTCGACCATTGACCCATACAAATTAATTGAGCTTAGAACTTCTATATCAACTCTGAGCATCCGCTTTATATAATACTTAAATGATCACTATCACCTATACTGCGTCCTTCAGAAGCGGCAGTGGCACGAGGGAGCTTTGATACAATCATTTTGCTAGAAATAGTAGCTTAATCTGCAAAAAGAAGGATACATTTAACAATGTAATTCCTGATACACAAAAAGACAACATTTCCCGTCTGGATCATCTTCAGTCATAGATCTGTTCCAGCTAGTTTGACTTGATATTAACAAAAAAAAAGCTAAAAATAGAATTAAATGTGACTGATGGAGGTTCACGTTGGTTGACATATATATATTGTTAATCTGCTTTCTCCGAAGAGAGTCTTTGTCCGAAACGTCGGAACAAAGGCTCTTTCCAATGACATAGAGAAACTGAAATAAGTTTGTACATATACCAATAAACACACCACTAACTACTATTGAAACCATGTGGTCATTTGATCTGCTATAAAGTGTCAAATCTTCAAACCCAACTAAACTGCATTGAAAAAGAAAAACGGGTACATTTGATAATGCAGTATTAGATAAACTGTCAGTAGTAAAAAGGAAAACAAAAGATGGTATGGTGACGGCTATAACGCATTTGACTATGGGTCAAATGGAGGGAAAATGACCTTGGGTTAATTATTAACAATATCATAACTCTCATGAAAACTGCCATCATATCACTACCAGTCTACCACGTTTAGTTTTGCTACATACTGTACCCTGCACCACTACCATTACTCCATACTACACTTAGCACAACTACCACTATATACTATAACCTGCACCACTGCCACTACAACTACCTACTAATACAAGTATGTACTATAACCAACACCACCACAACTACCACTACCACCAAGACCACCATCATATCTAGGCCTAACATACTTCCTATCTCACCACCAACATCCCAACCACTACAACCTCTACTACCACCTCTACTACCACCTCTACTACCACCTCTACTACCACCACTACTATCACCACACGATGACGCTGATAACCAATATCACCCATACCGCTACAACAACCACCCAAAACTCGATACAGAAGTAAATCTTAGAACAATAATATTAAATAACAAAAATATAGATGAAATACATATTGAAAAAAATCTAATTAACGCTTAGACATACACACACATATATGTATAGATATGTATGTATGTATGTATGTATGTATGTATGTATGTATGTATGTATGTATGTATGTATGTATGTATGTATGTATGTATGTATGTATGTATGTATGTATGTCAGGTCACCAGTTGGTGCTACTGGTAACATGTATCCCAGTACAACCTGTCTCATGGTCGGGTCGTTGGCGACTAAACTGGCAACCCCACCAAGGTTTCTTGGTGAGGAGGGTGACTTTGGACATCCTGCAGGACTAAAAACAAAACCTGTCAAAGAGCAAAGGAGCTCTTAAGAGTCAATGGCCATCCAAAATCACCGGGAGAGATGACCCCTTAGCCTTTGTCAAGGCAGAATTCTAGGAGAAGGAAAACTCTGATATAACACCTGCAACCCTGATGGTATCCAATGATGTTGACTTGTTCTTCTTTTTGGTAAATATCATCTTGGTTAAGAGAGTGGGACTGGCTTTGTGCAGTGCCTTTGCTCACTATAAAAGCTTCACGGCACAGGCATTGCTTTATATCTGGAGATCTCTCTGCACTTGTCGTCACATGGTACCATGGGCCCAGCACTATGTGTCAGTAATTGTCACAAGTGTAGTGTTTGTACCAGAGTTTTCAAGTCGCTGGCTGGACTAAAAAGTCACACTCGTTCAGCGCATCGGTAGGGGTTCTCCTACATGGATATAAAGTAGTGGCCGTACTCGAAAACGAGTTGGCAGCCACCATGTATGTATGTATGTATGTATGTATGTATGTGTATGCGTGTGTATGTATGTATTTATGTATTTATGTCTGTATGTGTATATGTACGTAAGTGTGTGTATATATGTATATATGGATGTATATATATATATATATACATACACACGCGCGCACACACACACACACACACACACACACACACACACACACACACACACACATATATATATATATATATATATATATATATAATACATACATACATTCCCTCTAATTGGTTTTGTAGGAGCTAATTAACAAAAATGCTGATAATTAGGACTCAGATTTTCAAAGTTTCTGATACCGATTATTGCTTTATTTATTTATACACCCACCCATATACACACACACAAATGCACGTATACAGACACATATTTAGACACACGCACATACATATACGTGGACCTATAGACAAGACACACTGCAAGTCGCCTCACACTTCCACAATTATTCTTTATTAAGCACTCGTTTGGCACTTATTCGGTATAGTGCTCCATTAGTTTTTGCAAGTAATAATCTAAATGGGACATCACTGCATTATAATAACTATATGCTAATACATAAGAACCTATTATTCACACTCATACATACGTTCGCATATACTCGAATTGTTCACATAATTGTTTATCTATTATGCGTGGAAAACACTCTGCAAATCCATGTGCTGAACGGTGTAACTCATTTAAGTGCCTGAAAAGAACCATCAATCTGAATGTAAGACGGCAAATGTTGAGGCGATTTGAGGCTGAGAAACTTGAAGCATATATGGATAGATCTTTAAACTTGGCCACATCTATGATTAAAAAATGCGGACAAAAATAATTGTTTTTGACATTACAACACCATTCTTAACAGCAAAGAAACTGACTCGTTGAAGAATTGAACGATTGAAAAATTGAAAAAAAATAATGAAATACAATGCAATGTGCTACTATGTCAATTTGTAATGCAAAACAAGAAGCATCCAGAGGCACTAAAATCAGGAAACACTTCAGAAGCATTTCCAGCCAAAAGAGATTGTTTTTAAAGATTTAAACGACAACACAGTACTATCTAATGAAACTGCAAGTATAGTTACCCATGCATCATGAAATTTCTCCAGGTTCTTGACTGTACCCACTACCATCTCTAACATGTATTCAAGATTGATGAAAGTATGCAATCCCGCACTTCAATCTCAGTGAAAGAAGAAAAGAACAGTCCTTCTTGTTTTAAGCTCAGAACAGGCTATTCACACCTTGACCAGTGAGGGAAATATCATAAATGTATATGGCTCAAATTTGGAAATGAAACAATAAGTCCTGAGTTGTAATAGAAATTTTAGTATTTTTATATAATGGTATTTGTTCTACCAACAGAGAAAAATACTGTAAAAACACGGCACCGTTGCTAATTAGTAATACGCCAGGCAACGTCTAGAGCAGAGATGGGTACCTGCGGCCTTCTATGTCATTCTGGGCGGCCTTTTGAAAGAATTAAAATAATTCCAAGAAATTTTAAATTTTTATTAATGTTTTTGTCTATTTCTTATTAGTTTAATTTAAATCATAAGATTTTAAATCATAAGTATTTTAAATACCAAAGAGTAAAAGAAAATTCAACGAAATAATCAAACAACCAGAATTTAAACATTAGTAAATCATAAGAGCCATTTCAGCATTTTCTACGCTCATGCTTTAGTAATCTAACGAGATTCTAGAATGTACATAAAATTCCCGCAAGGCTGGAGCCACTATCACCTGAGGCTCTTTGGTGAGAACCTACGGAGATTTAGTACATCAGTGGTTATCAAATTTTCCCAATTATGCATGTGGATTTCGATTTGAAGTAGAATTTAAAACATTGTTCAACAACTTGACCGTATATTCGTATGTGTTGCTTGTTTTTGTATTCTGTGATGCAGGAGCAAGCTAAAAATAGAGGGTGTATAATTTTCATTTATAAAATTATGGTTTCTTGAGGGCGACCTTATTATATTACAAGTAATATAATGCTGCCTTTCAACATGAAAAGGTTCCTCACCTCTGATCTAGAATATCGACATCCTTCAGTCGTGTCCAAGTAACGTTTCATACGCGAACTCATGGATCAGTATATTATTTCTAAGAAGAAATAAATTACCAAGTTAAACATTGTCAAAGGGCTTCATTAATACTATCATATCACGAAGGCCATAGATAGTATTAGTATATATGCATACATATACGAGAATATATATATTGGACATACGTCGTCTCAGATAACGAGGGCTCCGGCTGATTTAATCAACGTAACAGTCCGCTTATTAAATTAACGTGCAATTCACAAACATATATACCCTTGATGTAATTCTCAGGGGCATACAGGGTGACTCATGTGTGACAAGGCTGGCCTCTCGAATTACTGGTATAACTAATTTTTTTCCGGCTGAGTGGATAGGAGAAACATGAAATAAAATGTCTTCGTCTAGAATACAATCCACTGCTCTCTTCAAAGATCGAAATCAAAACCCTATGATCGTTAACACAGTACCCTAGTCTACAAGCCACGCGCCTTTAATGCGAGGGTGGAATGTGGCAGACGAAAACTATGGAAGCCCATCGTATACACATATACACATGCAAGCGAACATTTGGCAGTATCGGTAGAGGGTCGGACGCCATGCTTTCTAGCATAGTTACGTCCCTTTACGATCTGAGTTCAAATCCCACCGAGGTTAACTTTGCCTTTCATCCTTACGGGGTCGATAAAATAAAGTACCAGTAATGTACTGGGTAATTGCTGGCCTTGTGCCAAAAGTAGAAACAATTATTAGTTTATTGCTTTATTTCATCCTTACGAGGGTCGATAAAATAAAGCACCAGTAATTCACTGGTATAATTGCTGACCTTGTGCCAAACGTAGAAACAATTATCAATTTATTACTTTACAAAATTCTGTCATTAGAATGAGGCCACTTTATTTTTCAAGCGTGGTAGTATTTTATCGAACTCTTTATTAACAAAACACAAAGATATGCACGCATACACACACACGCGCACGTACACACACACGCGCACGTACACACTCGCGCGCGCACATACAGGCACATACAGGCACATACACATAAACTGATATAAAAAATGTATATATGTGTATATATATATATATATATATATATATATGCAGTTTTCCCTCGGTATTCGCGGGGTTTACGTTCCTAGAGCAACTTTACGTTCGAAGAGTGAAAACCGCGAATATTGGCCTTGGTTTATAAGAATGCATATAAACGTCAAAGTATAACGTAAAATATAATAAAAACAGTGGGAGCGTCTTATGCGAAAGGGTAACCAATAGGCCGGCAAATACGGTATATTGTTATTAATAATTAAGCGTTGAAAAAATATATATTGCTACGAAAAAAGCCATAAAAAAAATCGCGGAAGATTATTACGATTCCGCGAATAGGTGGTGGTTTCCATGAACAATTATTAGTTATGTCCTAAGGAAAATTCCGCAAAAAACTGGGACCGCGAAAGCAGAAAGTACACTACATACATATATATATATAGTAATAATTGTTTCTACTTTTGGGCACAAGGCCAGCAATTATCCAGTGTATTACTGGTACTTTATTTTATCGACCCCGTAAGGATGAAAGGTAAAGTTAACCTCGGCGAGATTCGAACTCAGAATGGCAAGGGCCGTAACTCTATGCGTCAAAAGATAGCGTCAGACCCTCTACTGATACTGCCAATCCACCGCCATCTACTGCCAATCCACCGCCATCTATATATAGTAATAATTGTTTCTATTTTTGGCACAAGGCCAGCAATTATCCCAGTGCATTACTGCTACTTTATTTTATCGACCCCGTAAGGATGAATGGCAAAGTAATAATAATAATAAATTCGAAAACTAAAATCCAAAGAGGGCTCGATAAGGATCAATATATATCAAATATATAAGAACCCAAGAGCAAATATTTATTAAAATAACAGATTAAAGTTAAAGCAAAGAATCGCTGCTTTCACCCTTAACGGGATCTTCCGAAACTAAAAAAATCAATCTGTGAACGCAGAAGTAACGTTGCAACGGAAGGAAAACAGGAAGAATATACTTTGGTTCGTGAAGACGTTCTCTGGCAATGAACGGAAAAAAGCGAAGATAATTGATATTTTTAGTTGCAGAAGATCCCGTTAGGGTGAAAGCAGCGATTCTTTGCTTAAACTTTAACCTGTTATTTTAATAAATATACATATATATATATTTGTTATTTTAATAAATATACATATATATATATTTATATATATATATATATATATATTAATTCAAAATATTAATAAATATAGACATTCATGTGATCAAATATATTTTATTATATATATTCAGAGGTACTGTGCTGTTTCCTCAGTACGTCCCCATCAGATAAAATAAATTGATGTCTGACATACCTCAACTGTGCTGATGGTTCAATTCCAGTCTTGACAGTGACTGCCAAGACTGGAATTGAACCATCAATTTATTTTATCTGAAAACTTCCCTGAAAACTTCCCTGAAAACTTCCCTGAAAACTTCCCTGAAAACTTCCCTGAAAACTTCCCAGAAAACTTCATTGTTGAGTGCTTTTAATCTATTGTAAAACTATATTCATTGATTCATTGATTAATCAATGAACCTTGTTTAACTTTTGACTATATATATATATATATATATATATATATATATATATATATATATATATATAAGACAATCTTACCTGGACTTGTGCTTCGGAGGGAAACTTTCTAGATGCAAATCCCATGGTCATTCGTGACCGAAGGTGGTTTTTACCCCTATATGTAGGTGTATATATATATATATATATATATATATATATATATATGTAAAGTTATATTTAAAATTGTTGGGTTACAACTAGTAAATATTTATAACTGATATAAAAGCACTCGACAAATACTTGGAGTATATTTACAATATTAAATAAATGGAAAACTATATTTATAAAACCATATTTATTTCATTATATATATTTCGGGATGAAGGCATAGCATATTGTTAATATGATATCCCCGAAATATATATAATGAAATAAATATGGTTTTATAAATATAGTTTTCCATTTATTTAATATTGTATATATATATATATATATATATATATATATATATATATATACACACACATATATATATATATGTATGCACACACACAGACACACATAAATATATATATACATATACACATATATGGACACATTGTAGTTTTCGTCTACCAAATTCCGCTCAGGAAGTATTGGTAAATGCAAGGCTGTAGTAGAAGACACGCCCCGGGACTGAATCCAGAGCCATGTGGTTCCGAAGTTATGTCATTAACCACACAACCATGCCTGTGCCTATACATGCCTTTCGTACACAAGTGCAACGTTGCGTGCAAGTATGCAACATTGCTGTCATTACATCATGTATATCAGGCATGATATGTTATCCAAGAATTGTCACAATCTCTATTTCTCTCTTCAACTACACAACTCGTCTTTCTCTATTCTTATTTCTATGCAATCTTGCCTACTGTCATTTGCAAACTGCACCTTGCATGTCCTATCTTTTCTTTATTTACATTTTGTTTTGTACTTTTTTTTTAAGAGTACCAGTGTTGTAAACATACGTTCTTGATATGAACAGATGCCCCCACACATACACAGACACACACACGCACACTTACACGCACAAATATACACACAGACACATACACACACTTAGACACACACACACCCAGACACACAGGCACACACACACACACACACACACACACACACACACACACACACACACACACACACACACACACACACACACACACACATATATATATATATTAGTAAAGGGAATATACATATGTTTCTATGTGTATATATTTGTATGTATATATATATATATATATATATATATATATATATATATATATATATACATATATACATATATATATATATAAGTTTGTGTGCGTGTGTGTGTATGTGTGTGTGTGTGTGTGTGTGTGTGAGCGGGTGTGTGCGCGTGTGTGCGTGTGTGGTGGGTGCGATTTTCTTTGCTATGTTTACATCTGATGAGAATTTCTACCTAAAGATTCTTGAATAAGTATATTCTTTCTTCGGCAGGTTTCATTTGCGTAAGTAAACAAAGGAAGGAAAAATCAAATTCATATGTATATGATAACAATACAACAGTAAATATTGCCTAGACAAAATGTATCGAAGACCATGCGTATATATATATATAAATAGGTACAACATAAGAAAATCGGAATGTAAAGGAATGAACTTACATGATGAGGGTAAAACCAGATTCCTAAAGTCTATACAACTGTTTCAGGCCGACAAGAAATGGTGCTAATTACCATTATTAGATAGAGTTACCTCCCTGTATGATCTGAGTTCAAACCCCGCCGAGGTTAACTTTGCCTTTCATCCTTCCGGGGTCGATAGAATAAAGTACCAGTAATGCATTGGGTAATTGCTGGCCTTGTGCCCAAAGTAGAAACAATTATTAGATAGGGTGGTGGATTGGCAGTATTGGTAGAGGGCCGGATGCCATGCGTTGACTTATAGAGTTACGGCTCTTGCCATTCTGAGTTCAAATCCCGCCGAGGTTAACGTTGCCTTTCATCCTTACGGGGGGGGGGGTCGATAAAATAAAGTACCAGTAATGCACTGAGTAATTGCTGACCTTGTGCCAAACGTAGAAACAATTATTAGATAAGCGCGAGGGATTGGCTGTATCGGTAGACGGTCGGACGCCATGCTTTGCACCATAGAGTTACGCCCCTTTATGGTTTGAGTTCAAATCCTGCCGAAGTTCACTTTGCCTTTCATCCTTAAGGGGTCGATAAAATAAAGTACCAGTAATGAACTGGGATAATTGCTGGCCTTGTGCCAAAAGTAGAAACAATTATTTGATAACAGGCACCATAAAAACACCAGACTCATCTTCAGTAGATCGCGTTTTACTACACACACATAGTTCAGATATAGGTCATGTCTTCAACACCAACTTTGAATGCATGTGTAGTTGCTTAAGCAGAAGATTACGAGCAGACTAACAGGAATGCTAAAATAGCTCCACGTTAGGTCCATATGTCAGCTCAACTAAATTTCAATGTTAGGAGCAGAAATACAAAATAGTTATTTTGATTAATACACAAATTATCGATCGTATTGTCTGGCAAATGTACAAGCCAACAGGAGTAATACAAATAGCTCATCGTTAGGCCCTTGCGCCAATTCAACTAAATTAAAATGTAACTTATTTTTTTGTGAGTAAAAGTACAATAATACATCAGTTAATATTGCCTAGACGAAATGTATCCAAGACTCTGCGTATATATATATAGGTACAATGACATAATTTTATTATCTATTCCATGGTGATTTCTAAATCCATTTACCTATTCAGTACTAACTTCTGAATACGCATATACCTATTTTGACAGCAGCACTTTGAATTTCTATGCTACGGATGCTGTTATTACAAGAGCATTAGAATTTGAATCAACATTATATTTACAAGAAAATGCTATGTGTTTGTTCTTAGCCTTAGGTAAATCCGAAATATTGGTTTTTTAACATCACACATTTGATGAACCCTCGCCATCTAAGCACTAGCTTCGAACATCCATATATATTCCTAGATATGGTCACATGCTTCTTCCTTAAATTATTGCGCTCCTTTGAAGCACCGATGCAAAATAAAATGTTGAAATATTACTTAGCACTAAAATATCGAGGAAAACTGCAGGACAACTTTATTCACTTGTGTTTTGTTTTATATAGTGGTGGTTGTCTCAGTGTAGACTGTGCTACTGTGTTTAAACTACTGGTCTGACACAAGTATTAATAAAATGTAAACATATAAACTTTAGTCTAATTTGATCTAACATAATGTAATAATGTATATTATTAAATTTAAAAAGAAGTTAGTCAGATGACATAATATTGCAAAACCAGAATTATGAAGAAAACAGTTAAATTTTCAAAGAATTTACACACACACGCGCGCGCGCTCGCTCGCACTCACACATACAAACACACACACATATACACATACACACACATATCTCGTACAACAATACACATATATACTGACATGGCTTAAAGAGGCTGTTTGCATAGTTGCAAACAAATCGAATTTTATTATTAATATTCGAAAAGCTCAGATTACATTTATTGTATTCAGTCAAGTAGAGCGATAAAACTATTTCTTATATATATATATATATATATATATATATATATATATATATATATATATATATATATATATATATATATATATTTAAAAGTTAAACAGAAAAAAAAGCACAATCGATACAGTGTATGGAAGGAATATATTAGGTTAACCCTTGACATAGCAGGAAGAGGCTCTTAACGTTTCGGACATTAGTCCATCATCAGAAGAAAGAATGAGAAATTAGATAGATTGAAGGGACGGTTGGGGTAGAATTGGAAAAAGTGTCTTCAGATAAAAATAACTTGTATATATATATATATATATATATATATATATATATATATATATATATATATGCGCGTGTGTGTATATATATATATATGTGTGTGTGTGTGTATATATATACAAGAGATATAATATATATATATATAATTATATAATTCTCAGTCAAAATCTTCATGATAAACAATGTTCTCAGGTTTTCCATGTTGAGTATGTTCACTATTCCCACACATGAACATCCAACATATGTTTCTTTAATACTTACATTACTGACATTTAAAGAAATTAAAAAAAAATATTTGAAGTTATTGATAGGAATTTGCAGCGGCATATAAATGTAGGTTTTGATAATTTCTGAACTGAATACAAACTGGTTCTCACTACTGAGATGTAAAAAAAAGAAAATAATTATAAATATTTGAAATGAATGACGATAAAAGTATTACAAATGGAATTATCTTTTAAGGGTGGAATGGAAAAAAAAGACAGAACCTTTGCAATGAATAGTATGCCTATAATATTTAAGGAAGGGGAGATATAACATGGTAATGTAGATAAACGTTTAGTTATAACAGCAGGATTAGGAACATTTTAGAATTGAATTAAAACGCCTCGGGGTGTATACATCCAAATAAATATAGAAATATTCAATATAAAATACTAAATAATAATATTCAGTCTTTGTGGGCTTTCGTTTTGCACTTTTATAGTAAATCAGGTAGGGGCACAAATGCATATTAAGACACTGATTATATATATATATATATATAAATATATATATATATATGTTGAAATAAAATGAAAACGAAATTTCATTTCTCACTCTTAGTACGGCCCTTACTTAAATGTAAGTATGTGTGTATACGTACATACATATATGTATACAGACGTACAGTAGCATGCATATATATATATATATATATATATATATATATATATATATATTAATAAGAGGAATTCCAACTTTGTCTGATTTATTCGTTTTATTTACAATCCTTTAAAATATATATAATATGGTATTATAATGAAATAGTATGATAGAATATTAAATTCTAAGTGTTAATTGAACAAGTACTTTCATGCTTTCGCAATCTTCAGGTTCATGATATGTGGTGACAGTCGAGTTTGCAGTTACAGTTGAAAATTGCAAACTCGACTGTCACCACATATCATGAACCTGAAGATTGCGAAAGCATGAAAGTACTTGTTCAATTAACACTTAGAATTTAATATTCTATCATACTATTTCATTATAATACCATATTATATATATTTTAAAGGATTGTAAATAAAACGAGTAAATCAGACAAAGTTGGAATTCCTCTTATTAATATAATCTTCTATACACAATCATACACACCCGTGTATATTTACCTATCTATATATATATATATATATATATATATATATATATATATATATATATATATATATATATATACATACAGGTACACATACATATATGCACGTATCAGTTTAGCGGACGCTTATTATAACGCCGCTTTGTTCGTTTGTAAACAAACTGAACAGCCTGAATGTTATGCCGTACGGTGTTAAGGCAACCACGTCACCTTTTTGTTCAACACTGACACAGGAACGATGTACTAGTTTCAAGCTTGTTAGCTATCATCAGCACCGTATACCCATCTGCCAGATAGTTGAACGTTCGAAAGTATATACTTTCCTTATGAAAATTAACGGCTGAGCAGCCTAATTTGCATATCGAGTGAATTATGTCGGTCAGGCATACCGAGAACGATAAGTTGAAATAAAATGAAAACGAAATTTCATTTCTCACTCTTAGTACTCTATTCATTATTTTTTTCTCCCTTTCATCTAACTTACTCATGCTCATCTCACAATATATCCTTACTTACATTACTTCTATTTTTTTAATAATACATATCAACATTTTCTTTCCATCGCACATATTATTAAACCCTTAAATATTATTCTTAATACATATTAACAATTTCTTTTCATCGCACATATTATTAAACCCTTCAATATACAAACCTTAACTTTACATTATTTTTCTCTTCGTTAATTTACAAATTCTTTTAATATATACATTATCTTCCAACGGTTTTTTCAACCTCTCTATGTAAAACCATATATTTTTCTCAGTTATAAAAGCTATCTCTCTCTCTCTATCACCCATCTCTCCTCCTATCTCATCCTTCCTCACTATACTCCTCCCCCCTCCATTTTTTACTCTCACCCCTCCTCTTTTTCACCCCCCCCCTCAACACCCCCCCCCCCCTCCAATATCACACATCAATCTAAAACTACTTTTCATATGTTGATTTAAAACTTCACTATCCACAAGTGTTTTTTAACCTTCATATCATGTCCTCCTATTTTATCTGATGAAAACACAAATGCTATTGCATGATGATATTTGTTTTTGAAATGCGCATAATAAAATACATGGAACTCATTTAACCATCTTTTGATCTTATATATTATATACATATATATATATATATATATATATATATATATATATATATATATATATATATATATATATATATATATATATATATATATATATATATATATATATTGAGTATATGTTGTTTTTATACCAACACCTCAGTATATATATATTTATTAAGTATATATTTATTAAAATAACAGATTAAAGTTTAAGCAAAGAATCGCTGCTTTCACCTTTAACGGGATATTCTGAAACTAACGATGTCAATCTGTGAACGCAGAACTGAATATTTAAAAAAACGTTGCAGCCAGAGGAAGACAGGAAGACGATACTTTGGTTTGTGGAAACGTTCCCTGGCAAAGAACGGGAAAAAAAACGAATATAATACGTCATTATTTGGAGCGGTGAAAAACAATTACACGCAAAGACAAAACCACGTTTATGGTATAAAAGAAGTCGTAGACTAATATTCTATTAGGTGGTTCATAGAGACGCTCTCTGGCAATGAACGAAAAAAAGGAAGATAATACGTCTTATGTGTGGCCACACCATTAGCTGAGATCTTTCTCTCCCTTATGAAGAATTTTCCCCCTACACATAAATATAGTAAAATTTTTAATAGAAATACTATTAAAATGTCTTACTCTACGACTCCTAACCTTGCACGTAACATCACAGCTTCAAATTTAGCTAAACTACCTAGCCATAGGAATACGCGCAACCCTGTAGTTAGTACTAACTGTAATTGTAGGAATCGGGTTGACTGCCCCCTATCCGGGAAATGCCTCTCTAGTAACATTGTCTACAAATGTAAGGTTGAAACACCCACGTCCTGCAGGGCCTACATAGGGTTAACCGCCAATAGATTCAAGCAGCGTTTTTATATGCACACCCATTCTTTTCGTAACCCTTTAAGAAGGAATATGACGTCACTTTCAGCTTATATCTGGAGTCTAAAAGACAACCACACCCAATAAAATTACACTGGGAGATCCTATCTGAGGCTAGATCGTATAACGGAAATAAAAGACCATGTGACCTCTGCGCCTCTGAGGTCCTGGCAATACTTACGCCAAAGACCACATCTTAAACAAAAAATCTGAGGCAATTTCGGCTTGTAAACATAAATTGCAAAATACTTTCCTGTATTACTGCCCCACATTATACCCTAACGGATAGTACGAACTATACGCGGATATTTTACGTCTTGATGTGGTAGCTAAGTATATGTTATGTTTATACCATTACTTACTTGTATAGGTAAGTATATATTACCTGTATGTTTTGTGAAGGTACGTATACTTTCTCGTACGTATATTTGATGTTATGGCGTATATATTATATATTCTGGTACATATGCTTTTGGTTATGTGTATACGTGAGTTTTGCGTGTGTGTGAGTATGCGGGTTCGTATGTATGCAGGGTGTGTGTTTATGTGTACTTTGTGTTTTGGTTGACGTAGTCTCCGAACATATGTGTATTTACATGTAGGTATGTGTGTGCGCTTGTTATATACGTATTTATTTATTTATATACGTTTATTTAATTAAAAGTATACACGCACACACACACACATATATATATATATATATCTTTTATATATATTTTATGTGTATTTGCTGTATACATTCGTATGCGTGCTGGTACAGGCGTTGCGTGGGTTCTGTATGTGCGTGGTGTTTTTTTTTTTGTGTGTACGTGCGTGTATTTGTATACCTATGGTGAGTGTTTTCGCGTATGCTTGTGTATGAACTTATATGGATGCGTGTATATATTTATTTCAATTTCCTCTGTATTTTATTTACTTTATTCTTAACTCTGAAATCGAGATTCATTCGGTTTGCTAGTTAGAATTTTAGTCTACGTCTACAGTTATACCATTTACGTGGTTTTGTCTTTGCGTGCAATTGTTCTCCACGCTCCACATATGACGTATTATCTTCGTTTTTTCCGTTCATTGCCAGAGAACGTCTCTATGAACCACCTAATAGAATATTAGTGTACGACTTCTTTTATACCATAAACGTGGTTTTGTCTTTGCGTGTAATTGTTTTTCACCGCTCCAAATAATGACGTATTATATTCGTTTTTTTTCCGGTTCTTTGCCAGGGAACGTTTCCACGAACCAAAGTATCGTCTTCCTGTCTTCCTCTGGTTGCAACGTTTTTGAAATATTCACTTCTGCGTTCACAGATAGACTTTGTTAGTTTCAGAAGATCCCGTTAAGGGTGAAAGCAGCGATTCTTTGCTTAAACTTTAATCTGTTATTTTAATAAATATTTGCTCTACGGTTCTTATATATTTGATATATATTTATCCCTATCTAGCGCTCTTTGGATTTTAGTCTTCAAATTTATTATTATTACTATATATATATATATGTATGTGTGTTAGGAAAAAGGAAAAGAAAATGTTGACAAATTTTTCCCAGTGAAAAATAGTTTAATTAGGGATAAGTATAAATTAGTGATAAGTATTAGTTAGTATTCAGTTTTAGTTTCAAGTTTTTACCGGTTGCGCATTTCTTATGCTTTTCAAAAATAATTTTGAGATAGAGTGCTTGTAATTTTTTCTTGCTACACACACACACACACACACACACACACACACACACACACACACACACACACACACACACACACACGTACACACACGTTCCTACTGACCGATTCATTTTCATTATCACAACAATGAACCACTTTACTACACACACACACACACACACAGATATATTTGTTTTAATAGACACCGGAACTGTTGACCTCTTAACATAACTGTAACTCAATCTAGCAGAAAAGGACGTTCTTCGACAAACCCACATTTGGCGCGAAACCAGCTCGCGCTAAAATCAATTTAAACATTCACGTGATTTCTACCGACCAATCAAAATTGTTTTGACTACAAGAATTTTTGCAACACGAATTGGCGCGATATTTATAGTGCTTATTCACGTGACATTCAACAACCAACCAAATCTTAATACCTCCCAAGCCACTTTTTTCACATAAAACAGGAAGAATTTCCAAAACTGATCAGATTAGAGCAAAAATCACGAGCACTCTATCTCAAAATTATTTTTGAAAAGCATAAGAAATGGGTAAGCGGTAAAAACTTAAAACTAAAACTGAATACTAACTAATTCTTATTACTAATTTATACTTATTCCTAATTAAACTATTTTTCACTGGGAAAAATTTGTCAGCATTTTCTTTTCCTTTTTACTAATATATCAAAACTCGTGCGTCACACTTCTATTATATATATCTATATATCTATATATATCTATATCTATATATATATATATATATATATATATATATTAGAAAGTGAGGTTTTTTTTTTACAAAATGAAAAATAACCGAGTTGTCCTACACGAGTGAAAGTATAAAGAAAAAAAGATGAAATCGAAAATGCAACTGGAGTCTTATTTAAAAAAAATATATATATATTTATTTGGTTCCTTTACCGGTTTCGCAGTTCTTCTGCTTTTCAAAAGTAGAGTTGAGATGGAGTGTCTGTGGTTTTTCTTACATCTGATGTAAGAAAAACCACAGACCCTCCATCTCAACTCTACTTTTGAAAAGCGGAAGAACTGCGAAACCGGTAAAGGAACCAAATAAGTATATATATTTAAAAAAAAAATAAGACTCCAGTTGCATTTTCGATTTCATCTTTTTTTCTTTATATATATATATATATATATATATATATATATATATATATATATATATATATATATATAAATGTAAGTATGTATGTATACGTACATACATATATGTATACAGACGTACAGTAGAATGTATATATATACATACATGCACACATATATATATATATGCACGTATCGGTTTACCGAACATTTATTATAATGCTCGGTTTGTTTGTTTGTAAACAAACATACAGCCCGAATTACGCCGTACAGTGTTTAGGCAACCACGTCACATTTTTGTTCAACACTGACACAGGAACAATGTACTAGTTTCAAGCTTATTAGCTATCGTCAGCATCGTATACCTTCCTGCCAGATGGTTGAACGTCTGAAAGTATATACTTTCCTTATGCATATTAACGGCTGAGCAGCCTAATTTGCATGTCGAGTGAGTTCAGTCGGCCGGGCACACCGAAAACGATAAATGGAATAGAATGAAACGAAATGTCTCGTGTATGACATATAGAGTTGAATAATTTCATGTAACTAAACTTATGTTTATAATTTGATGACAAGAACTAGGAAAGGAAGGATATGCTGTATTCCCCCCACAATGTATTTTGAAGCGACAAGAACAATTTCTTGCGAAGACCCCCCCCCCCCCCCAAAAAAAAAAAAAAAAAAAAAACAATACATTTATGCTATTAAAAAAATCATTAGATTAACATTCTGAGAATAACCAAATGATTTCCAGCTCCGGATTTTGAAAATGATGTAAATAAAATTATTAAAGGAAAATGACAGAAGTTATTAATATTAGTAGAAGTAGGTAATGATGAAAACATTAAAGTATTGTTATAAAATGTAGGCTCGTGCATAAGTATGAGCTGGCCAGTGTAGTAGCATGCATAATCGAGGACGTTATATAAAACTACATATACTTATACATGGGTGCATTTATACATGTACACTTGTTGGTGCCCATGCGTTTGCATGTGTTCGCACATATGCATACCTACGCACACACATATACACGAATACACACACACACACACACACACACACATATGTATGTATATATATATATATATATATATACATATGTGTGTGTGTGTGTGTGTGTGTGTGTGTGTGTGTGTGTGTGTGTGTGTATTCGTGTATATGTGTGTGCGTAGGTATGCATATGTGTGAACACATGCAAACGCATGGGCACCAACAAGTGTACATTTATAAATGCACCCATGTATAAGTATATGTATATATATATATATATAAGAATTAAAATACTAGAGTGTGTTGGAGTTAAACACCCTCTTCATATTATAGAAATGACAGTAAAAGTATAGCTCAATGTAATTAAACAGAGCCGAAGAATTATGAAAATAAACCAAAGAAGCCTTCAATACATCGAAAAGTCTTTATTAGCCAACAATATTTCGTCCTATTAAGGACTCACCAGGGCAAGTAAAGCTACAAGAAGCACTATCGGCCAATACAAGCCAAAAACTCAGAAGAATATGGAGTATACATACATTAAAGCCTAGGAAAATTATCAAGTAAAAATTGCTAAGGAAGTGAATAACATTTTGAACATATATATATATATATATATATATATATATATATATATATATTTTATATATATATATATATATATATATATATATATATATATATATATATATATATATATATATATATATATATATATATATATATATATAGGAACGAGTAGGACCCCGACGGCTGAGCTCAAGACGTTTCGACGGCTAATTCTGAACGTATATATGTATATATGTATATATATATGTATATATACTCTAAAACAATAGCGTAAGGTCTTCGAAATGCTTTTAATTAAGCATACAGTGTATTGACAAATAGACTATATATACATTCATATATATATATATATATATATATATATATATATATATATATATATATATATATATATATATATATATATATATATATATATATATATATATATATATATACATATATATATTTATATACACACACACACACACACATATATATATATACGTCATTACTCATCTTTTTCCATTTATCTGAGGGTTCTAAACCCCGTTATCAAG
>OZ024743.1:355414520-355427020 GCA_964016885.1 Eledone cirrhosa | reverse complement strand
AAATGTTTTTAGAGGTCCATTCATGTTGTCATCTCTTATATATATATATATATATATATATATATATATATAATATACATACATATATATACATACATACATGTGTATAGATGGAAAGATTATCTTTTAAATCATATTTATTTCCTTTGAAATGTTATGAAACAATTCTCATAATCAATATCTATATAGGCATTGATATATAAACATAATTCTACGTTCCCTCTCTTCAGAGGAACAATAACATGTTTTAAAATGAGTGAGAATGTGTGTAAAATACAACCTGTCCCTTAGGTAGGAGGAAGCTACGATATGATCTATTTGTATAGTGTAAATATAAAAAATTCCAATGGTTTTTATATGTGGCTCTAACAGAAAAAAATTATTCACAAAAAAAAAGAAGAAACATTATTTTATTTTTGATAAAGGCAAATAATTCATGAAATTAATTTCTCTTTTTTTTATAGGGGTGTGGATTTGAAATAAAAACAATTTCAAATGTGTACCAACGAGAGCTAATTAAATGCAAATGAGTATGACCACTTCAGAGTGAATGTCCACTAAGCGTGAATGTGCATATAGAGCTATCAAATACTTGTTCGTTCCCGTGTTGCTGATTGGATCATATACACACCATTTGATGAGGGTCCAATAATTTCCGAAAATCGATTAAGGATGTTTATCTTTGTTTTTCAATTTACAAGGAAATTCGTATTTTCTGGCATGTTCCCATACCTACATATTAGATATATGTATATATTTATACATGTCGGTTCAGTTTTGGTTACACACATTGTATTTATACAGATATAACTTTATATATGTATATAATTGATTCCTTAATGTCTAATGGAGCCGTAGGGTCACCGGGTGACATATGGCGTACTTTGGGCATTTAAACCTGGTTCGGCCCATCTTTTTCTCCATGTTTGACGAAAGCTGACTACTTCGTGGGGAAAGGAAAATGAGTGAGAAAGAGAGAAAAAGGAAGAGAGAGAGGTAGAAAAGAGACTACCCGAGTATTGGACTGATACCTTATGTTGCGACCCCGAATATATGAATTGCAAATTTACACACATAAATGTGTGTATATATGTATATATATATATATATATATATATATATATATATATATATATATATATATATATAGATAGATAGATATGTTTCTTTTATTTGCCACCAGGGCATCAAAAGTGGGACAAGTACAATGGGGGGAGTTTACACAAAAAGGCGTCCTCAATAAGGAGGAGGCAATAACAAAATATAAAAATAAAATAAGATATAACAAAAAATAAAATTTATAACAAAATCCTCAATAGAGAGGAGGCGCCTTGGGGGGTCGCACACACCCCCGAAAAAAGTGTGCAACCCTTTTCCTCAGGAGCACAGAGAGGGGGTGCTCCCTCGTTCCTTCCTCTTTTCTACCTACAGGCTTATGTAAAGAGAAGGCCCATTCACACGGGCCATTCTCGCCACTTTCACCCACCTTTCATAAAAACGACTGGGGTGCAGCACCTCTCTCTCCATCCTGATCCTTCTTCCGAAATGATATCGGAAGAAACGGACCAGTTGTTGGCCAGAGAGAAAGGTGCCTGACCTCAGTCCTTTCAGACGCGTCCACCATACAACCTCTTTCGCCATGGCTATTACGCACAGAAACACCGCCTCTGCTTCATCTTTGAAGGGGGGAGGTGGCTTGATCATTACAATAGACTCGGTGGTCAACCGGATCGGTCCCACCCTTGAGAGCAGTTGTTCGACATAGCCCCACAGATCGGCTACGCCCGAGCAGTGTACCAATGCTTGTGCAACGGTTTCCTCGTCGCACACGCATCTGATAGATAGATATATAGATATATATGTATATGTATATGTATATGTATATATATATATATATAAATATGTATGAATGTATAATGTGTGTATACAAACATATAATTTTACAGATATAGATATTGGTATAGATATATTGATATGCATTTATGTATTTAGATAGATAAATAGAGATAGAAGGGAATGGATACTTGGATAGATAAAACGATCAATAAACAAATAAATAGATGAACTTTAATTAGGTTGATTGATTTAGAGATAAATTGTTAAGATGATTCTTTAATTGAGAAAGACAAGAGTGAGTTATATTAGAAAGAGTTATATTATTGGGAAGAAGAGAGGGAGGGTATTAGAGTGAAAGACAAAGAAATACAAAAGAGAGTTTGTTTATCGTGAGAGACAATAATAGAGAGCCTCATAGAAAGACGTTGATAAAGAAAGAGCGAGAGAAAAGCCAGCATGTTAGAAGTAGGGAGAGCGGAGTGTCTTAAAGAGGAGAGCAAAAGAAAGAAATATTTAGTCTTATCACTCTCTCTTTCTCTCGCTTTATCTCTCTCCATTTCTGCTTGTCTGTCCCTTCTCTGCCTAAGTATATATATATATTTAATAACTGTATGTATATTAGAAATAGAATAAGAAAGATGGGATATTTGCTAATAAGAGAAAGGGAGGAAAGGGAGAGGTAAAGAAAGGGAGAGAGAAAGAAAGAGAGATAAATTAATCAAAAGCAATCTATACATTCACATATCTCTCTCATTCAATTTGTATATGTAGATTTATATACACATAATCATACATACACACACACATGCATGTATATCTATCTCTCCCCCTCTCTCTCTCTCTCTCTATATATATATATATATATACACACACATATATATATATATATATATATATATATACAGAGAGGGAGGTAGAGAGAGAGAGAAAGGAAGAGAGAGAGAGAGAGAGAGGGAGAGACAGACAGAGAGAGAGAGAGACAGAGAGAGAGCGAGAGAGAGTGAATGTGCCACTGCTGCATGTCTTGGTATATATGATCTCAGCAATATTTGCTGTCTCCAATCGCAACAATTAATGAAGAAATCTGCAACTCACGCCACACTAGGCACTGCCGTCTGAAATTATCTGATTAATGATAACCACCACATTCCATTAGCTGATGCCTCTTACCAATGTTCGTGAGCAGAAAAGCCAATTTATTGTATCGGTGGCTCCAGTTTACGTATGACGTCTACGCAAGGCTGAATCGAACCCAACACATGCCTAATATATGTCTCATCATTAGCATTTACTATTTCATCGACTGAAGTCTATATTGTTAATTATTTCCAGAATGCTTTTACATTCACTTTCACTTTCATTTTCGTCTTACTCTATTACATTCTTCCTCCCCTTCTTTTCCTTCCCCTTCATCTATCGCTACAATACTCCATCTCATCCGCCCCTTCTCGTGTTGGTTGCTCATACGGAGCCGCCTTTTAATGCTGAATTTCATATCGTTTTCTCCCCACCTCTTCTCAACTTTCCTCTATCCTTTGTGGTTTGTTTCACTTTAATTTCACTTTGGCTTACCTTTTCACTTTTCAACCCAGGCCTCTCTACCCATCCTTCTCACTCCGACTCATACATATATAATCACATACATATATACAGTTGCAAACATACATTCCTATACAAACATATATAGTCATCCTCACATATAAATACATAAACACATAGATACATTCATACATAAATACATACATATATACATAGACACATACATACATTTATATAATACACACATATATATTTATTTATACATGCACACATAAATATTTGAATACAATCCTTGCACCTCCACTGTTCACAACCGTACACTTATACATAGATACTCACGTCTCCAAGAAACACACACACAGACACACACACACACACACACGCACGCGCGCACACACACACACATACACACACATATATATATATATACGCAGATATATACATGTATATATATATAGATGCATATATACGTAGAGACGCACATATTCATTCATTCATATATAGACACATACGTTTTAATATTTTAACCCATTCTTCCAAGTTCCACACCCAACATTGTATATGCTTACATTTACATGCATAGATACTCACATATACAATTGGATACACATACCCACACATACACACGCACCCCCCCCCCCCCCACACACATATATGCATACATTCCTAAATGCATATATACAAACATTCTCAAATACATTGTCACACTTTCATATATAAACGCACCCATATATCTATCTATCTATCTATCTATCTATCTATCTATCTATCTATCTATCTATCTATCTATCTATCTATCTCTCTTTCTGCCTGACGCGTGGAACATCGCCGGTAAGATTTTTTGTAAATTTATATACGAAAAACAGAACAAATTGTTTGAAAAAACATATTATTTTGTAGATTAACCCCCAAGCTGAATTTTCAGCTGGGTGGTAATCCCATTTTTCGAAAATTTAATTTAAAAATTGTTTTAAAATATCAAATTTTTTAAACTATAAAATATGAATAACACGAAGGGAACGCTGGAGAAAAGAGAGAGAAAGAGGCTGATTTTAACGTTATATCTGCTTCTGCTACTATGGACGTCGCCATAGATACGACTGTCAACAAAGAGGAAAAAATGTTACCATTCGAAAATTGTACAATTTCTACTGTCGGAGCGGAGAAAAATAACACTAACTCACATGAAAACACAGAAATTAAACCTATTAACATACATACACATGAAAAAGACATCAACAACTCCACAGATACATCTACACATAAAGTTTCACCTCGTCAAGGAACTGAGATTTCCAACACCAAGGCTAACAACGATAACAACAACAACAACAGCAACACCACACAAAAAAAGAAAATCTGTTTCGTTGAAACAGTGAACAAAAAACAAGATTTTATAAATCTTGACATCTCCAAGGGAGAAAATTTGCAACTTTCGAAGAGAAAGGAGGGTTTAGAATTAACTCACCCCTTGAAATAAAAGAAGACACAGTTCGAAGATCAGTCGCCTTTAGGACTGTGTCCAATTCCACGAGAAAGCCGATATTTGTTAGTCAAGCAGATATTCTAGCAAATATCGATTTTCTCCAACGAGGAAAAGAGTACGGAAGTGTTTCCGTACTGTTTAAAAGCCAGGCACTCGCCCAAAAACATACTGTGACACCAATGGTGTCAAAAGCATTCACCTTTTTCCCTACATACATGGGAAAAAGGACAAAAAAATAAAAATTAAAAATATTCCCCCAAACATTAACATCTGGTAGATCTTGGCTGGCTTCGTAGAGCCAGAAACTGATATGATTCTTTCGATACGAAAGTCTATTCAACAAAAGTGGGCGGGTACTGATTTGGAGATTGGCGGATACGGAAAGACCTGTTAGGGCCTGTAAGAGTGGTGAGGGTGGAAATAAAAGGGACAAGTGTTGTAGCGGGAACGGGAACAAGGATGAGAGCCGGGTGGAGTCGTGGGAGAGGACGAGAAGGAACTGCGAATCAGGTTGTCGCGGAGGTTGCGGGTGCGCTGAAAAGCAGTAATGGGTGGGTTTGGAAAAAAGCGAGAAGTGACGGGGCGAGAAGAGAGGATGCGGAAGGAACGGAGGATATGTCGCCGTAATGGTAGGGTGATGGGATGGTAGGTGAGAGGGAAAGGAACGCGGGTGTTGGGAGGGCGGGGGTGAGGTGAGAGGGCTGTGGTGCGGTCTGTTTCACGGAGAGCAGCTTGGATCAGGGTGGGGGGATATCTACGCTGGATGAAGCAGGAAACCATGCGAAGGGAATGGGTTTCGAAATCGTCGTCCTGGCTACAGAGCCGACGAAGAGGGAGGAATTGGGAATAGGGTATGGAGTGTTTGGTGTGGGTTGGATGGGAGGAAGTAAAGTCATGGTGAGATTGGGAGTCTGTTGGTTTGATGAAGATGGAAGTAGCGAGGGTGTGGTGAGAGTGATTAATAGGTAGAGAATGTATATATATTTTTATATATATATATATATATATATATATATATATATATATATATATATATATATATATATATATATATATATATATTTATATATATATATATATATATATATATATATATATATATATATATATATATTTATTTATATATATATATATATATATATATATATATATATATATATATATATATATATATATATATATAAGCAGAAGGGATATTCAATTTGTTGGTAATTTAACAAATATAAATGATTATAACTGATTCAGAGCGCTCGACAGTTTCTGGAATTTAATATTCAATGTTATTAAATAAATGGAAACTATATTTATAAAACCATATTTATTCTATTATATATATTTCAAGGGTGCAACGAAAGAACATTGTTAGACTATATATATATATTTATATCTGTTTTTTTGACCGTTGGTCAGTAAATGATAAACATTGATTGCCAAATAAATTAACTATGGAGATATAAAAGATGCAGAAGCGAAAACCAACCAAACGGTGAATGTGTTCAGTTATTATTTCTGGGAATATTATTACAACAATATGACCCTCCCCAAGTATAACAATATTTGTTTCGACACACGATTTCATATCAAAAACCGCGCAAAATAAATATATATATATATATATATATGCAATCTCCGCACCCTCCTCGTCCACAGCTCCCTACCCCCCAACCCACGCTCCGCCCGGTTCCTTTCCCTGTTCTAGGCCCCGCTTCAACACCTGTCCCCACATCACCAACACCACCACCTTCCAGGGTCCCAACGGCCACTCTCTCTCTGTCCGGCATGCCTTCCGCTGCATCTCCTCCAACCTATTCTACGGACAGATTCACTGAGCACTGGCGGACAGATTCACTGAGCACCTCCGGGATATTCGTCTCGGTGGTAGTTCCCCGATCGCCCGCCACTTTGGTGCCCCTGGACATTCCGCACGCCATCTCACAGTCTGTGGCCTACTCCAATGCCACGGAACACCCGCCAATCTCCTCAGAGTTGAACAACGAACCATCTTCATCTTACAGACCCACACTCCCCCAGTCTGAACTCCACACCCTTATTCCTTTAGCCTTCGACCTCCCCCCTCTCCCCACAAAAAAAAATGTTTTTCCCACACGCCACCTACACCCACATCACACTTAAACACCACACACACACGTGCATTCCACCACATATTTACACATTCAGCCTCCGGATTCCTCTCCCCCCACCCCTCTATCCACACACGCACACACACTCCGACCTACACCCCACCCCACACACACCTCGTCCTGAACATGCAAACCCGTTCTTCCCCCAACCTTTGCTTTCACATACACACACACACACACGTACACCTACACACACACACACACCACCTTCAGCCCTCCCCGCTCGGACACCCCGTCTCCCTCTCCCCACTCCACCCGCCACCACCCCTACACGCCCCACACCCTTCCCCCACCTGTTTCACCCCATTTTAATTTTATTTTGATCATGCTTTTATTTTTAATTTCATTTGCACCGTTTCCTCCCACCCCCTTTTTGCTATATGTCTCTCCACCACTCCCCTACACACCCTTTGAACTCTCTTCCCACACACTTTTCACCTGAAGAAGGGCTTATGCCCGAAACGTCGTTCCCCACCACCACCCCACTCTCAAGAGCGTGAAATTAATAAACATTCGTTGTACTGCTTCTCTGTTTTGTTCCTGTTCAAATTTTCCATTATATATATATATATATATATATATATATGTGTGTGTGTTGGTTTGATGAAGATGGAAGTAGAGAGGGTGTGGTGAGAGTGATCAATAGGTAGAGAGATGTGTATATATATATATATATATATATATATATATATATATATATATATATATATATATATATATATATATATATATATATAAGCAGAAAGGATATTCAATGTGTATATATATATATATACATACACATACAATAAGTACTTCAAAAGCTTTACATACCTAATACGTTGACAATGATTAACTTCATTAAAGATTACATTTAGGAAAATATTCAACAGTGTAAACTTTCCTTATTAATGGCCAGCTAAATCCTTTAAATGTTATCCTCAAAAAATTCAGAAGCTTAGAAATGTTAACACACTTATAAAATTTACAAAACTAATATATAAATAACCGCCAATTTAAAAAAAAAAAAAACTAAAATCTTGATTCTTCACCCTAAGATAACATAAATTAAATATTTTGAAACTTAACCGTTTAAGTTTCGGAAAAAAATCTCCTTCTGCATACATTACCCCCCTCATCTTTCCCTCTCTTTTCCAGTGGCTCTCACTGACTGTTATAATTCATGAAATGCTTTCTTAGATAAATTGTAGTATCATACATATTAAAATCTCGATAACTGGTACATTAAGCAATGTTTTTCTTACTCACACATTCTCTATTGAATTTATTACGTTTTCGCATTTTCTCATTATTAGGGTGGATTGGCAGTATCGGTGGAGGGTCGGACGCCATGCTTTCCAGCATAGTTACGTCCCTTTACGATCTGAGTTCAAATCCCGCCGAGGTTGACTTTGCCTTTCAGTACCAGTAATGAACTGGTTAATTGCTGGCCCTGTGCCTAAAGTAGAAACAATTATTAGGGTATAAATGTTAAATTTTCTCTTAGGTTAATCACTACCTTTTTTAAATCTTAACCATTTAACATCTCAGGGTATGTCATCTATCATTATATTTTGTCTGATGAGGACGTACTGTTGTACATCCGAAATATGTATAATAAAATGTAATTGATCAAAAGAACATCTATTTTATTAATATTTATATTCTAATATATATATATAGTGAAAAATGGAACGGGAACAAAACAGAGAGGCAGTACGAACAAAGGTTTATTAGTTTCACGCTCTTGTATATGTATATATATATATATATATATATATATATAATTAGTTACAGTCACTGTTGTATGTTGTAACTAATTATACTTAACACGTCCATTGGTTCCAGCATTGGTGATGTCGAGCCCATACTACCTAATATTTAAACATTATGCATTATGCATATGTATACACACACACACACACACACACACACATACATGCACGCACATACATGCATATACATAGACAGATACGTCCATATATAGTTCTGTACACACATACATATATGCCTACATATAAATAAATAAAAATATAGTGTATAGGATGAACCGTGATAGACGAAAATACCAGGTGATAAAATGTAAAGAAAATATTGAGAATATGAATGTAAGAACTATAAAAAGAAAATAAACATATAGGGAATATATAACAAATAAGGCACTGGATGTGTGCCATTAAACACACACAACTTACCAGGGAGGAGGTTAAAATTATTCACACGGCTTAACATATTTCTGATGGAGATGACAAGGTTGCCTCTTTCAATAACAGGTACGACTTCTTTTGGCCTGCCGATTCGACTGGAGGAATATGGAATAAAATGTGATGCTAAAGGACATAATCACTGACGGAAACCGAACAGTAAAATACAGGAAAATGATATTCCTAATAACAATAACGGCTTTTAATTGAGGCAAAATTTCAGCAATTTTGCAGGAAAGAGAAAGTCAATTAAATCATATCAATTCCAGTACATCACTAGTATTTTATCGACCCCGAGAGGATAAGAGGCGAAATTGACCTCAACGGGATTTGAAATCAGAACGCAAAGGGCCGAAAAAATATCGCAAAACATTTATCAAACATTCTAGCATTTCTACCCATCCATAACTAGTAAGCATCTTGATGTCTAATTGTGAAACAAAGGTTAAAAATGAAGCAAGAGTAGAGTAACGTCTGACAAATACTTACATTTACAGTGGAAAGCAAAATATAGTTTAGCATTTAATACATACGGGGTCGATAAAATAAAGTACCAGTAATACACTGGGCAATTGCTGGCCTTGTGCCAAAAGTAGAAACAATTATTTAACGATATCAGTGTATCAAATTTGTGACGAATGGGTGGTTAATTCGAATTCTTGCTATTTTTGTGGTATTGTTTCTCTGTCTAAGACACTGAAATCGTGAAATCGTGACAGACCAATCTCCGAATAACCACTCGTAAATCGGCATCCACCAAAATGTTATAATTGCAATAGGTTGAAGCGTTTGAAATCTTTTATTCACAATTTTTATTTATATTATAGCAGAAGGAAATTGTTTTAATCTCCGCACTTCCCACGCATCTGTCTATACAAAGAACTTCGACGTGGGTCAACGCGAAAGGGTCTACAAGTTTGCCGGATCTGCTTGAAATAGCAAAATCTATATCTCTCAAAATACACTCTACTGTTTTAAATGAAAAGGAGGAACACATCGAATAAATGTAATCGTAGATACCTGCTAACAGCAACAACTTACACAAACGAAAACATGGAATGGTCAAGAAGGAAATGCAGTTGATCATAAGTTTGATTGATCTAGGCTGATCTCGGCTTAAGCAACAACAACAGCAGACAAAAGAAGAAATAGAATATATAAACTATATGTACCAGGAATGTGGGAATTATTGAAAAATCCAAAGATGAAATACTCGGTAAATAACTGTGTAAACAAATACTTTAAAGTGTATTTGAAACCCGACAGTACACAGACTCACCAGGTGCTCAATCAAACTACACTATCAATTTCAACAACGTGATCATCATCCTCATCATCATCATCATCATCATACATCTCGTTGTCGTTGTCGTCATCATCATCCACAGTAGCAACAGTTATGTTTAATAAAGACAATTAACAAATATTAACAGATATAATTACAGTCTATTTAGATAAATTAAATCATTAACGTAATTACATTCAGTATTAGAGAGAGCTGTCTGAAAATATTAAAACTATTTATTAATAGTAGAGAGGTATGTTGACTTGGAAAACTGCCGCAGGAAAGAAACTGATTCGTGGTCTGGCGATGCCAAACTTCAAAAAGCACCTGCAAGATAGTAAACGTTAAAACAGCTTTTAATGAGTGACCAAATGAAGTTAAATCACAACTATGGTAACAGTTCTTACTTAACCCCAGATCAAACATGGATGAGCAGGCATAGGATCAATGGTATTCCAGCAGTAACTCTCCTGTTTTTCAATCCTATGTAATCTACATATGATTACATTATCAAGTGGAAGCTTAGTAAAACCGAAGCTTTGGCTGTGGCCAAGTTAACGACCTACAATTAGGAATGAGTAGCAAAGCACTCGATATGGTAGGCCCTTAGAGTAATAACATACGTTTAGACAGCTTGGCAAATTGAAAATTGCGGCAGGTAAACCTAGCCAGACAATACCAAATCAACGAAAAAAACTAATCAGGTTAGACAATTACATTATCCAAAGTTTCCTATCTTCTGTCATTTACAGGGGGTAAGCTTTAATTTCAGTGAGATTTGTGTGAGATTTGAAGCAAGTTTATAGATCAAGTCATAATTTGCCCCCATCATTACTAGATGTGTGCATAATAATATATATTTCAGGTGTTTTCTGTAAACACTAACCGGCTAGATGCCAAATTTTCTGGACACAGAGATGATACACACGCACACACACACACACACACACACACACACACACACACACACACACACACACACACACACACACACATATATCTATATACATACACACTCCTACACTCACACACATATATATATTGTTATACTTTGGGAGAGTCATGTTGCCAATAAAAACACACGCACCTGTTGGTTTTCACTTTAATTTATTATAAATTTCCGGTTGGTTGGTTGGTTCGATAACCGGATGGTAGTTGTCAAAGCACTTTCGTCACACATTCTGTGACCTACTCAGTGACTAGGTTTTTATTTTGTGTGTCTCCTTTGTTCTGTCCTACACAATCAGGTGGTATAAAACCGTTCTATCACTGGTTCCACGATAAGTGTTTTGATAATTCGCCTAGTGCCTGCATTATGCTGCGTATATAAAATCGAATGTCGCAATAACCAATCAACTATTGACGATAGCGATTTCAAAACATTGTTAATTGCATATTAAGCGATGAAGCTTTTGTTAATGCTTGGATAAAACCCTAATATATCGCTTATCCTTGTTAATCATTCTTTATCCGTTATATATATACATATATATATATATATATATATATATATATATATATATATATATATATATATATATGTGTGTGTGTGTGTGTGTGTGTGTGTGTGTGTGTGTGTGTGTGTGTGTGTGTGTGTGTGTGTGTGTGTGTGTGTGTGTGTGTGTGTGTGTGTGTATGTGTACAACCATATATAACATGAGTTCACTGGAATTCGTGTCATATTTGATGTGTTATTCCACCTGTTGACTGCAAAAGGCAAAATTAGAGTCCCAGCTAACTCAAGATATATAATCCAACTCTACTACACGTATTGAGTTCTATCATCAGTAAATGAATATTGTTATTTATATTTTTATTGGTAAACTACCCAAACAAACACACGCACACATATATATAGACTCCTCCACACACACACACTCACTCACACACACACACACACAAACATATATGTATATATATATATATATATACATATTTGTATTATTTGTATATATTCTAGGGCGGGTAAAATTCCCGAGATCCATGGACGAGTTCTCTCCAACGGTCTCTGTCCCTCATTATCGCTGCCA
>OZ024743.1:355407020-355409520 GCA_964016885.1 Eledone cirrhosa | reverse complement strand
TATATATACACAGTATATATATCTCAAGGAGACCAGTATCAAAGGGACAAACAGCCTTATCAGTTTCACGCTTTATATTGGATAGAGGAAAGAAAGTTCGATATATATATATATATACAGTATATGTGTTATAAAGGATCGAGATCCGACGGCTGTGCTATTGCCGTTAAAAACTACTACTACTACTACTACTACTACTACAACTACTACTACTACTACTACTACTACTACTACTACTACTACTACTACTACTACTACTACTACTACTGCTACTACTACTACAGCAGTTGGTGGTGGTGCTGTTGCTGTATGTGTGAATGACGCCAAAATGTGTACAGTCAATGACATACTACATGTCCACCCACGTCACACATCTAATTTCGAATGGGTTTATATTAGTAAGCAACAGTGGTGTTGGCGATAGGGGTGGAAATGATGTTATTGTTGGTGGTGGTGATGCTTGTGGTGGGGGCTCGTGTTGCTGGTGTGGTAATGATGTTGTTGTTGGTGGTGGTGATGCTTGTGGTGGGGGTCGTGTTGCTGGTGTGGTAATGATGTTGTTGTTGTTGGTGGTGATGCTTGTGGTGGGGGTCGTGTTGCTGGTGTGGTAATGATGTTGTTGTTGGTGGTGGTGATGCTTGTGGTGGGGGTCGTGTTGGTGGTGTGGTAATGATGTTGTTGTTGGTGGTGGTGATGCTAGTGGTGGGGGGTCGTGTTGCTGGTGTGGTAATGATGTTGTTGTTGGTGGTGGTGATGCTTGTGGTGGGGGGTCGTGTTGCTGGTGTGGTAATGATGTTGTTTTTGTTGGTGGTGATGCTTGTGTGGTGGGGGTCGTGTTGCTGGTGTGGTAATGATGTTGTTATTGGTGGTGGTGATGCTTGTGGTGGGGGTCGTGTTGGTGGTGTGGTAATGATGTTGTTGTTGGTGGTGGTGATGCTAGTGGTGGGGGGTCGTGTTGCTGGTGTGGTAATGATGTTGTTGTTGGTGGTGGTGATGCTTGTGGTGGGGGGTCGTGTTGCTGGTGTGGTAATGATGTTGTTTTTGTTGGTGGTGATGCTTGTGTGGTGGGGGTCGTGTTGCTGGTGTGGTAATGATGTTGTTGTTGGTGGTGGTGATGCTTGTGGTGGGGGTCGTGTTGCTGGTGTGGTAATGATGTTGTTGTTGTTGGTGGTGATGATGCTTGTGGTGGGGGGTCGTGTTGCTGGTGTGGTAATGATGTTGTTGTTGGTGGTGGTGATGCTTGTGGTGGGGGTCGTGTTGCTGGTGTGGTAATGATGTTGTTGTTGTTGGTGGTGATGATGCTTGTGGTGGGGGTCGTGTTGCTGGTGTGGTAATGATGTTGTTGTTGTTGGTGGTGATGCTTGTGGTGGGGGTCGTGTTGCTGGTGTGGTAATGTTGTTGTTGGTGGTGGTGATGCTTGTGGTGGGGGTCGTGTTGCTGGTGTGGTAATGATGTTGTTGTTGGTGGTGGTGATGCTTGTGGTGGGGGTCGTGTTGCTGGTGTGGTAATGATGTTGTTGTTGTTGGTGGTGATGCTTGTGGTGGGGTCGTGTTGCTGGTGTGGTAATGATGTTGTTGTTGGTGGTGGTGATGCTTGTGGTGGGGGTCGTGTTGCTGGTGTGCTAATGATGTTGTTGGTGGTGGTGGTGATGCTTGTGGTGGGGGTCGTGTTGCTGGTGTGGTAATGATGTTGTTGTTGTTGGTGGTGGTGTTGGAGCTAATGGCGGTGCTGGTGGTGCTGGTTTCAGTTTGCTTATTAAAATTTATTCCAATATCGTGTGGGAAAACTTGAAGGCTTAAACATTAATTTAGACATCAGTTTACTGAGAAGGAAAGTCAACAGGGAAACAATGGGTACATGTAATTAGTAGTTGAATTAATAACATCGTCGGATTTCTTACACATACACACACACACACACACACATACAGATGTACGTGCACACACACACACACACATACAGAAGTACGGGCACACACCCACGCACAGACACACATACAGAAGTACGCGCACCCACCCACGCACATACACACGTACAGATGTACGCGCACACACACACACATATACAGACGCACTTTTACCTGGAGGTTTATCTATATGCATGTTTGTGTGTTTGAGTACATATCTATATACAGGTGTGTGAATGTGCGGGTACATACTATATATATATATATATCCATGTGATATTAACGGACGTCAAATGAGTACTAAATACCGAAGTAGAGTTTAAATATTTGTTATTATGACTAAGTGATGAGTTTTTTTATTCTGTGAAGTCAGAAGACCACCAGAAAAGACTTGCCTAGCCTGATGATCTTATGAGTACACAGGTAAAACTCCAGAGTAACACTTAACTACAATATACATACATACATACATATATATATATGCATGTATATATATATATATATATATATATATATATATATATATATATATATATATTGTTATACTTGGGGAGGGTCATATTGTTATAATATTGCCTGGAACATATAATAAAA
>OZ024743.1:355389520-355394520 GCA_964016885.1 Eledone cirrhosa | reverse complement strand
CACTCGTGCACACACACACACATATATAAATAAATATACGACCTATCTCTTTCACATTATGAGGGCTTGCTCTCTTTAATATCATACCAGAAGATATCAAGAGTTAAAAAGATGCCATAAATTAAATATTGACCCTGGACAAATCCCTCCAAGAAATTCCTATTAAAACCTCTGTACCCGCCTATGTTTCCTACAACAATACATTTTTACTAGAATGGACGATAGTGTCACAATCTTGACTGAGCTGGAAAGCATGATTTAAATTTAGTCAGCTGGTGCTATTAAATTTTAAATGACTAATATTTGTCGAAACCTATAAAGTTTTCTCACTTCCGTACCTGTTCCCATCCTCACTATAACATCTATCTCAACATAAAAATCCTCACCACCCTCACAGGTACGAACCATTGTTTTATAATTCACCACTCTTTCACTTGCACCTCCACCAACGTCATCTATGCTCTCCGGTGTTCATGTATATCGGACAAACGGCAGACCTCGGCGGACCGATTCGACGAATACTTAAGGGACATATGATTAGGTAAAGACACTCCCGTTGCTCGTCACCTCCGTTCCCCCACACTACTCAGTACCTCACTATCTTAGGTCTCATCAGGCACCAGGATTGAGCAGATCTTAACTTTCCGCTTTGGAACTACTTTTCCGAGTGGTCATAATTTTCTCCACAGTTCCTATAACCACATTTCATCCTTGCTCTCATACACAAACATACGCACATACAAACACACAACTCCAGCCACTACACCACAATACACATTCACATTTACAACATCTGTATGTACCACCCACCATACATCTACCTCTTCATACATATAACCTTGAAAATCCTACACTTTTTAGTCAAAAATTGCGTTGGAGTTTATGTATATATCACTCTCTGCTACTCCCTCTCCTACATCCTCCGTTTGACCTGTGCGAGATTCTTTCCTCACTCACACTTCGACCAGGTCAGATGGTCTTCGATTTCACAGAACTTATGTTCATCGATTTCAGGGATTTGACTCATTCTCCCTCCCGTTTGACCTGTGCGAAATTCTTTCCTTACTCACATTTCGACCAGGTTTGATGGTCTTTATTCTATCTCGTTCACGATTTCACAGAACTTATGTTCATCGATTTCAGGGACTTGACTCCTTCTTCCTCACTTTTTGTTGCATTACCATCTTTGTTTGTTTACTGTCTCGCTCGTTCCCCCTATTTACGTGTCCCAACGACTGTCTTTAGCCGTTGCTCGCACCAGCCAGAGGTATATGGTCTTTAAAGCGATGAAATACCAATGAAGGCTGGAAGGTCACTGATGAAGGACTAATTTTATTCATATGTAACCCATTTGCAACCACGCAGCACGCCATGTTTTCATATTTTTCATATATATATATATATATATATATATACATATATATATATATACATATATATATATATATATACATGTATATATACATATATATATGTCTAATGATTTCCTTCGAATTAAACTTTTCTAGCCATTTAGAAGCCATTTCTGTATTAAATTTTGTGATATATATATATATATATATATATATATATATATATATATATATATATATACATATATCTAAATGTTTCTTCTCTCTTCATAATGTATTTTTAACTCTGATACTGGTTCAGTCTAATTCAACCGGATTGGTCTGTCCCAGTCATTCATTGAGCAACATCGGTAAGGTTGGCACCATTAACTCAGAGTTGGGTGTGGAGGCATTCATGTATATGTGTGTGTCCGCATGTATCTGTGTGTTTCTAAATATATTGTTCATAACTCCCTCTGGTCGAGTAATCTTTGAAGTGTGGTGACTGCTGGAAAGCTGCCATTACTCATACTTCTCGCCTCCTTCACCACCTCTTCTACGGCTTCGATATGAATACCCCCTCCGCCTCCGTGGTATTTTCTTCGGGGTTATAAGAGGGTTAGCTCTGTTTCTCAACCGTTATATCGCGTGACTATCTCCCCCTCCGCTTTTTGGGATTCTTTCTCACGTCGTGTAGACGCGTTCTTGAAGCTAGTAAAATGAGGTATCCTCTTGATAAGTCGGCAGACCTCGCAAGGACTCTATAACTTTATGATGTATTGTTTTTGTTTATGCCACGAAACTACGTAGTCGAGGAATCTAGGAGCAGTTTAGGTATGATACATTTTATTACTAATTATATCTAAATGTTTCTTCTCTCTTCACAATGTATTTTTAACTCTGATACTGGTTCAGTCTAATTCAACCGGATTGGTCTGTCCCAGTCATTCATTGAGCAACATCGGTAAGGTTGGCACCATTAACTCACGGTTGGGTGTGGATGCATTCATGTATATGTGTGTCCCCGCATGTATCTGTGTGTTTCTAAATATATTATATATATATATATATATATATATATATATATATATATATATATATATATATATATATATATATATATATATATATATGTGTGTGTGTGTGTGTGTATACTATATGTATATCATATGTTTGCAAGAGCACCTGTGGGTATATAAGCATGTATATATATATAATTATGTAGGCGCGTGGCTGTGTGGTTAGAGAATTCGAGATTCGCAATCTTGAGGTTGTGAGCTCGATTCGCGGACCGGGCCATGCCTTATGTCTTTGAGCAAGAAATGTTATTGTCCTTGAACAAGAAAACTTATTTCACGCTGCTCTTTCTGTCTCTGGAATTGTGAACGACAGTTAGTATTAGCAATTGGAAAGACCAATGGCAACATTGTTTCTTCGGTCCGATTTGATGAGCTCCACCCCACTCATTAAGCGAATGACTTCTGGGATCTTATCGATCGACTACACACACACACACACACACACACACACACACACACACACACACACACACACACACACACACACACACACACACACACACACATATATATATATATATATATATATATATAGTGATAATAATAAATGTGAAGATTAAAATCCGAAGAGGGCTCGACAAGGATAATATATATATCAAATAGATAAAAAACCATAGAGCAAATATTTATTAAAATAATAGATTAAATTTTAAGCAAACAATCGCTGCTTTCACCCTTAACGGGATGTTCTGAAACTCAGAAGATCCCGTTAAGGGTGAAAGCAGCGATTATCTGTAATTTATATATATATACTAGCTAAACTACCCGTCCTTTGGACTGTTCATGTAGCTTTCGATGTAGCTCATTAAACTAAACAAAGTAAATTTGAATACATAGAAGTACTTTATGTAAATATGAAAACCTTAGGCACTATTCCAGCGAAATGATATTGTTATTATCTTTGTTTCAAGTAATATAAATTGCTGGTTGTGAAGTTATTATCTTTGTTTCAAGTAGAAAGAGTAAATTAAAACCCGACTGAGGCTAATTACGAAAGATAACTCTTGTGTTACTTAATCACAAAAATCCACATAAATAACCGAAAACTTTTTAATGTCTCAAAAGGCCCCAATATCGATTTTTGAAAGCCTTTATAGATCATGTACAGGTGTTGTGCAAGGAGAAGCTCTGTAAAAAATTTAAAAGAAATCGCATGAATGGTTTAGAATATATGAGCCCTCATTAAAAAAGCTCGACACACATATACACATACACACATATACACAGAAATTTTCATATTTATATATATACACACACACACACACACACATATATATATATATATATATATATATATATATATATATATATATATATATATATATATATATATATATATATATGTGTGTGTGTGTTTGTATGAACACAAAATAAGGTTTTACTAAACTGTAATGCAAGTAAACCATAACATTTTCAAACGGTAGTAAGTGGTATATTATTTTTGGCTCAAATTCTAATTAAATAATCCACAAAGATCAATTTTGGCCAAGCGTCTGCCAGGAACCAATTACTATCCAATATAATGGAAACCAACCAATTTATTCATAAACCAGATTTAAATAAAACTAACAATAACATCATCATTGTATGTATGTTCTTCTGGTTTTATAATTTCACAAAGTTTTACCAATAGAGAGAGAGTCGGTTTCTAACATGGACTAAAGACTCTCTCATTGGAATTTACACAACATCAACTAGGTAGATATGTATGTATGCATGCATGTGTAGATATGGATGTTATTGTATGTGTGGATGTCTATGTTTTGAGTTGTATTGTATGTTATTGTATCTGTACATGTGTATATGCAGTTATTAGATGCAAAATTTTTGGAATGTTTTACATATTTTTACTGTTCCATTAATGGATTGTATGTATGGATGTATGATTGTATGTATGTATGATTGTATGTATGTATGAATGTATGTTGGTATATATGTATCTATGTATGTATATATGTATGTATGTATTTATGTATGTGTATGCATGTATTTATGTATGCATATGTATGCATATATACATATATATTTATGTATGTATATCTATGCATGTATATATGAGTCTATGTATATATTTTTGTGACTCTGGTCAGTGTGTACGCTCCTACTATGTACGCTATTGATGATGAAAAACTAGTTTTCTACATATCTTTGACAGAAGTTATCCATAGTTTACCTTTTGCAGACAAGATTGTCATCCTTGGCGATTTTAATACACGTGTTGGTAATGACTGAGAAGCTTGGAGTGTGATAGGCAGGCATAGAGTTGAGAAAGTGCAATAAACTACAGACATACAAATATATATACACACAAAGGCATATGCATTCATACACACCTATGCGCACAAATGCATATAAACACATACAAGCATACACATATACATACGTACAAACATACATACAGACATAGATTCATCCATACATCATCATACATACAAACGTAAATACATACATAGATACATACATACATTCATACAGGCTATATACCAGTCAGCTTAGTCCAAAGTATGACTGAACTTGGAATTGTGGACAAAGAATGTAGCTCCCTAATTCATAGACTACAAATGGCTGTGATAGCTGGCACCTTCAACAT
>OZ024743.1:355382020-355384520 GCA_964016885.1 Eledone cirrhosa | reverse complement strand
ATTACAACAATATGACCCTCCCCAAGTATGACAATATATATATATATATATATATATACACATACATCTATATCTTTATATATATATATAAATATATATATATATATATATATATATATATATATATATATATATATATATATATATATATATTGGTAAACGGAAAAGAAAATGCTGACAAATTGTTCACAGTGAAAAATAGTTTAATTAGGAATAAGTGAGAATTAGTAATAGTATTGGTTAGTATTCAGTTTTGGTTTTAAGTTTTACCAGTTGCGCATTTCTAATGCTTTTCAAAAATAATTTTGAGATAGAGCGTCCGTGATGTTTGCTCTGACATATATATATATATATATATGTATGTATATGTATGTATATCCATATATACATACATATATACACACACATATATACATATATACATACATTCATACACACACTCACACACACTCATACACGCACACACACACATATATATATACATACACACACATATATATCTATATATATGTCTGTGTGTGTGTGTGTATGTGTGTGTGTGTGTGTGTGTGTGTAAAAGATAAACAGAAATAACAACACAATCGGTACAGTATATGGAAGGAATATATTAGGTTAACACTTGAAATAGCAGGAAGAGGGTATTGACGTTTCGGACTCTAGTCCTTCATCAGAAGAAAGAATGAGAAATAAGACAGATGGAAGGGAGGGAGGGGCGGATTGGAATTATATATTTATCTCGGGAATGTTACCCGCTCTAGGTATATATATATATATATACGTGCATACTTATAAACCTACATACATACATATCTACATACATACATTCATATACATGTGTGTATATATGTTTGTTAAAATGTTGATAACTGTATATTTATATATGTACGCATTATACACACACACACACACAGACATATATATATATATATATATATGTGTATGTATATATATATATGTTTAAACGTGCTACTCAAATATTCATATTGAAAACACAAGAGAGTTTTACAGTGAATGAAATTAACTAACAAAAACAACATGAACAAGAACACGCTAAACGACGATATGAATATTAATTAATACTAATAATTCCTTACATAGGCACGCGACCAGGAATTAGGGAGAAGGTACAATTATATAGACCTCACTACTTGAAATGGAAACAAGAGAGATTGTTCCAATTACAGAGGAATCCCCTTGTTAAGCCTCCCCGGTAAAGTCTATGCTCAGTGTCTGGCAAAAAGATGCAGGAAGATTGTCGAATCCAAGCTAGATGATGAAGAGCATGGTTTTCGCCATGGACACAGCTCAACCGACCAAATATTCACACTATAGCAGGTCTTCGAGAAATTGAGAAGACAGAGAAACTTTTCCTCTTAAGAAAGCCTGCATGTGAATGGAGTTCCACTGAAGCAGATAGAGAAGTGTCTCGGGGCTGCGTTAACGAGTGATGAAAAGCAGGGGGCTGAGTTAAGTGCAAGAGTTGCAGAAGCTGGTGCAATAATGCGCCAACTTCAGCATTCGATAATCAGAAGGGGGGTAGGTGCAAAGGCCAAACTCGCTATCTTCAATTCGATATTTATGCCAACCCTTACCTAAGGTCACGTATCTTGGAAAATAACCGAAAGAATACTCTCGAACATACAAGCGGCCGAAATGGAATTCCTCCGAAGGGTTTTTGGAGTAACGTAGCTTGGAGATCAGGGACTTGTTCCAGCTAGAGCGGCTACTTCTCCGAATTGAAATATCACAGCTCCGATACTAAAGGCATGCAATTAGAATTGCTGGGCAGATTTTACGGGTAAAACCAACAGTCAGAAGACTCAGGGGCAGATCCCGAGGAAGATGGCTGGATAACATCTATGAGTTTGTCTGGTCTCGCTTGGTGATCTAGCCGAATCACTTGCAGATGGTTGCTTCTGACAAGACTCGCTGGGATGCGTGTTTGAGGTTTCCGCCCCCACGACCCTCTTAAGAAGAAGAAGAAGAAGAAGAAGAAGAAGAAGAAGAAGAAGAAGAAGAAGAAGAAGAAGAAGAAATTGTAAACACCCGTAACAAAATATTTCTATATATGATGCAGCTGTAACCCCATTTACTCATTATGTTTACGCCTTGTCGGCGAGTTTACACTCTTCTCTCGGCGTTTGTGTTATCTATAATAAAACACTTTAAACTTCCTCTAAGTTTTTAAATCACCCCTACTCCCTTTTCTAAGTCCAATGCCAGCGAGGTAGAAAATGATGGATCTTCCTATAAATCCACAGCAGCCCATCTCATTTTTTTACTTTCGTTCATTTGTCCAAATAATATTGCCGTCCCAATACACTGTCATATAAAGAAGGAGGTCTTTTTAGTTGAATTTGACTATGCCAGTCGAGGTGTTGTGTTGTTATAGCAATATGGGAATATTAACGCTTTCCTCGGGTCAGCCTGTACATTCAAGCCCTTGGCATCTCCCAGAAGTCTGGGTATCAACATTATCATATCGGCCTCAGTATTTAAT
>OZ024743.1:355374520-355377020 GCA_964016885.1 Eledone cirrhosa | reverse complement strand
AGTGAAGTGCTCAATACATTAGTAGAGTATATACAAAATTTAATATAGAAATGGCTTCTACAGGACTAGAACTATTTCATTCGAAAGAAACCACCAGGAAAAGCTTTCCTGATGATTTCTTTCTTATAAAACAGTTCTTGACCTGTAGAAGCCATTTTTTGAAATCAAATTTTATACATATATAGAGAGACAGACAGAGAGGAGATTATAAGCATTCTCTGCCCCGAAGTTAAGCTTTTACTGCTTCGATATAAAGTGGGAAATAAATCTGTTTGATTTTATTTGATTCAAATGTATTTCTTTGGGGTGAGATTATAGTTTAATAAACAGGTTGGGATGGCCCTTGCAGAGGGACATTTTGTGATAAGACTATTCACTAAGGAGAATAAGACCATTCACTAAGAAGAAGGACAAAGAGCGGGGGGTAACTATTGATCCAGTATGGCCAGTTTTGGCGTCGAATATTGTATAGATTAGTGTGTGGAAAGTGTTTAGCATTGGGATTGGATATATTGTTCAGTTATGTAAAATGTCTGGGTGCATTACTGTTTGTAGGGAATATATTCAGGTAGTCTTCGGTAATGTGTCATTTGTGATGTTGACTGTGTGTTAGGTATGCTTTGTGCTGATGTATGCTTTCTAACTAGTGTGTGTTATTAGTAGATTGGCAGTATCGGTAGAGGGTTGGACGCCATGCTTTGCATAGAATTACTCCCCTTTACGGTCTGAGTTGAAATCCCGCTGATGTTAACTTTGCCTTTCATCCTTACGGGGGTTGATAAAATAAAGTACCAGTAATGCACTGGTTTATTGCTGGCCTTGTGCCAAAAGTAGAAACATTTATTGGTTATGTGTGGTCTGGGGGTCAGTGGTGTACATAAGTGTGCGTAATAGAAGCAAATCGTCTTACCCTCCAGGATCAGGTACAGGTTTGAGGTTGAAGTAAGTTTTATATATCCAGGGTCTACACGATGTAACGACACTCGGTGTACGGTTCGGTGTTGGTCAAGATACTCCGTTGCGGCTCGACAAAATAAGTACCAGATATAACAAAAGCTACAGGGACCAACGTAATCAATTAAATTCACTTTATGTTGTACTCCAGCATGTTTAGTGACTGGAACCAATTAAAGAATAATTAAATATCCTTTCATAAATATAGCCACATCTCAGAAGAAATATATTTGAACGAAATTACATTAAACAACTTATTTTCATTTGCTATTGAAACGGCAAACACAGTTGTCCCCCGGTGTTAGCGGGGATTACGTCCAGAGAGCACCCACGAAGTGTGAAAAACCGCTAATATTCGACGTATATATGTATGTGCCAGCGGTACGCCTAGATAAATATCCTATGGGAATATATTGTGGTAGACTCACAAAAAAAACCCATACAATCTCCGCTATGCTATTCGGACATAAACCACGGACAGACCAAAACCTAACCACCTGAACAGAGACAACAATAGGCACGTACACAACATCCTATTAACTACCACAATTATTATTATATCTCATCAACTTTATCATCGTCCCCGTTACCACTGTTACACTAATTACCATTGTTATTCTTGTTAATAGTATATTCCTTATCATGTTCTTCATTATTAAACATATCACCATGTATTCACCACTCTCACCCACATGAACGCACACCGCGCACATCAGACATACTAATACACCACCAGCATCCTATTAATTACCACAATTAGTATCATCACTTTTATTTGTATCACCGATTTTATCATTGTTATTATTTCAATTACATTTATTTCCTATTACTTTTTCACCCTTCTTATACATATCTAATTTTTTTACCACCTATGGTGTACTGCTGGCAAATACATATATATATATATATACTTGCGCCTGTATATATATATATATATGGTTGTATGAACGTTTGGTTCTATGAGCACGTATAAATCTGAGTGTGTGTGGGGTACAGACATATCTGAGTGTGTGTATATACAGGGGTACAGACATTTCTGTGTATATACACGTGGGTGTGTGTCTGTGCCTGCGTATACTCCGTATATATGTGTGTGTGTGTGTGTGTGTACCTGTGTATAAATTAGCCCATATAGTTAGTATAGCAACTATTTCATTTATTCATTCATCTATTTATTTATATTCATTTCACACACTAGCCACAATCCTTAATCACTTTTTTTTCTAGTACAAATAAACCCTTTAAGAATATAAATAGTTTACATACTAAGCACACCACAGAAAAAGGTAGATCCTCACCCACCAAAGCTTTATCCTTAACCTAGGTTTAATTTACTTTTATTTATTTTCTTATCTTCCTCTTTGACAAACCCATCCTTAGTACAGCACCACACTCTTTCATCTCCAATCACGCATAACCCTTAACCACCTACACTTCCACACCCAGCACCCTCGCCTCACCACATATATGCCATAATCTCTATGAAACAGCCAAACCACCACACTCCGGCAACTCACACCAACCATCGCACCCCACGACCACCACC
>OZ024743.1:355337020-355369520 GCA_964016885.1 Eledone cirrhosa | reverse complement strand
CCATTCCTGTGTGTGTGTCTGTGTATGTGTGTGTGTGTGTATCTCTCTGTGTGTGTGTCTATGTGTGTGTGTGTGTGTGTGTGTGTGTGTGTGTGTGTGTGTGTGTGGGTGTGTGTGTGTGTGTGTGTGTCTGTGTCTGTGTGTCTGTGTATCTGTGTGTGTGTGTGTGTGTGTGTGTGTGTGTGTGTGTGTGTGTAAGGGAGAGAGTGCCTGTGCTCCTGTTTATATTAGTGTTGGTGTTTAAGACTAAGTCACGTAAATTTGCCGTTCTATAAACTGACACCGATAATATTGAAATAAAACTTAATATTAGGTCGGTATAATTGATAACATTCCCAGTCTAATGACTGAAACCAGTAAAAGATTAAGAGATTGAAACTCAAATTCAATGTTTATTAAAAGTTTAGCTTACAAATATTTGCGAATGTGACTGATAGTAAATTGTTACACGAGTATAAGTGTACGCGTCAGCATAAATGTATGCGTGTATGAGTTAATTCTTACGTATACATGTATATGTTTAAGAATATTTATGTGTAGGGTTATGTTGTACTGTCTCATTGAATTAATCTGTTCTTAATGCATTTTGATTTTTAAAGTCGTAATTAAGTAACAAAAAATTACTATGTATGTATGCGCAGCAATTATATATGCGTGTATGTGTAATATACATGAATGTGTATATATATATATATATATATATATATATATATATACACACACATTTATGTATATCACACATACTCGTATATATAATTGCTGCGCATACATACATAGTAATTTATATATATATATATATATATCTACACGCACAGGCGCAGATACACACACACACATATATATATATATATACATATATATATATGCATACATATATATATATATACACATATATACATATATATATACATACACACACACACACACACACATATATATATATATACATATATATATATATATTATATATACATACATATATATATATATATATATATATATGTATATATATATATATATATATATATATATATATATATGAAGACGTACACACATACACATATGTACATGAATATATAGTACAAATATGCGTCTGTATAACATGTTTATGGTAATTAAATTCTTAAACAGTACAAAATTAATTAAGCACTTCATATTGATATTTCCATTGCAATTTTTTCTGGTATATCTTTTAGTTTTGTAGTTATATTTATCTTTGCTGTTATTGTGTAGCTATAATTCTAGTTGTACTATCGTTATTATTGTACTTTTTATACTTTTCTCTTTTTTGTTAATTTTGTAATGTTAGTGTTGTAATCTGTAGTTTTTAGATTTTGTTGACTTGTTTTCGTTCTCCGAGTTATAATTGTAATTATTGTTCCCGTTGTGGGCAGCATTACAACGGTATTTGTTTTTCTTATTTCACTGTCGTCATGGTTGTTGTTGTTTTGTTCATATTGTTGGTGCTGTATTGTTATGCTGTATTTGTTCACACCGTCTCTGGAATTTGCTCGATGTAGGTTGGTGTTGTTATTGTTGATGATGATGATGTTTACATTGTTGAGTATTGCTCTAGTTACATCATCATCATCATCATCATCATCATCATCATCATCATCATCATCATCATCATCATCATCATCATCATCATTATCAGTCCCCTGACTTCTGTAGTCGACGGGAATATCTTACTGCAGAAGCAGCATACACTCAAAATAGACTATCAACGGCGGCCGTCAACAAATCTGGTGCCGTCATTTGCGTCCATTCTTTGACATTGTCCAACCATTTTGGCGTTGGCGTCCCCTCCTGCATCCACCATCAATGGTGCATTGCTTGATGGACTTGCACAGGCTGTCATGTCGTGTGACGTGACCAAACCACGCTAGTATCCTCCAGGAGAGTTTCCTGGTGACCCACACAACTAGCTACATAGTGGTGATTCAAAGATAAAGCTGCTCCCTTTGTAATTATGCGGTTCCAAATTCTTTGCATGTGACCCGAGACCAGTGTCATGTACCTTTCAGTCGACCCGAAGCTTGTGAGTAAAATTGAATAGTTGGACACTGTGAGAATTCTTCTACTGAACTGTACCTTCTATTCAAATGTGGAGTGTGGCCATGCTGGACATCCGCAGTTATGTCGACACGTATTGCAGTTATTCGATTAACGGAATAGCCTACTCGAGAAATTAACGTGCAAATGGCTGAGTATCCCATATGCACGAGTACCCATAACATGGTTCTCTAGGCGATATTGCCTGAAATAGTGTGTGATACGACTGATCATTTGAATTACAAGTAGAAACCATTTTTCAGCTGTTGCAACATGAAATAAATTGTCTTGCTCAAGAACACAACGCACCGTCGTGAATCAAAATCTACCTTACGATCGTGAGTCAAACACCCTAAAGACTAATCCACGCATCTTCCCCAACTTTATCAGAGACTTATGTATTACGTTAAAAGCACTAATATCTGTTGAATATCGAACCATTTTTGCTTGGTGAGGAGAGTGATATTTGGACACTCTGCGGGATGAAATACAAGACCCGGCAAAGGGTGGAGTAACTCAGCAGCGTCAACGGCCATCCAAATAGTACTTTTTTTCATCTGGGAGAGAAAGGCCCCCAGTTGTTCTCACAACACCTTTCTAGGAGAGGGAAACTCTGAATTAAAAAAACCCAAAAAACTTGCGACTTCGGAAGCATCCGATGCTGTTGACCAGTCCTCCTTTTCAGGTAGTGTTTTCGATGCTCAGAGAATGCGATTGGTCGAGTGCAAGGCCTTTCTACACTTCAAAACAGAGACATTGCTTGTTCAGGATATGTTACAGGTTCGTGTGGCTGGCCGTAGCCTAAAAGTGCACCGAACTCTATAATCTGAGAAGCGATTGCAGTACACTTAGCAGAGTTTGCAGCCATCATGTATGTATGTATGTATGTATGTATGTATGTATGTATGTATGTATGTATGTATGTATGTATGTATGTATGTATGTATGTATGTATGTATGTTTTCTCTTTCTCTTAATTTCGAGTATACTTTTTTGACCGGCCACCTTCCTGGTGGCAAGGTTGTAAAAGAAACGAAATTGTCATCCCTTGAATCGCAAGAATGTTTTGCAAATTTTGAAGGTGCCAGCTATCGCAGCCATTTGTAGACTATGAATTAGGGAGCTGCGCTTTTTGTCCGCAAATCCAAGTTCAGTCATACTTTGGTCCAAGCGGGTTGGTATATAACCCGTAGCACCAATAATGATGGGTATGAAGCTAAAGGTGTATCTTGGATACTGGATTTGTAAACTCCTCATCAATGGTCCGTAGATGTCCTCCTTCTCCTGTATTTTTCTGACAACCTTTACATCAAGTGGGCAGCTGATCTCCACAACAGAACACGTTTTCAATGTGTGGTCCCAAACTACAATATCAGGCCGGTTGTGCTTTAATTTGGTGGCAGTTTTTATTTTCAGGTTCCACCAGTATTCCTTAGTGCCATCTGTCTCAATATATTCTTCCTCGTTTGTTGTAAATTGTTTTCCGAAGTGCGTTCCAGATAGTTCTAGCTATCCCATCGTGTCTCATGGGGAGGTAGTAGCGAGATGACATTCTTTCGCAGCTGGCAACAATGTGGCTTACATCCTCGATCTTTGTTTTACATAGCCTACATTTATTGTCAGCTGCTGGCCCTCCTCTTTTGTGCAGCAGATATTTGGTAGGGAGTTCTTGTTCCTGTATTGCATAGAGATATCCCTCAAGGTGTGATGTCATAAACTTGTCGAAACATATGTATGTATGTATGTATGTATGTATGTATGTATGTATGTATGTATGTATGTATGTATGTATGTATGTATCTATGTATGTATACATGTATGTATATGCATGTGGTGTGTATGTATTTATATATGCTTGAATGTTTATATCAATGTATGTATGTAACTATGTATAGATGCTTGTATGTGTGTGTATATGTGTATACATACATGCATACATACAGACAAATATAATTAGTTTCACGCTGAGTGAGAGTGGAGTGTCTGGGGGGTGGGGGTGTACATACATAGTATGTAGAAAACAGCACAAACAATAAACAACGGAAAAAATTGCAAAAATAAATGTAATGGTTCAATAAGGTAAAGAGGGAAATACGTACGTTTCGGATTGTGTGTCCTACATCAAAGAAAAACGAAGAGAATACTAAAGAACACACAAGAAAAGGAAAACATAAAGAAAAGTTTTCCATGAAACAAATGTTGCGGGTAGCTTGTATATATGTATGCATGTATGTATGTATGTATGTATGTATGTATGTATGTATGTATGTATGTATGTATGTATGTATGTATGTATGTATGTATGTATGTATGCATCCCGGGAGAGATGACCCCTTAGCCTTTGTCAAGGCAGAATTCTAGGAGATGGAAAACTCTGATATAACACCTGCAACTCTGATGGTATCCAATGATGTTGACTTGTTCTTCTTTTTGGTAAATATCATCTTGGTTAAGAGAGTGGGACTGGCTTTGTGCAGTGCTTTTGCTCACTATAAAAGCTTCACGGCACAGGCATTGCTTTATATCTGGAGATCGCTCTGCACTTGTTGTCACATGGTACTATGGGCCCAGCACTGTGTCAATAATTGTCACAAGTGTAGTGTTTGTGCCAGAGTGCATCGGTAGGGGTTCTCCTACATGGATATGAAGTGGTGGCCGTACTCGAAAACGAGTTGGCAGCCACCATGTATGTATGTATGTATGTACGTATGTATATATGTATTTATGTATGTTCTTCTGGTTATATAATTTCACAAATTTTTACCAATAGAGAGAGAGTCGGTTTCTAACATAGACACAATATACTCTCTCATTGGAATTTACACAACATCAACTAGGTAGATATGTATGCATGCATGTGTAGATATGGATGTTATTGTATGTGTGGATGTGGATGTTTTGAGTTGTATGTGTGCATGTGTATATACTTTGTATCTGTACATGTGTATATGCAGTTATTAGATGCAACATTTTTGCAATGTTCTACATATTTTTACTGTTCCATTAATGGATTGTACTTGTAATTTCCTAAATAGTTGTGTTCTTTCTGTTCCTGTGAAGCCTAGCTTCTTAAGATTTGTATTGAGGCAGTTACTAACATATCCCAGTGCCCCAATAATCACAGGCATAAATCTGAAGGTGTAATCAGGGTGGAGTATCTGCAGATTTCTCATCAGTTCTGCATAAATATTCTCCTTTTCACTAATCTTTGATATTATATTGGCATCTGATGGGCATGTTTTCTTCTCCCTGTCCCATATCATAATATCTGGTCTGTTATGCCTGCATTTTATAGAGGTTTTTACTGGAACATTCCACCAGTACTCTTTCATATTATGTACATGGATGTCTTCCACATTGTTGTAGCTTTTAATGTGTTTATTATCGGGGCTATCTTTTTTACGAACTGCATTGTACAGTGTTTTGGCCACTACAACATGCCTCATATGTAGATAGTACCGCGATGACATCTTTGGACAGCTGCTGATGACATGGGTGATATACTCGATGTTAGTTCTGCAGAGTCTGCACTTGTTATAACATCTAGGTGTTTTGCCTGCATCTCTATCTCTTTTGTGAATCAGGTATTTCGTGCTAATCTCCTGTTCCTGGATTGCAAAAGCGTATCCTTCAAAGTGGGAGCCAATATAGCGGTTGTTGGTCCACGATAGACTACTTTCCTTATCTATATTACTCTCACTCTGGAGCTTCCTGGCAACATATCCATGCATGATTTTTTGCTGATAGGCATGCAGTTTTTCAACCATGGATTCACTGCGATACTGCTGAGCGACATCCCTGGGTGTGAGTTTTTGATTATCACACAGGGAATATCTCTCAAAGAGTTCCTTCCCAACTCTCATGATCTTATCTGTTTCATGCAGATAGACTTGCTCGAGAAACGGGCTCCTACGCTTCGAGGTTCGTAGATGTTGTCGGAGATATATGATGCGACATTCAAATGTTGTCTGGACTGATGTTAGGCCTCTGCCTCCCTGCTTACGTTTCAAGTAAAGGCGGTGTATGTCACTGCTGATGTGGAAGTTTCCGGTGTTGTTCAGTATTTTTCGAGTTCCAACATCAACTGCTCGGATTTCGTCTATCGTCCAATTGAGTATTCCAAACGTTGGTGTTAGGACAGGCACAGCAAACACATTGTGAGCCACTGTTTTGTTTTGCGCAGAGAGTTCCGATGACCAGATCTTTCTTAATCGGGTGTAGTATTCCCTGGTTACGCGTTCTTTATTACAAATACCATTATAGGATATGTCCTCATCTATCCCCAGGTATCTGTAGCAGTCCTCATCAGATATCGGTGAAACAGTTAGACCATTGATGACAATGTTGCTAGATTGGGTTGTTGTTTTTCCCCGCTTTACAGTCATGTATGTATGTGTATATGTACGTACGTATGTATGTTTGTATGTATGTTCGTATGTATGTTTGAATGTATGTTTGTACGTATGCATATATGTAAGTACGCATGAATGTTTGTATATATGTATATGTATGTATGTTTATATTTCTCTGAATTTCGAGTACATTTTTGACCGGCCACCTTCCTGGTGGCAAGGTTGTAAAAGAGAAGAAATTATTATACCTTGAATCGCAAGAATATTTTGCAAATTTTGAAGGTGCCAGATATTGCAGCTATTTGTAGTCTATGAATTAAGGAGCTGCACTCTTTGTCCACACATCCAAGTTCAGTCATACTTTGGTCCAGGTGGGTTGGTATATAACCCGTAGCTCCAATCATTATGGGTATAAAGCTGAAGGTGCATCCTGGATACTGGATCTGCAAACTCCTCATCAATGTTCCGTAGATGTCCTCCTTCTCTTGTATTTTTCTTATAACGTTGACATCAAGTGGGCAGCTGATCTCCACAACAGAACACGTTTTCAACGTGTGTTCCCAAACAACACTATCGAGCCGGTTGTGCTTTAATTTGGTGGCAGTTTTTATTTTCAGGTTCCACCAGTATTCCTTAGTGCCATCTATCTCAGCATAATTCTCCTATGTCTGTCTGTCTGTCTGTCTGTATGTATGTATGTCTGCACTTATGTATGTACGCATCTATGTATGTATGTGGTTATATGTAAGTGCGTATGTGTGTTAGTGTGTGTGTCGGTGTGTGTGTGCGTATGTGAAGAGAAATATACAGACTGATATATATATATATATATATATATATATATATATATATATATATATATATATATAGAGAGAGAGAGAGAGAGAGAGACAGCGATAATAATCCAGAGGGCCAGTTTTGTCACATTGTCGCGTAGAGTATGCAAGAGGATTAGAGTTTGTACGCATGTCTGTGGTATTCTCTGGCGCATACACTGTAAAGCAATACGTAGATATGTAAACTTGGTATCAACCCAATGGAATAACCTCATCATATAAACTGATGGATGTTAGCTAGACTTTAATATGTTTCCTACAGTAGTTAGTTTTAATGCAGGATACAATCCTCACTTGAATTAATTAGTTTAACATCTTCAATTACATAAATATTCCCTCAACCCCACTTTATAATTAAATTCATAATTTACATCATTGTCTGACGCTACTCTATGTTTCTGTATGTAGTAAGTCAGTTGTTGCGTTGTCATCAAACAATGTTGAATGCTTGTAATTCTGTGAACCAAGGTTAATCGGTAGGAAAGTATCTGCAGGACCAAACAATAGCATTATCTCGTCTCTAATATTTGTTTCCGGAACCTTTATTTAACCTTACTGTATTCATTTTTGATGTTTAAAGCAATGAAAAATAATTAACCCTACTTTTGTATTGCAGGTGCAGCATAGCCGAATGGTTAAAAGTTCGCTTCGCAATCATTAATTCCCGATTTATATTGTTCATGTAACCTGCGCCCTCATGAATTAGGAAAGAGGTTGTATTTCGTCGTTGCAGACGATACTCCGACCACCATAACGACAACGAGAATGTTTGTAACGTTTGTGTTTTTGCAGTGCAAATTACCTTCTTGTGTTTTTAATTAATTATAGTGCATTTACTTTTCAGACAGAACAAAGTTCTGATTGGTGGCCCAATATTCGTTGTGCCGACCAGAAACTGAACTATCCCAAGGTTTTACATGAGAGTAACTGCAGAAATGGATTAGTCTTTATGTCGAAGATGAGACGTCCAATTGTTTATCCACGAAACTGCTTATAAAATTAACATGTAAACATGGGAATTCCACTGAACTTAACGTAATTCTCAGGGGAGATTTAGCGTGACACAGCACATGACAAGGCTGTCCCATTGAATTACAGGTACAATCATCCAATGGTCTTCCATATAGTTTCCATCTACCTAGTTTGGTCTATAAGGCATTAGTCGCCCCGATGCTAAGTTAATAACAGATGCCCCAGATGTCAAACAATGGTATCGATCCCATGATCTAATGATTGTGAAGCTAACTCCTTAGCAATTTTGTGTCCAGTGTAACATAAAGATAACTAAGTGTCCATCACTCCTAAATTCGTATTGCAGTGTAATTGTTCATCATCGGGAGTATATACATGTCCACACATAACAATCCAAGATAGACGTTAACCCGAGGCTAAGTTCATATAACAGTAAGAACAACAAAACAGACTCACATACATATTTATCTTCAACCTTTGATGTGCACACGCTCGCAAACACCCAGATACATAAATATATACATACAAATACATAAATGCATGCGTACATATATACATAGATGAATACGTACATAAATACGTGCATACATACATGCCTGCATACAAAAATACATAGAATTTGGTGCACTTTTAGACTAAGGCCAGCCACATGAAGCTGTAACACCTCCTAAACAAGCAATGCTCGAAAAAACTGGTTTGATGGTGGCTGACTGGGAGATGGAAGCTCTTGAAAGAGAAACTTGGCGTGGAATGGTAAATGATGGGGGTCCATAATTTTTAGGACAGGCGCAAAGAGGACGAGAAGACGAAACGGAATGTGCGTAAGCAATGCCCTGGCGTATCTCTCGAAACGATCGGTGTCTCCATTGAATTGGTGTGCCCTGAATGTGGAAAGATGTGCTTGAGAAAATCTGGTCTCAGGAGCTACAGTCGCAGGTATGTTCAAAGAGAACCAATAAACTATGATCTCCACGGTATTGTGAAGGTTCACAGGCAATCTGATCCATAGTCATCGTCAATGTGCGAAAAAGTGCAAGTCTCTTGCAGGCTTGAAAAGCCATATCCGAGCGTCACACATCTGAATCTGACAATCGATTGCAGTAATCTTAGCAGAGTTTGCAGCCATCATGTTGTAGGTATGTTTGTATGTATGTATATATGTATGTAGATCGTTCTTCAGCGCTACTAGTAACATGTAAGCCAATACAACCTGTACATGGTCGGATCGTCGGCGACTAAACCGGCAACCCCACCAAGCTTGCTTGGTGAGGAGGTTGAATTTGGAGACCCTGAAGGATGAAAAACAAAACCCGTCAGAGGGCGGAGGGACTCAGGAGAGTCATCGGTCATCCAATAATTATTTTCTTATTTTACTTTTGTCGTGTGAGAGACTCCTAGACTTCATTAAAATTCTCTCTAGGAGAAGCTCACTCTGATATAAAACCTGCGACATCTAATGATGTAGACCAGTTCTTCTTTTGGGGAAAATATACTCGATGTTCAGAGAGTGGGATTGACCCCGTGCAAAGCTTTTCCTTATTTTACAAAAGCTTCAAACACAGGCATCATTTGTTATATGAAATTTTATGCGATGCATAGTATTGCTGGCTATAGGTGGTGTTCATGCTTAAGCATGAAGCGATGGCATTACTCGAAATCAAGTTGCAGCCATCATCTCCAAAGGTGTCGCGCAACGAAACTGGATCCGAATCCGCGTGGTTGCGCTGAAAATTCCTTAACCAAACAGCTATGCTTGCCTTTATGTATGTATGTATGTATATATGTATGTATGTATGTATGTATGTATGTATGTATGTATGTATGTATGTATGTATGTATGTATGTATGTATGTATTACTACTGGTAACATGTATCCCAGTCCAACCTGCCTCATGGTCGGGTCGTTGGCGACTAAACTGGCAACCCCACCAAGGTTTCTTGGTGAGGAGGGTGACTTTGGATATCCTGCAGGACTAAAAACAAAACCTGTCAAATGGTAAAGAAGCTCTTAAGAGTCAATGGCCATCCAAAATCACCGGAAGAGATGACCCCTTACCCTTTGTCAAGGCTGAATTCTAGGAGAAGGAAAACTCTGATATAACACCTGCAACCCTGATGGTATACAATGATGTTGACTTGTTCTTCTTTTTGGTAAATATCATCTTGGTTAAGAGAGTGGGACTGGCTTTGTGCAGTGCCTTTGCTCACTATAAAAGCTTCACGGCACAGGCATTGCTTTATATCTGGAGATCTCTCTGCACTTGTCGTTACATGGTACCATGGGCCCAGCACTATGGGTCAATAATTGTCACAAGTGAAGTGTTTGTACCAGAATTTTCAAGTTGCTGGCTGGACTAAAAAGTCACACTCGTTCATCGCATTGGTAGGGGCCCTCCTACATGGATATAAAGTAGTGGCCGTACTCGAAAACGAGTTGGCAGCCACCATGTATGTATGTATGTATGTATGTATGTACGTAATATGTTTGTTTTTGCGTTTGTATCAAAAATTCTTCGCCTTTACTTATTCGTCAGACCTTCCCTGGTTTCCTTTTTTCAATGAAGTATTTAGAGTAGCGCGTTCTTGTTGCCTTTTGTAGTACGTAGCATGAGATCATATATATAATACTGTAACTAATAAATTCGTCATCACCGCATTTAAACCACCCTTTAACAGTTAACTCCTGTTTCCGTTCATAGATTATTTCATATGTACAGCATTTGACTTTTGATTTTAACACTGCATTTTGATATTACTAAAGCTTGCATAGAAACTTCCAATCCTTTTGGGGGCAAGTTCCGCATACAGCAGTAATCCTATCTACTATAGGATCCCTTTTTAATCGCCTCTCACGGTACAAAAGTTTACAATGTATCTATTTGAAACTGGAAACACATGGATCACTCAGAGAGAAGACAAACAATGATTTGTAGGGGATAATTGTAATAGAGCTAGGGATGAACATTTGGAAGAGAAATGGAATGAAGTAGCTGAGCCATGTGTTGAGGAAGGATTAAATAGGAGGGATAGAAGTGGATGTGGAAGGAAATAGAGAAAAGGAAAGACCAAGGAAAATATGGCCAAACATGACCGATGAAGAAATGTGAGCCAGGTGTTGCGGGAATGCAGAAAATTGCTCAAAATGAAACATCGTCTAATTTAGCAGGGAATACCTTCAACGCATATTGTTATTTTTCGTCTGTAGAGGATGTTAAATGAGGTGACTTCTATTTTGTTAGTCTAAACTATTTATATTTAATTTAAGGAACATACTATGTGTGCTAACATTTTTATATTTGTGTGTAAATCAGTCCGTCTCTCTCACTCTCTGACACACACATATGTGTGTGTCAGAGTGTGTGGGTGTGCGTGTATGTTTGTATGCAAGTGTGTGTGTGTGTGTGTGAATGTGCGTGTGTTTGGTGTAATGTAATTTGATAAATAATATGTGATAAGACAAGACCTGCCTGATGATCTCGTGACTGCTCAGGAGAAACTCTATAGTGACAAGTCTCACCACTTAGATATAATGAATACCCATTTAAAATCTTCTTCGGTATTCAGTACTTATTCTCACGACAGTCAACAAGTCAATAACACATGTATATACATATGCATACACATACATACAAACATACATGCATACACACACACACACACACACACACACACACACACACACACACACACGCACATATATATATTGTTATACTTTGGGAGGGTGAGGCTTCAATAAAAACGCACGCACCTGTTGGTTTTCAGTTCGATTTGTTATAAATTTCCGGTTTGTTAGTTAGCTGGTTCAATAACCGGATGGGTGTTTATATATTGTCAAAGCTCTTTCGTCACACATTCTGTGACCTCCTCAATGACTAGGTTTTTATTTTTGTGTCGCTCCTTTGTTCTGTCCTACATCATCTCGTTTTGTGTGTTGCGTGACACAACACACAAAAACAAGATGGTGTAGGGCAGAACAAAGGAGTGACACAAAATAAAAACCTAGTCACTGATGTGGTCACAGAATATGTGTCGAAAGATGTTTGACAATATATAAACAACCATCCGGTTATCGAACCAACCAACCAAACAATTGGATATTTATAACAAATTTAAGTGAAAATCACAGGTGCGTGTGTTTTTATTGGCAGCTTGACCCTCCCAAAGTATAACAATATCGGTATCAACACACGTTTTCAGATAAATCTTGAAAAACAAATTCAAAAATGAAGTATATATATATATATATATATATATATATATATATATAAAGAATTAGAAATAGAAGCCAGGACTATCCGTCATCAGAGGTCTACTAGCCATCATAGGTATTTCTTCGCATTACAGAACTACCTCAGGCTAGGGCGATGCAATAACTAAAATAAGTTATTGGGATAGAAAGATTTGGGTGGAGAAAGAGAGACAGGTAAACAAACACGAATGGTGAGGCAACGTAAAGAGAGGAAAAAATGAGAAAATCAAGTCAATAAGTTCATTTTGAACATAAGAACGTGCGAATATTGACGAGAAGACGAAAGACAAATCTTGGTCGTGTGAATGTGAGCGAGGAAAGAATTTCGTACGGTGTGGGACGATGAAGGAAGGGAGAGAGAGGGTGAGTAGCAGAGAGTGAGTGAGTGAAAGTGTGAGGAAGAGGCTAACCGAGAGAGGGTGACTAGCAGAGGGGGTGAGTGAAAGTAAGGGGGAGAAGGAGAGAAAGGGGGAGAGAGAAAGAGGATAGCAGTAAGGGAAGAGAAAAAGACAGGTCACAGCGAAGGAGAAAGCATTCATTCCTATATATATATATATATATATATATATATATATATATATATATATATATATATATATATATATATATATATATATATATATATATATATATATATATATATATATATATATGTATATATATATGTATGTATGTATGTATGTATGTATGTATGTATGTATGTATCTATGTATGTATGTATGTATATATGTATGTATGTATGTATGTATTTATGAATATGCATGTATATACACACACATACACACACACACAAACACATATATTTACATACATATATATATATAATAGGGCTAAAGTATCGTAGGAGAGGATGAAGCGGAGAGATACAAAGAGGTACGATACAGAATACTAAATGCCAATAGCCGAAGCGTAGTGTGCTCGATGCTTGGGTTAGCAGGGTTAAATATTAGAGAAGGTTAATATTTTGCGTAAGGTTTAAGCAGAGCTGGAATAAGGAAATGAATGAGTGATTGAAAGAGTTAGAAGCCGTTAAAACATTTCTTTATATAGCTCTTACACGTGTTTCGCCCAGAGGGTCTCATCGGAGGCGGATGTTCCAATTGCTAAGTCCTTAATTACAAATCGTTGAGAGGATATCACAACTTCAGATCGCCATGTATCCTGATTTAAGATGGTAAACGCATTGCCGCCGGTGAAAGGGATATAACTTGCGAAGGGAGGTAATTACCCGGTGCCTGTTGAATGTCACTGTGTTATTTTTTACCAATCCCAGCTATGGGGAAAAAAATTATATAACCTGTGCGGGGTTGGTCCAACTCAGTAGAAATTGTGCAGTGTTTTGGTGGGAAACCAATAGACTGTTGGTAGTGTCGTTAAACACTGCCACAGGTATACCTAATACAGGGGGGACTGTAATGGGGTGCGATGTTGAAGGCCTGGAAGTATAATGCCAATTCGGATCCAAGTTGTATGTTCATATGTTCAATTTATGTATGATGTTACTTGCGTTCAGGCATCAGGTTCATAAGATTACTTTAACCCGGTCCGGCTAAGAGGAAGAATATAGCGGGGTGTGTCTAACTGAGTAGGTGCTGTGCAGCCTCCCGGTGAGAAATCGATGGGTGGTTGATGGTTTATTCTACGCAGTATATTCGTAAACCTACCGCAGGTGGGTCAGGTCAGGGTGCGGAGAGCCGTAGGGATACGGAGTTATTCAGGTTCAGGGGTCCATCTGTAGAATGATTGTTGTAGTCGGTGGTCGCAATTGATGACTGTTTCGGCCAGACTATTTATGAGTTCCTGGGGTGCTTGTACTATATAGTATAGCTCCATTAGGCAGAGCTGGCAGATTTTCCTGAAATTATATGGTGTTGCTTGGTACACAATTTCCCATTGCGTGGTGTAGCTAATGTTAGAGTCGGTTAATTGAGTAATATAATTAGCGAGGGAGGTGGAGAATCTTTTCCAATTCCTAAATGAGTGGAGATACGCTCTAAATCTAGTCTTGAGCTCTCCATATGTGGTGCCTATGTATGACCTAGCACTATTATAACTCGTAACTGTAGATTACTTTTTTAATCAAGTAGTAGCCTTGGAGCGGATAGTTGTTTCGACAATTGCAGTGTTTTTTGTTGCCATTTCTAAAATGGTGAGGACTGCTGCTAACCCTATTACTATAATTTTCACCATCACCATTGTTGCCATTATTGTGGTTGGCATTATTGTAGTTATAGTCCTGCGACATGGTGCTATTTCTATTGCTCGTATTATAGCGCCTTCTACAGCCGTTGTTATCGCTGCTATGGTATCTAACCTGGTCTTCGGCCTCCCTACTAGCGCTGCGATTAGTTTCTATGGTGTTGCTATTGTAGACGTTACTACTATGATTCTTGTCCTGGTTACTATTGCTGCTACTATTCTGGGCGACTGAATTGTTAAGGTTGACCGGGTAGCCATATTCACCAATGTTGGCATTACGGGCTGGTTTTATTCTAGTGAGCTTACTGTGGTTGCTTAATGCTATGTGGTCTGCTAAATTAGGTGTAGTAGAATAAGATATCTTGACGTTATTCTTGTTGAGGATCTTTCTCTACCTGTGGTTAGGTGGCATGTTCCTCTCTAAGGCGTCGAAGAGGATTCTGGATATGTTAGAGGTCACGCTCCGAGAGTAGAGGGGAAGGAACCATAAGACATTACGCCGGCGTTTACGTGTCGCAGGTGGGTTGGTGCAGACATTTATGCCCTGGTGGGTGTTTCTACCAAGGCGGTTGGGTTGCTGCCTATATACATAGAAAAACTTTGATAAAGTTAGCGACGGGTAGATTCCTAGTAAAGAAACCTCAAATAAGGCAGCCTCACCGATGATCTCATCCTTACCGCGGTTTCAATTGTCAAGAGAAGACATTGACCATTTGAATACATAAAACAGACAATGCCGAATAATACAATTTCATCTGAGGGTTTTCTTGAAAGTATATTATAACATTTACCTGTTAGTAAACAGAATAAGTCCTCACGGACGTAGCGTGGTGTGAACATATGCGTAGATCGATCAACCTAGTAAATATTTGTATATCACGGACAATGTGATGGGAATAAAATGACGCTAGAAATAGCTCACATATAACCCATCTAGCAACTTAACTTTGTAAAAGTTATTCTATCTGTATACTCTTCTCTGAATAGATCATTTTAGCTATCTTTCTATTGAGATGTTTCTGTACATCAGTGACAAATAACCTTTTGAATTATATATATATGTATGTATATATATATATATATATATATATATATATATATATATATATATATATATATATATATATATATATATATATATATATATATATATATATATATATATATATCGAACTTATATTCATGGAAATTTGGGACTTGACTCGTTCTTCCTCACTTTTCGTTGCTTCACCATCTTTGTTTGTTTACACTCTCGCTGTTCCCTTTATTTACGTGTCCCAACGACTTTCTTTAGCCGTTGCTCGCACCAACCGGAGGTATATGGTCTTTAAAGCGAAGAAATACCGATGATGGTTGGAAGATCACAGATGAAGGATCACTTTATTCATATATATATATATATATATATATATATATATATATATATATATATATATATATATATATATATATATATATATATATATATATATATATATATATATATACATATATATATATATTTACACACATATATATATATATATGTGTGTGTGTGTGTGTACGTATATAAAGAAAAGAAGTTGAAAATACATTTGGAGTCTTTAAGAATATTGGTTTGTAGGTTCGATAACCGGAAGGTAGTTTATATATTGTCAAAGCTCTTTCGTCACACATTCTGTGACCTCCTCGGTGACTAGGTTTTGATTTTGTGTGTTTCCCCTTTGTTCTGTCCTACACCATCTTGTTTTTGTGTGTTGTATGTTGTGGTATCACCCAACCAGCCAACCAACCGGAAATTTATAATACATTGAAGTGAAAACTAACATGTGCGTGTGTTTTTTTTGCCAACATGACTGTCCTAAAGTATTACAATATCAGTTTCAACATATGTTTTCAGATAAGAAATCTCGCAAAACAAATTCAAGAACATTTTATATATATATATATATATATATAGTTATGTAATAAACAACATACGGCAATTATTTCATTTACCAGTGGTTTCTTAAAAGCAAAAAAATTTTGCTTTCAATCATCAGAATGAAAAAAATCCCGGCGTTGGATATTAAAAACAAAAATCAAAAACAAAAAAACAAAAAGTTTTTTGTTTTTAAAATCCAACGCCAATAAATACACCAGGATTTTTTCATTCTGATGATTGAAAGCAAAATTTATTTGCTTTTAAGAAACCACTGGTAAATGAAATAATTGCCGTATGTTGTCTATTACATAACTATTAAGCTCTGTTACCTACATAGAGCACTCTTTTTTCCTGGACTATTCCGACGGAATTACTTCATTTATATTCACACATATATATATATATATATATGTAAATAGAGATAGAGAGAGAGGTAGAAAACTGGAAGGTAATATCCGTAGTGGTAGAGCACTCAGTCCATAGGACGAGTTTGGTATATATGTATATATATATAAATATATATAAATATATACACACATATATATAACTTCTATTCATGCCTAATATAATGTGTGTGTGTGTGTGTGTGTGTGTGTGTGTGTGTGTGTGTGTGTGTGTGTGTGTGTGTGTGTGTGTGTGTGTGTGTGTGTGTGTGTGCTGTATTGCGATGTTAAAGCGATGAGACACTTGAAAATATACAAACAAGCTGCAGTAACATGAAGAACACAATTATATTGAAATTGTTTGTAAACGATATAAAAAAGAATGATCGCGTTGTTGTCACTACCATTGAAAACAGAATGTCTAACCAATGTTAAAACTAAATTAAATGTAAAAGTAAACATCGGAAAAATAGTTCGCAATTATACCTTTTCACTCTACAAACATGATCGTGCCCGTAAAAGATGTAACGTGCGTGTTATATTTTTCAATATATAGCCTGGTTTGCAATTATATTATTAATCGAAGTTGAGATACTTTTTCACCTTGATTGAGCTATCAGCTAATCACTTTCCACAAAAAATATTTTCGGCGTAGTTGTAAGGTATTCATTTCTATAATTACAGCGCTGAGTTACTTGATTTTCAATTCAATTTTTAAGGTTTATCTCAGTAATTCAAGCCCTATTAGTAAATTGTTTTACCGATAAATTTAACATGTATTTCAGCTATTTATATATACCGCTATTTATATAAACAACAACAGTTATTATATGGTTTTGTTGTTGATCCTCTGCTGATGCAGTACACGTCCTCATATTTTTAATGACTGACCGCTAATACCATATTCATGCACATAGAACATATTAAGTATTTGATTCAATAGATTGTTTGATTCAATTTTTAAAGACATGCTCGTTTTAATTGTAATCAGCTACCATTGTGTTTTCCTGACTTTCATTGAGTTAATCAGTTTGCGTATACGAAATAATTTCCATAAATTGCGCGGATTTTATTCAAACATATTTTACACAAACACGCACACATATATTTTATATATATATATATATATATATATATATATATATATATATATATACATATATATTATCTACATATATATATATGTATATATATATATATATATATATATATATATATATATTATATATATATTATATATATATATATATACATATGTATATATATTTATATATATGTAAAAGGTAAACAGAAATAACAACACAATCGGTACAGTATATAGAAGGTATATATTAGGTTAACGCTTGATATACAGGAAGAGGGTCTTAACGTTTCGAACGTTAGTCCTTCATCAGAAGAAAGAAAGAGAAATAAAATAGATTAAGGGGACGGGCGGGATGGAATTGGAAAAAAATGTCTTTAGATAAAAATAATAGGTCCATTCATGTTGACATCTCTTGCAAATATATATATATATATATATATATATATATATATATATAAGAAGAAATTAAAAGATGGTTAAAAAAGTTCTATGTATTTTATTATGCGCATTTCAAAAACAAATATCATCCTGGGACGATATTTGCGTTCTCATCAGATAAAATAGGGAGACAACATATATGTTGATTAGACGCTACCTTGCTCACAAGTGTTTTTTTTTAAGCTTCATATCATGTCTCCCTATTTTATCTGATGAGAACGCAAATATCGTCCCAGGATGATATTTGTTTTTGAAATGCGCATAATAAAATACATGGAACTTTTTTAACCATCTTTTAATTTCTTCTTATAGTCAAATAAACTGTTGAGTGCTACTTATCCGATATTTGCATTGCTTTATTGTGCTACAATAAAACTCACCTCCTACACACACACACACACACACACACACACACACACACACATATATATATATATATATATATATATATATATATATATATATATATATATATATATATATATAAAATCTGTTATAAGCCAGAACGCTCATTTGGCCGATGCTTATCCCGGTTTCATGGCATACTGAGAGTACAAGGCTCCCTTCTGGACAAGAGGGCAGTCCTTCATACGGTTAAACTCCCCGCAATTACTGGTACTCATTTTCAGCTGAGTATACTGGTGTGTTTATACAGCTGAGTATACAGAAGTGTTTTGCCCAAGAACACAACACGCAACCAATGAATCGAACCCACGACATTATGATCGTAAGTCCAACACCCTTACCACGTCCCTCCACTATATATATATATATATACACACACACAAACACACACCCATATATATATATATATAAAGAAATGGACGAGAGACGGCAGCACATATTTTACCAACACTGAGTATCAAAATGAATATATGTGGCTGTATGAATATGCACGTGATTTTTTCAAAACTAATTTTCCGTCCCTTTCTCTTCCCACTCCCTATCTTTCTATTTCATCTTTTATTTAACCTTCTGATGAAGGACAAGTGCCCGAAACGAAAATACTATTTTCCTATTATATCAACCATTTCTTGATTACTAGAAACATATTTCACTGTACTTTGTTGTTACTTTGTTGTTTGCGTTTACTTTTTGCACACACACACACACATACACACACACATACACACACACACACACACACACACACATATATATATATATATATGGCAGGGATACACCCGTCGACCATAACATCAGTTGTCCAGGCCTCTCAACATGACTCAGTCATGGGAGTTCTGTTGCACGGAACGTGAGGTTCACGCACCACGACTGAGCAGAACTTGATTTTTCACCATGGGTCCAGTTTCCCTAATGAACTCAACTCCTATTCACAATTTCTTTTATCTATATTCACCATTGCACACATGAGTTCGGTTTTGCTTCTATACCCCTAGCCACTGTCACCCTTACATCGTCAGCTGTCACATGCGCGTGTACATTCACTCTTCGAGGTCCCTACCCCTCTCAGAGTTGTCCAGATCAAAAACAAACACGCACACACCTCTATACTTACACTCACAGCGCTGTACGGCCCAACAACAAATACGCACACTCAAACATACATAACTACACACCTTCGTACAAACAAACAAGAAACACACAAACACTAACACGCATAACTATCCACTCTAAATACAAAATTATTTTTTTCTTCTCAGCACCATACAAGCGCCTTTGATGAGAACCTTTCGAAAGACTTCCAACTGAACTTCCTATCAGCAGTTTTCCAAGAGATGGCGAAATAAACAGACCTGCTTTTTCTCGAAGAAATAGTTTTCGTTTCTGCCCCTGCTCACACTTCTCTCTCTTTATAATTCTTCTATAATTTCTCATTCTATTATCTGATGATATATCCAGCTATATTAAGCGCGAAACTAATATATCTCTACATTGAACTTCATCGTCTGATATTCTTTTTCCATTTACTTTTCACACACATGTATATGTATGTATGTATGTATGTATGTATGTATGTATGTATGTATGTATGTATGTATGTATGTATGTATGTATATGGATATATGTCAGGTCACCAGTTGGTGCTACTGGTAACATGTATCCCAGTACAACCTGTCTCATGGTCGGGTCGTTGGCGACTAAACTGGCAACCCCACCAAGGTTTCTTGGTGAGGAGGGTGACTTTGGACATCCTGCAGGACTAAAAACAAAACCTGTCAAAGGGCAAAGGAGCTCTTAAGAGTCAATGGCCATCCAAAATCACCGGGAGAGATGACCCCTTAGCCTTTGTCAAGGCAGAATTCTAGGAGAAGGAAAACTCTGATATAACGCCTGCAACTCTGATGGTATCCAATGATGTTGACTTGTTCTTCTTTTTGGTAAATATCATCTTGGTTAAGAGAGTGGGACTGGCTTTGTGCAGTGCCTTTGCTCACTATAAAAGCTTCACGGCACAGGCATTGCTTTATATCTGGAGATCTCTCTGCACTTGTTGTCACGTGGTACCATGGGCCCAGCACTGTGTGTCAATAATTGTTACAGGTGTAGTGTTTGTACCAGAGTTTTCAAATCGCTGGCTGGACTAAAAAGTCACACTCGTTCAGCGCATCCGTAGGGGTTCTCCTACATGGATATAAAGTAGTGGCCGTACTCGAAAACGAGTTGGCAGCCACCATATGGATATATATATATATATATATATATATATATATATATATATATATATATATATATATATATATATATAAAGAAAAAGGGATGAAATCGAAAATGCAACTGAAGTCTTATTTTTTTAAAAAATATATATATTTATTTGGTACCTTTACCGGTTTCGCAGTTCTTCTGCTTTTCAAAAGGTGAGTTGAGATGGAGGGTCTGTGGTTTTTCTCACATCTGGTTGGTCTCTAAATGTTACTTGTTTTATATGGAAAAACTGGCTCGAAAACCAGGTTTTTCGAGAAGCAATTTGATTGGTTTGTCAATAATTATAATAAATTTCGCGCCAGTTCGCGTTACAATAGTTCTTCAAATAAGAGAGGGGGGGGGGGGAGGTTGTCACAGGTTGTTTTTTCATATATGAGTGTTTGAATTTCTTTTTACTTGAAAAAATGAGGCTCAAGAAGGCTTTTTTTTTTTTTTTTTTTTTTTGGTTGGTTATAAATGAAATTTGGCTGTCACGTGAACAAGTTTTCATTACATTTTTGCGCCCTTATTTGGAAAACTATTCTGTAGTCTTTATAGTGAATGTTATGACAATGGAGAGATAGTGGTCAAGGGAAAAGGGATTGGGAGAAATGTTCTGGTTCAGTGAATATGGCCAGCTGTCAGAGTTCAGGTGTCAGAGTTCAGATTTTCTATTGAGACTGAAGATATGTGTTTATTTGTGTGCTTGTGTGTGTGTATATGTGTGTGTGTGTGTATGTGTGTATTGGAAGATGATTCTATTAGTAGAGATGGGGGAGGGAGTTGTGTGTGTGTGTATATGGGTGTTATGTGTGTGTGTGCGAGTATGTTAGATAGAGAGAATATATATTTTTTGTGTGTGTGTATATATATATGTGTGTAGGAAAGTGGTTCTATTAGTAGAAATGGGGAGGGTGTTGTAGGTGTGGGGGGTTTTATGTGTGTGTATGGGTGTTATGTGTGTGGGAGTATGGTTAACATGTTAAGATGAAGAGAATATATATATATATATATATATATTGTGTGTGTGTATGTGTGTGTGTAGGAAAATGATTCCTTTAGTAGGAATATTTTTGAATGAACATATTTTCCTGACTTTTTCGTGTTTGCTGTTGTATTGCCAGTGCAAACGTATGTTTAAGGTTTATTTAGTTCGGGTTTTTATTTTCTAAAGTAGGTGTTATGTGTGTGTGTGTATGTCAAATTGTGGTGTTGACATAATGTATATTAAACCTTATTTAATGTTGGTCTATATTTTTGAATAAACATATTTTCCTTATTTATTCTCATTTGTTCTGTTGTATTGTTAGCGCAAAGGTAAAATGGGAAGACTTGGAATTTGGGTGTCTTATTACTTGCGCAAATGTCTAGATGTGCACTTAGTGGTATTTGTCTCGTGGTTGGATCTCGTAATTGTTGGCGATGAACTGTCATTCTGTTTCTGAGTGTGAGTTTAGTTTGTCCTATATAATCTTCATTGCATCCTTTACATTTAATGGCATAAAGTAGATTTTTTGATGAGCAAGTGAAGTGATTTTTTACAGTAAAATTTTGTCCTGATTTAAATGTATACGTGTTGCCTTCAATGAGGTGAGTGCAGGTTCCACAATTAGAGCGACCACATTTTTTGATACTTGGTTGTGGGTTTGTGGTAGGTAATTTGGCATTGGTGAGTAATGTTTTCAGTGATTTTGGTTGTCTTTTGCTTTTGATTATTTTGTGTGTTTCAAGGGCTTTTTTTCATTCTTGGGTTTTGTTTTAGTAGTGGGATGTTATTGTGAATAGTGTTGTAAGCTTCCGCATTTCTTGGGTTGTGTGTTGAGATATATGATAGAATATTGGACGTACCTTGAATTTGTTTCTGTTTCCGTAATTCATCAATGCCTATTGCTTTAGCCCTTTCTATTCCATTATTTATTAGTAATAGTGGGTACTCTCTCTCAAGTAGAATTTCCTTTAATTCTTGAAGTCTTTTATTTCGCGTTTCATAATTGGAGACAATTGTGCAAATTCTTCTTGCTAGGTTAAAAGGAATGTTCGTCTTCGTGTGCTTTGGATGGTTGGAGGTGAATAGCAGATATTGTTTGGAATCTGTTGGTTTGTAGTGTATGTCAGTTTCGATATTTGTGTCTTTTTTTGTGATTAAGATGTCCAGAAATGGGAGTTGATCTTGGCTGTATTCCATTGTGAATTGTCATAACATTCACTATAAAGACTACAGAATAGTTTTCCAAATAAGGGCGCAAAAATGTAATGAAAACTTGTTCACGTGACAGCCAAATTTCATTTATAACCAACCAAAAAAAAAAAAAAAAAAAAAAGCCTTCGTGAGCCTCATTTTTTCAAGTAAAAAGAAATTCAAACACTCATATATGAAAAAACAACCTGTGACAACCCCCTCTCTCTTATTTGAAGAACTATTGTAACGCGAACTGGCGCGAAATTTATTATAATTATTGACAAACCAATCAAATTACTTCTCGAAAAACCTGGTTTTCGAGCCAGTTTTTCCATATAAAACAAGTAACATTTAGAGACCAACCAGATGTGAGAAAAACCACAGACCCTCCATCTCAACTCACCTTTTGAAAAGCAGAAGAACTGCGAAACCGGTAAAGGAACCAAATAAATATATATATTTTTTTAAAAAATAAGACTTCAGTTGCATTTTCGATTTCATCCCTTTTTCTTTATACTTCCACTCGTGTAGGACACCTCGGTTATTTTTCATTTTGTAAAAAAAACCTCACTTTCTAATATATATATATATATATATATATATATATATATATATATATATATATATATATATAAGTAGAAGGGATATTTAATTTGTTGGAAATCCAACAAATATAAATGTTTATAACTGATTCAGAGCACTCGACAATTTTCTGGAGTAAATATTCAATGATATTAAATAAATGGAAACTATATTTATAAAACCATATTTATTCTATTATATATATTTCAAGGGTACCAAAAAAACTTTGGTACGCTTTCATCAGATAAAATACTCAGAATGTTTAATTTTCAAAATATATTTATTTTGAAAATTTGGAGGTGAATAACAGTTATCGATTGGCTGGTATTTGCAGTATAGCGATATAAGGTTGCACTTACCAATGAAACGGTCGTAAATACCTGGATAAAATCCTTTTTTTTAATGCCTACCTGTGTTTTCTCTTTTATTGTATATATATATATATATATATATATATATTAGATATTTGTTTAACAATGATAATAATAACGAAGGCAAGTTATTTTATATATCCATAGTATATTCCAGCATAGTTACGTCCCTTTACGATCTGAGTTCAAATCCCGCCGAGGTTGACTTTGCCTTTCATCCTTACGGGGTCGATAAAATAAAGTACCAGTAATGCACTGGGTAATTGCTAGCCTTGTGCCTAAAGTAGAAACAGTTATTTTATATATCCATTTCATTGTTTTATGATCGTTTCGGAGGTTTGATCATATTGATATATTGACTGATCTATAGCAGTTAGAGAACTGTATACTATCAGACATAATATATCGGTTCGTTCATACCGTTTACTTCGGAAACATTGAAGTTTTTTACAGGGTAGATATAAGAATAGACATACCATACAAACCTATTCGAGAATGCATCTTTTAATTGATAAAGATAGTGGAAGGAGTGTTCTAGGGTCCTGTCCCCACTAACATTAGAGGGGTAAGGGTTGGACATTTAAAAAAATCTTCTTTACTGTTTGCAGTATGGTGTGTGTGTGTGTGTGTGTGTGTGTGTGTGTGTATGTGTGTGTGTGTGTGTACCTGTAGTACACACGTATGTGAGTGTATGTGTGTTGAGTGTAGTGTAGTTTAGTTTAGTGGGGCTTTGTGTGTGTGTGTATGTGTGTGTGTGTACACGTTTGTATATGTGCGTATGTGAGCATATGTGAGTGTATGTGTGTTGAGTGCAGTGTGTTGAGTGTAGTGTAGTTTAGTTTAGTGGGGCTTTGTGTGTGTGTGTATGTGTGTGTGTGTACACGTTTGTATATGTGCGTATGTGAGCATATGTGAGTGTATGTGTGTTGATTGCAGTGTGTTGAGTGTAGTGTAGTTTAGTTTAGTGGGGCTTTGTGTGCGTATGTGTGTGTGTGTGTACACGTTTGTATATGTGCGTATGTGAGCATATGTGAGTGTATGTGTGTTGAGTGCAGTGTGTTGAGTGTAGTGTAGTTTTGTTTAGTGGGGCTTTGTGTGTGTATGTGTGTGTGTGTGTGTACACGTTTGTATATGTGAGTATGTGAGCATATGTGAGTGTATGTGTGTTGATTGCAGTGTGTTGAGTGTAGTGTAGTTTAGTTTAGTGGGGCTTTGTGTGCGTATGTGTGTGTGTGTGTGTGTACACGTTTGTATATGTGCGTATGTGAGCATATGTGAGTGTATGTGTGTTGAGTGCAGTGTGTTGAGTGTAGTGTAGTTTAGTTTAGTGGGGCTTTGTGTGTGTATGTGTGTGTGTGTGTACACGTTTGTATATGTGCGTATGTGAGCATATGTGAGTGTATGTGTGTTGAGTGCAGTGTGTTGAGTGTGGTGTAGTTTAGTTTAGTGGGGCTTTGTGTGTGTATGTGTGTGTGTGTACACGTTTGTATATGTGCGTATGTGAGCATATGTGAGTGTATGTGTGTTGAGTGCAGTGTGTTGAGTGCAGTGTGTTGAGTGTGGTGTAGTTTAGTTTAGTGGGGCTTTGTGTGTGTATGTGTGTGTGTGTGTGTACACGTTTGTATATGTGCGTATGTGAGCATATGGTAGTGTATGTGTGTTGAGTGCAGTGTGTTGAGTGTAGTGTAGTTTAGTTTAGTGGGGCTTTGTGTGTGTATGTATGTGTGTGTACACTTTTGTATATGTGCGTATGTGAGCATATGTGAGTGTATGTGTGTTGAGTGCAGTGTGTTGAGTGTAGTGTAGTTTAGTTTAGTGGGGCTTTGTGTGTGTATGTGTGTGTGTACACGTTTGTATATGTGCGTATATGAGCATATGTGAGTGTATGTGTGCTGAGTGCAGTGTGTTGAGTGTAGTGTAGTTTACTTTAGTGGGGCTTTGTGTGTGTATGTGTGTGTGTGTACACGTTTGTATATATGCGTATGTGAGCATATGTGAGTGTATGTGTGTTGAGTGCAGTGTGTTGAGTGTAGTGTAGTTTAGTGGGGCTTTGTGTGCGTATGTGTGTGTGTGTACACGTTTGTATATGTGCGTATGTGAGCATATGTGAGTGTATGTGTGTTGAGTGCAGTGTGTTGGGTGTAGTGTAGTTTACTTTAGTGGGGCTTTGTGTGTGTATGTGTGTGTGTGTGTGTGTACACGTTTGTATATGTGCGTATGTGAGCACATGTGAGTGTATGTGTGTTGAGTGCATGTGTGTTGAGTGTAGTGTAGTTTAGTTTAGTGGCGCTTTGTGTGTGTATGTGTGTGTGTGTACACGTTTGTATATGTGCGTATGTGAGCATATGTGAGTATATGTGTATTGAGTGCAGTGTGTTGAGTGTAGTGTAGTTTATATATATAAAGAAGATATCAATTAGCTGCTGAAGGTGAAAATGATGGATGTTGTATGTAGACAAATATATTTGAGTGTATTGCTGATGTTATGTATAAGGCAATGTAATGTTGTTTATCTTTGGTGTTGGTTGTGCGTGGTATAACGTAGTGTTGGTATATGTGTGCATTGCTTTGTATTGTAGATTTTGTGTGTGTATGTGTATGTGTGTGTGGAGGCACGTGGCCTAACGTTAAGGGTGTTGGACTTACAATCGTAATGTCGTGGGTTCGATTCCTGGGTTGTTGCGAAGTGTGTTCTTCAGCAAAACACTTCATTTCAAGTTGCTCCAGTACACTCAGCTTAAAATGAGTACCAGAAGTAGCTGGAGGTTTAACCCTGGGATGGACTGGTGTCCTGCCCAGGGGAGTAGTCTTGTACTCTCTGTCGCTTCAAGCCATGAAACCTGGATAACACCGGCCAAATAAGCCTTATGGCTTAAGACAAACTAGAGGAGGCTCGTGGCATAGTGGTAAGGGTGTTGGACTTACGATCATAATTATTTCTACTTTAGGCACAAGGCCAGCAATTACCCAGTGCATTACTGGTACTTTATTTTATCGACCCCGTAAAGATGAAAGACTAAGTCAACCTCGGCGGGATTTGAATTCAGATCGTAAAGGGACGTAACTATGCTGGAAAACATGGCGTCCGACCCTCTACCGATACTGCCAATCCACCGCCCTTACGATCATAATGTTGTGGATTCGATTCCTGGGTTGCGTGTTGTGTTCTTGAGCAGAACACTTCATTTTAAGTTGCTCCAGTACACTCAGCTGAAAATGAGTGCCAGCAATAGCTGGGAGTTTAACCCTGCGATGGACTGGCGTCCTGTCCAGGGGACGAGTCTTGTACTCTCAGTTGCTTCATGCTATGAAATCGGGGAAAAGCACCGGCCAAATGAGCCTTCTGGCTTAAGATAGACTTTAGACGTTTTATGTATGCGTGTGCTATATAATGTATCGCGTAGCTGTATCTGTTGGGTGTAGTGTTATGTATGTGTATGTACATGTGTATGATGGTGGATATTGTTTGCTGTATAATGTATCGTGTAGCACTGTGTGTAGTGTTATGTATGTGTATGTGTGTGTATGTGTAGAAAGGATATTGTGTGCCGTGTAATATATCGTGTAGCTGAGTCTGTTGGGTGTAGTGTTATGTATGTGTGTGTACATGTGTATGATGGATATTGTTTGCTGTATAATAATGTATCGTGTAGCTGTGTGTGTAGTGTTATGTATGTGTGTGTACATGTGTATGATGGATATTGTTTGCTGTATAATAATGTATCGTGTAGCTGTGTGTGTAGTGTTATGTATGTGTATGTGTGTGTATGTGTAGGAAGGATATTGTGTGCCGTGTAATATATCGTGTAGCTGAGTCTGTTGGGTGTAGTGTTATGTGTGTGTATGTGTGTGAGTGGTGGATATCGTGTGTAGAATGCGTACATACACACACAATAACACACTCACACACACACACATACACAAACACACAAGCACACATATATGTAGTTCAGCAGGAGTGCGGCGTAGTGATATGTATGTGTGTTGTGGTTGCGCATAGTGTAATCATGTGCCATGTGTCATGTGAATGTGTGTCTATGTGTATGTATGTGACTGTATTATGTGTGTGTAGGTATGTGTGCGCGAGTGTGTGTGTGTATGTGTGTGTAGTTTGTGCCACTCGGGGAAGTACAAAAATACGAACTATATGTACAACTACCGCCCTGGGGTGGACATCTTTTTATCTTCTTTACTGTTTACAGTATGATGTATGTGTGTGTGTGTGTGAGTATATGTGTGTGTGTGTGTGTGTGTGTGTGTGTGTGTGTGTGTGTGTGTGTGTGTGTAGTACAGGTTTGTATATGTGCATAAGTGAGTGTATGTGTGTTGTGTGTAGTATAGTTAAGTGCGGCTGTTTGTGTGTGTGTGTGTATATGTCTATATTATACATTTTTAATGTGTGTGCTTGTCTATGTGTATGTGTCTGTGCGTGTGTGTGTATGTGTCTATAGTGTACATTTTTAATGTGTGTGTGTATGTGTCTGTAGTGTACATTTTATAATGTGTGTGGATGTATGTGCGTGTGTACTGCGGGTGTTTGCTGTAGTGTGTGTGTATGTATGTTGTGGTTAGTTGAGCAGTGGGTGTTTAATGTATATGTGTATGTATGTGTACCGTGTAGCTGTGTGTGTGTGTGTGTATGTGAGTGTGTAATGTAGTTTAGGGTGTGTATATGCTGTGTATGTTTTATGTAATGTATACGCTTATGTGTGTGTGTAATGCTAGTTAGTGTGGCTGTGTTTGTATATGTGTATATGTGTATGTGTATGTGTCTATATATGTGTATGTGTGTGCTGAATGTAGTGTCACTGTGTGTGTGTGTCTGTAGTACACGCGTGTATATGTGCGTATATGAGAATGTCTCTGTGTGTGTATATTGTTTAATGTGGATATTTTGTGCAGTGTGTGTGTGTGTGTGTGCTTGGAGTTCACGTTTGTATATGTACGTATATGAGTGTGTGTGTGTATATTGTTTAATGTGGATGATTGAGCAATGTGTGTGTGTGTGTGCCTGTAGTACAAGTTTGTATATGTGCGTATATGAGTGTATGTGTGTCTCTATTGTTTAATGTGGATATTGTGTGCAGTGTGTGTTTTGTGAGTATTGTAATGTAGTTTAGTGTGAGTATATATATGTGTGTGTATGTGTGTATACGTGTGTGTGTGCGTGTGTGTTTTTGTGTGTTTATGTGTGTGTATGTGTGTGTATGTATGTGTGTGTTATGGATTTGTTGGTAGTATGAAGTAGTGTTATATATCTGCGTTTGTATGAGTGTGTGTGTGTGTGTGTGTGTGTGCTATGCATTTATTTGTAGCATCAAGTAGTGTTATATATCTGCGTTTCTGTGAGTGTGTGTGTGTATGTATGTATGTGTGTATGTGTGTGTGTGTTTGTTGTAGACGTTCTGTAAAACAGCTTTGTGTATGTGTGTATGTGTGAATGTGTGTGGTTGTGATTGTGGATGGTGTATTTTTATGAGATAATATCACGTATGTATATGTAAGTTGTTGACACATACGTATGTGTTTTGTGATGTACTCTCAGGTATCTGTGTGTGAGGGTATGTTGTGACTTTAGTGTGTAGTACATCGTAGTACTATATACATGTGGATTTGTGTATGTACTATGAATGGTGTTTGTTGTATAATCCAATCTTATGTATCAACACGAGCGTGAGTGTTGATGTTATGTGTAGTTTAACGCAGTGTTGTTTATCTGTGTGTATATGTTGTGTATATGTGGGTATTATGGATCTTCTTTATAGAATAATAATTTCTGATTTAGGTACAAGGCCAGCAATTTTAGGGAGGGGGGGGGTCGATTAAATCGACCCTAGTGCGTGACTGGTACTTTATTTTATCGACCCCGTAAGTAGTTTATCTGTGTGTATATGTAGGTATTATGGAATAATTGTTTCTACTATTAGCACAAGGCCAGCGATTATCCCAGTGCATTACTGGTACTTTATTTTTCGACACCGTAAGGATGAAAGGCAAAGTTAACCTCGGCGGTATTTGAACTCAGAATGGCAAGGGCCGTAACTCTATGCGTCAAAGCATGGTGTCCGACTCTCTACCGATACTGACAATCCACCAATGGTTTCTCATTTGGGCACAGGGCCAGGAATTTTAGGGAGGCGGGGAGTGAAATCGATTAAATCGACTCAGTACGTGACTGGTATCTTTTTTATGGAATAACGATTTTAGATTTAGGCACAAGACCAGCAAATTTAGGGAGGGGGGAAATCAATAAATCGACTCCAGTACGTGACTGGTATTTTATTTTATCGACCTCGTAAGTAGTTTAACTATGTTGTGTATATGTGGGTATAGAATAATAATTTGATTTAGGCACAATGCCAGTAATTTTAGGGAGGGAGGAAAATCGAGTAAATCGACCCGAGTACGTAACAGGTACTATATTTTATCGACCCCGTAAGTACTTTATCTGTGTCTATATGTGGGTATTATGAATCTTGTTTATAGAATAATTATTCTATAAACAAGATTCATGATTTAGACACAAGGCCAGTAATTTTAAGGCGGGGGAAAATCGATTAAATCGAACCCAGTACGTTACTGGTACTTTATTTTATTGATCCCGTAAGGATGAAAGGTAAAGCTGACTTCGGTGGGATTGAACTGCAAAGCATGGTGTCCGACGCTCTACCAGTATTGAATAATGGTTGTTTGTAGAGCAATGTAGCGTAGTGTAACTTCGTGTGTGGTTGTGGTCATCCATTGTATAACTGTGTGTGGTTTGTTGGTTGTGTAGTAGGGTGTTGTAATGTAGTGTAGCTGTGTGTGGTCTGTTGGTTGTGTAGTAGGGTGTTGTAATGTAGTGTAGCTGTGTGTAAAATGGTGGATGTCTAGTAGGGTGTTGTAATGTAGTGTAGCTGTGTGTGGTTTGTTGGTTGTGTAGTAGGGTATTGTAATGTAGTGTAGCTGTGTGTGGTTTGTTGGTTGTGTGGTAGGGTGTTGTAAAGTAGTGTAACTGTGTAGTAGGGTGTTGTAATGTAGTGTAGCTGTGTGTAGTTTGTTGGTTGTGTAGTAGGGTGTTGTAATGTAGTGTAGCTGTGTGTAAAATGGTGGCTGTGTAGTAGGGTGTTGTAATGTAGTGTAGCTGTGTGTAAAATGGTGGTTGTGTAGTAGGGTGTTGTAATGTAGTGTAGCTGTGTGTAAAGTGGTGGTTGCGTAGTAGGGTGTTGTAATGTAGTGTAGCTGTGTGTAAAGTGGTGGTTGTGTAGTAGGGTGTTGTAATGTAGTGTAGCTGTGTGTAGTTTGTTGGTTGTGTAGTAGGGTGTTGTAATGTAGTGTAGCTGTGTGTAAATTGGTGGTTGTGTAGTAGGCTGTTGTAATGTAGTGTAGCTGTGTGTAAAGTGGTGGTTGTGTAGTAGGGTGTTGTAATGTAGTGTAGCTGTATGTAAAGTGGTGGTTGTGTAGTAGGGTGTTGTAATGTAGTGTAGCTGTGTGTAAAGTGGTGGTTGTGTAGTAGGGTGTTGTAATGTAGTGTAGCTGTGTGTAAAATGGGGTTGCGTAGTAGGGTGTTGTAATGTAGTGTAGCTGTGTGTGGTTTGTTGGTTGTGTAGTAGGGTGTTGTAATGTAGTGTAGCTGTGTGTGGTTTGTTGGTTGTGTAGTAGGGTGTTGTAATGTAGTGTAGCTGTGTGTAAATTGGTGGTTGTGTAGTAGGGTGTTGTAATGTAGTGTAGTTGTGTGTGGTTTGTTGGTTGTGTAGTAGGGTGTTGTAATGTAGTGTAGCTGTGTGTAAATTGGTGGTTGTGTAGTAGGGTGTTGTAATTTAGTGTATCTCTGTGTAAAATTGTGGTTATGTAGTAGGGTGTTGTAATGTAGTGTAGCTGTGTGTAAAATGGTGGTTGTGTAGTAGGGTGTTGTAATTTAGTGTATCTCTGTGTAAAATTGTGGTTATGTAGTAAGGTGTTGTAATGTAGTGTAAATGGTGGTTGTGTAGTAGTGTAATTGGGTTACGTTATATAGAGTGCTGCAAATGTGTATGTGTAGTCTTCTATTTATATGTAACTCTTTCTACTTTTGATAGCAATTATCCAAGCGCATTACTGGTACTTTATTTTATCAAAGTTAACCTCGGCGGGATTTGAACTCAGAACGTAAAGGGCCATAACCCTATGCTGCAAAGCATGGTGTTTGACGCTCTACCGATACTGCCAAATGTGTTATAGTTGTGTGTGATTGTTATGTGTAATTTAATATAATTGTTTCTACTTTTGGCAC
>OZ024743.1:355322020-355332020 GCA_964016885.1 Eledone cirrhosa | reverse complement strand
GGAGTATATTCCATCTATCTGGTTTTCAAGCCTCTGTGTCAGTGTCCATGTATCACTGCCATATAACAAAGAAGTTTCAACCCTTGCTAAAACAAGCATAATGTTAATAATCTTCCTCAGGGGTGACCTCCAGATATTTGATAGTTTATGACATATTTGCCGTTCAACTGCCGTTCTGTTGTTAATATCATTTGCTGAAATCATTATCCAAGCCCAAAAGTATTTTAAATTTTTAGTTTCTGTCCAGATTTAAGTGCATGAGCTCTGTTTTTCTCGAGTTCATGAACCGATAAACTTTTTCAGCCTTCTTATCTACCCTATTTAGTATTTCTCGTGTTTGATATAACTTTTCTGATAGTATAGCAATGGCATCAGTATATGTAAGGTCGGAAATTACCATTGGTGATATACGTCTGCTTCTCCTCATTGTGAATCTGGTGCAAGGTTCTTCCGACTTGTCGTCTACAGCATATCTCATTACATAATCAAATAACAATATGATGAGATAAGGGGCCAAAGTACCATGAAACTGCAAGGTTAACGAAAAGGTCTGTTTCAGCATTTCGAGTCAATACTTTAACTCTTCTCTGACCATACAGCAAAATGGTTTAATACACAAGCTGCTCTGATATTTCATGAGCGCAGAGAATTTTCATCCTCTTGCTCTTTATATATTCCTACTACAAAATTTCACTCACAAGGCATTGGTCAAGGAAGGAACATACATACATGCACACTCTTTTATATAGTCAGTAATATGGTTTCTTATATATGCACAAGGCCAGCAATTTTGGGGGAGGGGAAAGTCGATTAGATCGACCCCAGTGCGTGACTGGTACTTTATTTTATCGACCCAGTAAGGATGAAAGGCAAAGTTAACCTCGGCGGGATTTGAACTCAGATCATAAAGGGTCGTAACTCTATGCTGCAAAGCATGGTGTCCGACTCTCTACCGATACTGCCAACCCACCTTTATATAGTCAGTATATATATAGTCAATAAGAGCAACTATCTATAGTTATCTACTGATGTATCTATTTATCTTCGTTCAAGATTAACACCTATCTATCTATCTATCTATCTCGAAAACCTTGGAAATCAGGGTAATCGGCAACCTGTTACAGGAATACGAAACGTTGACAGGAGCAAGACTAAACCCAAACAAGTCTGTCGGTTTGCAACTCGGCACATGGAGTGGCAAACCCATGCCTTCCGACAGTGTCGTTGGACGGAAGGACCGGTGAAATTGCTCGAGGTCTGGTTCGGTCCAGACCTCCAGGTGGACAAGAACTGGAACGAGGTCACGGCGAAGGTGTTTGCACTCACCCAGAAGTGGGCTGAGTGCAAACTCTCCTTGAAAGGTCGAGCGGAGGTGGCGAACAGTTACATAGCGTCCGTCATCTACTACCGCTTGACAGTCGTGCCTTGCCCCCGTGAATATCTCACCAAAATGGAACGCCTACTCTTCAAGTTCCTCTGGAGGAAACAGGCTTCATTGGTGAGGAGATCCATCTGCTGTCAACACCCTTCTAACGGAGGGCTGGGCATGCCGCGGCTGATGATGCGCAAACGTGCGCTGAGGCTACGCCATCTCTAGGTATTCCTGACCGGTGAACCGGTGTCGCTGTCGTTTGTGAGACAAGCTCTTCCACAACTCGTCTCACTAACAGAGCTGCAGTCCTGGGTCAAGCGAAGACCGAAAATGGGTGCCTGGCATCTCGAGTGCCTACAGGCGCTCACAGCCCTCTACCAAACGGAAACGGCAATCAGCGGAGACTCCACTTCGACATTCTATCGGGGATTAGTGGAGGATAAGTGCGACGACGTTCTCGGGGAAACTCTAGGCATCGAGGAGGACGAACTGACCAGTCTGTTCGGAAGGACTTTCCGTCCAGGGCCTATGGATGACTTCCAGAGGTCTCTGGCCTGGCAGTGCTACCGAGGAGCTCTACCAGTTCGAGACAAAATCTACAGGCACGGACGCCCTGGCAGAGATCCTGCCAAAAGGACCTGTCCAAGATGCGAACAGGACATCGAAACCGTTCTGCACGCAATTGTTCAGTGCCCAGGGGTGACCGACCTGTGGAATTATGTCGAACAGCTGCTGTCACGTGTGGGACGCATCCAGATGTCAGCCGAGTCCATCGTGAGGATCACCCCGCCGCCTTCATTTAAGAACGAAGGAGAGGCGGTTTTCCTCTGTCTGGTGGCTATGGCGAAAGAGGTAATATGGTGGACGAGGTTAAAAGGACTGAGGGCAAACACCTTTCTCTCCGGACAACAACTTATCCCCTTCTTTAAGTATGACTTCAGAAGGAAGGTGAGAGTGGAGAGAGAGGTGCTACACACCAGTAAATTCGCTGAAAGGTGGGTGAATGTGGCAAAAATGTGAATGGGCCTTCTCTGTATATAAATCTGTAGGTTGAGGAAGATAAACAGAGGGAAGACAAAACGTGTTCCTGGAGTTAAGGTTTGTTCTATCCACGGGGTGTAAAACAACCCTGCAGTAACGTTCCCTACTGGGGATTTCAATTAGAGAACAAAGTTATTGTGATTTAGTAAATATATGTATGGAGAAAATATGGAAGAAAATTATTGTAAATTATTTAAAGGAATTTAAAATTAAATACGATAATAGCCGGGATTTCAGAAAACACGAGAACTCAAATTTGTAATCAAAATTAATCACTATCAATTTATATCGGTAGTATGCTAGTAAATATATACATACATAGTTACACACACATTATGTATAGATACACACACAGACACGCACACACACATATATATCTGTGTTTATCCCGAGTTCAATCGGGGTTAACCACAGTAAGTAAGGTACTCAATACAGGGCAGAGCATAAATAGCAGAGTATCATACAACGTAGAAGACCTCATCTTCTATGTTAACGAAAACGAGCCCAAACTATTAGATGATCACAATATGTATATATATATATATATATATATATATATATATATATATATATATATATATATATATATATATATATATATATTTGCGCTTCTGTGTCTTTTATATCGGTTAATTTAATTTATTCGGTCCCCAATGTTGCCATGACTGATCAAGGGTCAAAAATACAGATACAATATAGACACAAACACATATATTTGGTCTACCAAAGTTCTTTCGTTGCACATCTGCAACATCGTCAGTGGTGCTATTATGTTTCCTCCCGTTGCATTATATGCTTACGCCATCTTTATTTAGTCTGTTTATTTATTTATTTATTTATTTGTTTTCATTTTTTGTCTTCTCTGCGCATGCGTTTGCGTGTGTGAATAGTGTTTTGTTTGATGTGTGTTCTTGTTTGGATGACTGTGTATTGGTTAATGTATTCTATCTTAGTTTACTAGTGTGTTTATATATATTTGTTGTTATTGTGCTTGTGTATGTATTTATTTATTTATTTATTTATTTATTTATTTATTTATACTTCTCTTAGGTCAGTGTTGTTTGTTTGGGTGTTGTTATTCCATTCATTTTTTCTGTTTAGCCTTGGCCTTCTAAGTTCTATTTCGCTGGCCTCTCTTATTTGCCTATCTGCTGGGTCATTTCTATGTTTAGATATTATTCTGACTTCTATGTTGTCTTTATTACCGTTGTGTTGTTGTCTGGCATGTTCGTATAGCACTGAACCGTTTTTCCTCCTTTTAGTTCCCCCCAGTGTTGGTCTATCCTTTCACCTATGCTACGAACTGTCTCGCCTATGTATGTTGTTGTCATGTTTCTGCAAGTACCCTCTGTACATCTTATGCTATGGACTACGTTTCTAGTTTTACAGTTTATCCGGGAGTTTACTCTACATATGATACATTTCCTATTAGTACAGTGGGTTTTCTTAAAAGGGTAGGTTTTGCTGATCAGGGAGATTATGGTGGTTCCTGGCTTTTCTACCACCTTAATCTTTAAGTGGGTCTTTCTCAGGGCATTTCTACACTGGTTAGCTAATTTCCCTCCAAGGGTAACGTCCACAACCATGACACTCTGGTATTTTTGGTTGTCGTACCATGAGGTTGCTTTCCCTATCTTATGTCTAGTCCTATCTAAGCTATTCCATGATTTGCTCCTGTATAATGGGCAAATTCCTTTCATGTCCAGTTCTATGAGGGTCTTATACTTCTCCGTGGCTCCTTCGTATACTCTGATTCTGTCTCTTTGGTTGTAGCCAGAGAACTGCATGCGGTTGATGAAGTGTTGGATGTGTCTTTCCATTTCTGTTGGGTCGCACGTGCGGGAAACGTTCTTCATCACTCGTACAAAGTCTGCGATCAGAATATTAAACTTATCACTACTGGACATTGCTGAGTTTTTGAGTATCAGGTATTTGGAGGCCATGGGTTTAGCATAGTGTGAGTGGAGAATTTGGGCTCTCTCGGCTATAGTGTTAATCCAGAGTTCCGTGTCTAATACAGGTAGTCTATTGTTAGGGTGTTTGGAAGGGTAGTCGATAGTTACAGTTATACTCTGGTGTATGGAATTAGCTATCTGCTGGATGCTTTTCATTGTGCTACGTTCTAAATCAAACTTGTTAGTGCTCTCTTGTGGGGATGTCCTTATTACTATATTTATGTCGTCTACGTAACGAGAGTACATGAAGAGGTCTATGGAGCTCTCATCAAGGAGATCTTTGAGTCTCCTTTCCCACCATACCATGAAAAAGTTGGCAACGTCACCTGCTATGCTGACGCCAATGGCTGCTCCCTCATTTTGGGTGTAGATCTTCTCGTTGAACTTGAATATGTGGCCCTTTAGGGTGGTTTTGATACTAGCCCCTATTGCATGTGCGACCATTTTTCTTACCTCATCATTGTTTTGGGGTCCGTATAACTTTGGTCCACCGAATCCACCTTCCCATGGGAGTCTTTTTTGCCATTGAGGTTATGGTGTGTGTGGGGAGGGGGGGTCTACCTCTTATGGGTCTACTGGGGCAGAAACGTCTAAGGTCATGGCTGTCGTAGGTAAGTCGTAGGTAAGTCTAAGTAGGAGGCCCTGTTCGTCTGTGTCGACGTCGCAGAACTCCACCTCACTCTCAATGATCATCTCCACACATTTTTCCACAGCAAAATCAATGTTAATGGATGGGTACAGTGATACCACATCCATACTGCCTATTATGCAGTTGGATAGGTTCCTGTTTTTGTTGCACTCACTGATTCTGCTGAGGAGGTCCTCTGTACTGTCACATACATCTGGGGACATCTTGATTATGGGGCGTATAACCATTGACTGCCTAGGTCAGTGCGTGGCTTTGATAGACGCCAACTAGCGAGAAACAACTGTCAACCTCTCTCCAAGCCTTTGCCGTAAATAAGTAAGTGACATAGTCACTACTTTAAAACTGATAGCGAATGGTCTTCTAAATGTTTTTAATTAAACATACGGTATATTAACAAATGTACTATACATAAATTCATATATATATATAATTAATATAGAAATGGCTTCTACGGGTCTAGAACAGTTTCATTCGGGAGAAATCATCAGGAAAATACTTTTCTGATGATTTCTCCCGAATGAAACAGTTCTAGTCCTGTAGATATATTAATTATATATATATATATATATATATATATATATATATATATATATATATATTTACATATACATATATATATATATATATATATATATATATATATATATATATATATATATATATATATATACATATATAAATACATATATATACATAGATATATATAATGTATAATAAACAATATAAAATAATTATCTCATTACCAGAGGTTTCCCGAATAAAACGAATACAAGAAACGTCCGCATTCGTTCGTCAGACAAAGCAATACGAATACGGACGTTTCTTGTATTCGTCTTATTCGGGAAACCTCTGGTAATGAGGTAATTATATTGTATTGTTTATTATACATCAAATTTAGCTCTGTAACTTACATAGAGCATTCTTCACTCCTATGACTTTTTCAATTTTCATCGGAAACTTCAATACTTATATATATATATATATATATATATATATATATACATATATATATACATATATATATATATATATATATATATATATATATATATATATATATATATATATATATATATATATATATATATACATATATATGGTAGAACAGTTCTAGTCCTGTAGAATCTCGTATATATATATATATATATATATACGAGATTCTACGGGACTAGAACTGTTTCATTCTCCCTAACTCGTCCCATGGTCTGAGTGCTCTACCACTACGGATATTACCTTCCCGTGTTCTAACCCTATATATATATATATATATATATATATATATATATATATATATATATATATATACATACATACATATTGATCATCTAGTTGTTTGGGCTCGCTTTCGTTGTATAAAGCCTCTAACACACTTTGACCCCCCAAATTAGTTCTATCGGTGCGAGAAAGGTGTAATAAATTCAGAGCAGGTCCATCTATTTTCGCCAGTTTGTCTTAAATCTCGATCAAATCTGCGTTATAATATTCATCTGAAAAGTTACTTCTATATCAGGTTTTCCATATTCCGCTTCGTGTTTAGTGTCCTCGGCCATGTCATCTCTATACTTCAGTTAAAGAGCAGATGGATTGGCTATGTCACAATTTTTAAATATAATTGCGAACACATTTCGAATACTTTTTGGCAATCCGAAATTGAGACGCTTTTGTAAGTGTTGCATTCAATGGTGCGTGTAGTTACTGTTGCTGATGATGGTGATGATGCAGTAGAGGTGGTAGTGTAGTAGTGGTGGAGTAGTTTGGTGGAGTAGTGGTAGAGTAGTCTGGTAGTGTAGTGTGGTGGAGGATTGGCCCATGCCAGTTAATTTAGATGTAAAAATGAGTTGCGATGTCACTGGTGATAAGCAACATATAGAATCATTAGAACATCTGACTGATAAAATGACGAGTCAGTCAATCATATTGGTGGCCTCCCCGCAGACCCGGCGTACAGAATGGAGAAGGCGTTTCCCCGGAGGACAGCAATGATCGTCGTGCTCCAACAGACCTCTCCACATACAGGCCTCTTGATAGGTGTTACAAACAGCACCATTCACTTGAATGGACTCTAACATCATTAAGTAAACACCCCCAAATTGAATCATTTGCGTTGTCCTGGATATATTGAGTAAATACTAGCTAGTGTTGCTGTTTTATATATTTCAGGATGGTCTTCTACTGGTTTTACTTGTTTTCGCCGGTTCCATTTTCCTTTCTGTTTATCAAATGTGTAGGAAGATAGTATTTGTCAGTATAGTAGAGGTCCAGTAAAGCTATCAGTTCGATTAAGTTTTAGAAAATGCTCGCACATTTGTCTTTGGTGGGCTGTAAAATACGTCGTTCTTGCACCGGTGGGTTATGGGTCTGAGTTGGGAATACAAAAATGTGCCAGAATGTTTAGTAACTGCTGCTATATCGGCCGTGTTGGAAGGTGGACACCTCGTCGGAAATATTTCGTTGTTGTAGCGCAAATATGGCAGCATCGGGACTCTTGTTGACGTATTTGCTACATACTTTATAGTCACCACCTCGCCCCAAATATCCCATTCCGTTTTCGGAGAAATATTCGATGGCGTGTATATCGGAGGTCAGATTAGTTGCAAACACGATAAACCTTAATTATTACCAACTTTATTTAATTTTATGAGCGGTCAATGTACAAACAAACTTCCTTTATATATATATATATATATATATATATAAAGAGAGAGAGAGAGAGAGAGAGAGAAAGAGAGAGAGAGAGAGAGGAGGGGGGAGATACATATAGAGATATACAGAGAAAAATATTGTGAGAGAGAGGGGCAAGAGGGAGAGACATAAATAGAGACAGACCGAGAGAAAGACACATACTAATAGAGAAATAGAGAGAGACATAGAGGGAAATAGAAAGTTAGAGAGAGGTATTGTGATAGAGACAAATTATATGAATGTACAAACCAGCCAGAGTACCTTCCAGAGAGTTACTGCGCTAAAGAAAGTAATAAAACCTCCCCACACCGATCCCCAATTCCGATCTCGATGGCGAGCATGTCAGAGGTCAGATTAGTAGAAAATACAAAAAACCTTAATTATTATCAATTTTATTTAGTGTTATTAGCGGTCAACATACACATTTTCTTTTTATAATTATTATATATCTATCTCTATTTATTTATTTATTTATTTATTCCCCCCCCTCTCTCTCTCTCTCTCTCTCTCTCTCTCTCTCTCTCTCTCTCTCTCAGAAGATCCCGTTAAGGGTGAAAGCATCGATTCTTTGCTTAAACTTTAATCAGTTATTTTAATAAATATTTGCTCTAGGGTTCTTATATATTTGATATATATTTATACTTATCGAGCCCTCTTTGGATTTTAGTCTTCACATTTATTATTATTGTGGATTGGCAGTATCGGTAGAGGGTCGGACGCCATGCTTTGCAGCACAGTTACGTCCCTTTACGGACTGAGTTCAAATCCCGCCGAGGTTAACTTTGCCTTTCATCCTTACGGGGTCGATAAAATAATGTACCAGTAATACACTGGGTAAATTGCTGGCCTTGTGCCAAAAGTAGAAACAATTATTATTACTATATATATATATATATATTGTACCTGGTGAGGTATCCATCCACTTCTATATATATATATATATATATATATATATATATATATATATATATATAAATATAATTTAGCGAGAATCGCATTTCGGCGGGTAGAAATTAGCGAAACGCAACCTCCGTATTGTGTAGACAAGCGCTCCATGTATATGAAGATACCAGAGCTATAAACATAAGTTAAAATGGTCATACAAACTGAGACGATGGTTAAGAAGCCATTAACCACCATAGCCAAAAAAGCGAACAAGCTAAACGGGTCAAACAAAATAAGATATGATTGAAATAGTTACCCGGACCCTCGGGGAAGATGGAATACTCCGATATAGGGTTTCTGCAATACCTAAATCAATAATACTGTCTGCTTATAAAAAATAAGCTTTTGGTATAATGATCGAACAAGGCATCGCTTTCTCAACAGGCATTTTGTTCTTCTTGAGCCAGAATCTCACAGGTTATGACAACACATGTGAGATTCTAAGGGGACAAAACCCCTATTTTGGCCAGTGAATTCAGTATGTGTAGTTATTGCAAAAATTTGCAAAAATAGCACAAAACGAATTAAGCTCTCTACCGAGTTTGTTTTTAAGATAAACTTAAGCGATTAATCAGTCAATAGAATTAACTAAAAAGCCAAAAAAATTAACTGGTTAATCGCTAGACTTGGGAGATTAATACAAATATAAATTTAGCGAGAATCGCATTTCGGCGCGTAGAAATTAGCGAAACCAACTTCCGTATTGTGTAGACAAGCGTTCTAAGGATATGAAGATACCAGAGCTATAAACATAAGTTAAAAAGGTCATACAAAACTGAGACGATGGTTAAGAAGCCATTAACCACCTGACCCCAAAAAGCGAACAAGCTAAACGGGTCAAACAATATATATACATATATATATATACATATATATTCTTTCTGCATAGGCTGCCGTGATGGAAATTACTTCTACTATGGTTCCCTATTTTATTTTGTTGAGTTTTGAAATTACATTGGGGTTGACAGGCCCCTGAGAGTAATACAAAGGTAACCATAGTTGGCAACATTTTGTAAAATGACTTTTAAAACTAACTTTACTGAGGCAAATCCGACCACATTCATTGCACATAAAGTCATTTCCAGCACCTGAAAATCCTGGTAAAATAATATCATGTATACCCTTACGATACCCCTCTTTAAATTTTTATGTTCCACACGAGATTTTTCAAATTCCTACTTTCCATTAACTCTTTAGCATTCACATTATTTTATATATACTATTATATTTTCATGGTAAAGGCTTTATCTCACATAATTATCTCACATAATTATCTCACATATGAGATTTTGAAAGTATTTATTTTGATAACAATACCTTAACATCAGTTTGAGCGACCAGTTACAGCCAGTTTCA
>OZ024743.1:355309520-355314520 GCA_964016885.1 Eledone cirrhosa | reverse complement strand
CCTCTATGCTGCACAGCATGGTGTCTGATGCTCTACCGATACTGCCAATCCAATGTGCCCATTCTGAGTGGTGACCGACCAGAGGGAATTATCGGAGCGTCGGAGTAAACGCCCCCTGTCATCTCTTCTACTTTTTATTGTCAAGGATTTATATTCCCTTTTCATATTCTATCACTACTGTATAGCCAAGGGCGTTGGATTGGCAAAGTTTTAAGGGTGTCGGACAAAATGCATTAGATCTGGCCTTTTACCTTCTGAGTTCAAATCCCGTCAGGGTTAGCTTTACTTTTCATCCTTACCGGGTCGATAAAATAAAGTACCAGTAACTCACTGGAGTCGATTTAATCGACTTTCTCCTTCCCTTCAAATTGCTGACCTTGTGCTAAATGTAGAAATACCATTACTGTTTAGCCAACAGCGGTGGATAGGAAGATTTGTTAGAACGTCGGAATAAATGCATTTAGTTACTGCCTTTATGGAAGTATCGGTAGAGCGTCGGACACCATGCATTGCAGCATAGAGTTATGGCCCTTTACGTTCTAAGTTCAAATCTCACCGAGGTCATATTTGACTTTCATTCTTCCGAGGTTGATAAAATCCAGTACCAATCAAGTACTGGCGTCGACATAATCAACTTTTCCTGCCTTTAAATCACTGGCATTGTGCCTAAATCAGAAACTATTACTACTGTTTAGCTAGGGAAGAAAGGACAGTGCTCATAATCCTTTTCAGTGTTTCAGCGGAGGGGAAAGGAAGGGATCCGAAGGCTTCAAATAGAATCAACCCGCTTAGGAAATAGAATGAACTGCGCTTAAGACACCCACGAGTCAAGTGGTGTTAAACTAGACAACGAATTAAGTCTACCACTCAAGTAAGCCACAAGGGGATTTGAACTCAGGACACAAAGGACTGGAATAAATCGCGCAAGGCATATTGTCCGACACAAACAATACCGCGAACCCCATTACCTTGGGGTTTTATTTTATTGACCGTGGACTGATGGAAGATCTCATTAAAAAAACTGTCGGACCCGGCATCGAGGGGTAAAAAGCCTGTATGTAATGTGTGAACAAATAGTGTGGATAGTGTTGATGTGTTCAATATTTAGCAGAATTACTAGAACGTCAAATGAGATGCATTGCAGTATTTCGATACAGTCATCAAGGTCGTCGTTTCAAATCCTTCTTAGGGTTGATGACATAAAATACCAGTAAAATACTGAGGTCGATATAATCGACTTTCTCCTTCCTTAAATTACTATTTACCTTTTTCAAATGAGAAATAATTTTTGTTATTTAACCCTAGGTCTGCTTTTATCTCGGAGACCTATGATCCATATGTTCCAGTTCTAAACACACATTTCAATCTTTCTTTTGTGATATTGTGGATCGAGGGTACAATTATCAATTCGCTCACCCACATATTTTAGTAGGTGCTCCAGCATGGCCTCAGTCTATTGGCTGGAGCACGTAGAGGAGGGCAAGAGGGCAGGCTATTTATTCAATGAAGATTTTGCTGTTATTTTTAGCAGGTCGGTTGTAAGTATTTACACACATGTTTATGTGCGTGTGTGCGAGTGTATGTAGTGAAGTATATGTAACAGTACGTGTGATCTGTATGTACGTGTATGTAAGTGTGTGTGTGGCTGTATGTCTGGTATGCGTGTGTGTGATATGCCAGTTGGGTGTGTGCGTGTGTGTGTGATCTGTATGCCAGATATACGCATGTATGTGTGACTGTATGTCAGGTATGTGCGTGTGTGTAAATCAGGCATGTGTGTGTGTGAACTGTATGCCAAATATATGAGTGTGCGTATGTACCTGTTAGGTATGTACGTGTGTGATCCGTTTATCAGGTGTATGTGTGTGTGTGTGTGTGTGTGTGTGTGCTCTGTATGCCTGGTATGTGCGTTATCTACATCTTATGTATGCGTGTCTGTGTGTTTGATTTGTATGTCAGGTATGTGTCGGTGTGATATGAAGTTAGATATGTGTTTATTTGCGTGTGTGTGTGTGTGTGTGTGTGTGTGTGTGTGTGTGTAATTGCTTCAGTATGTATGTGAATGTGTGTTTGTACACGAGTCTGTTATATGGAGTAGAGTGTGTAATATATGCACACGCATGTGTGAGCTCATATAAAAAAGTGTACCTGTGTCCGTGATATGGTTCGGGTGAACTATAATAATTGTTTCTGCTTTTGGCACAAGGCCAGCAATTATCCCAGTGTATTACTGGTACTTTATTTTATCGACCCCCGTAAGGATGAAAGGCAAAGTTAACCTCGGCGAGATTTGAACTCAGAATGGCAAGGGCCGTAACTCTTTGCTGCAAAGCATGGCGCCAGACCCTCTACCGATACTGCCAACCACCGCCCTCGGGTGAACGATATAATGAAGATGAAACTCTGGTTCCCAGCCAAACCAAGATATATATAATAAATTTGTCTTTACTATAAATACTGGTAAATACACGTAGCATAGTGAGTAACGTTGTGAGAACAATTCCTGCCAACGTATTGCGTACTTCTGTAAAACATGTTGCTTCCTCGACTCTATTTCACTTAGCTATAAAAAATTAGTACATATAATACGAAGTACTAGTCTGCCAGTATTAAGGGTTTACGAGTCTGTGAAATGCTTAGAAACTTGCTCTTTCATTTTCCGAGCCGGCAGTTCTGTTGTTCGAACAACTGAAATGCTCATCATTGTAATAAAGCAAAACCAAAATCTCAACTGTTCTCAATATATACAATCTCTGCTATACTATAGTGGGCTGATATTGCTACCTTCCTCAGTAATCCAAGAATCGACTGAAATACTGAATCACCCATTGTATATATACACTCCCTGGATATATATATATAAATATATATATATACATAGATCTATAGGATATGCATACCAACACTAACATATATATCCTAGAAACGATCGTAAAACGATGAATTTTTTAATATAAGGAACTGTTTCTTTGTTTATTCATTATTTTATTAATTTATATATATATATATATATATATATGTCTGATGACCGATCCAGACGCATATTAATATTGTCTGGGATCCAGAAACCTTTGGTAATGGAGTAGTTATATTTTTTGTTGTTCAGTTTTTAATTAAAGAGTTCTGATCTATACATAGAGCACTCTTTCTTCCTTTGCTTTTCCTTCGGAATTACCCAACACACACACACATATATATACATATATATATATATATATATATATATATATATATATATATATATATATATATATATATATATATATATATATACTTATATATATATATATATATATATATATATATATATATATATATATATATATATGTATATATATGTATATATATATATATATATATATATACAGATATAAGACAATTTCACATATATGTGTACAAATATACACATACATACAAACACACACACACATTTTTTTAGTAGGGTTCATTTATTTTAAGTAAACAAAAAGGTTTCATTGAGTGACTGAATTGTCAGGCTCTGGCCAAAGAATGTTTGGTATCAATGGGTTATTGACACCTGTCAAATAAATTAGTGGTGAGGGTGGTGGAATTTACAACAATGGTCGCAACACACACACATATATGATGATGGCTGCCTCCTCGTTATCGAGTATGGCCATTGCACGATAAAAAAAAAAGAAAAAAGAACACACACATATATTAGTAATTAACGGTGCTACGACGGAATGTGGCTTTTTAACCCAGCCTAAAATGTCTTGCACAGAGTTGGCAACATTGACTGGCAATAGCCGGCTGGGGTTGGACTTCATACATACACATATTTATACATAAATACATACAAATATATATATATATATATATATATATATATATATATATATATATATATATATATATATATATATATATATATATTGGAGGGACAGGGAGGGGTGCTTTGTCAAGTGAAATATTGTGTTGGAGCTATCGTTCTGGGTAGAACTGGTTTGGAAGATGCAGTTCGGGAAGTGTTCGGTAAGTTAATCCAGGGTTGGACCCTAGCCAAATAATATCACATAACTCTCCGCGATACATAGGCCACATCAGTTATGTATGAGCACTCCCCCTGGGATATTTTCCACTTGAGGGTGAAGGGGATGGAATTCATTTTGAGGTTCCTTCCATAGGCGGCAAGTGTTTTTTGGTTTGATTTGTCCGGTCTTCTGCGTCTATATGTGTGTGTATGTAGGTATATATGTGTGTATGTGTGTACATGTTTATATATATCATATATATATATGTGTGTATGTGTATGTATGTATATATAAATATATATGTATATCCCCCCCCCCATATATATAAGCGCCGAAACATCTTGATCTCGGTTTTACAGCTGATGAAGGATTTTTTTTCTTCTCTTGTTTCATCCATACTACCATCTTAAACTTTGTTTACAGTAACCACACATCTCCTTTCGTTTCTTTTAATTTTGTATATATACATATATATATATATGCCGTGGTGTCGTGGCCATTGTTGCAAATTCCACCACCATCGCCACTAATTGATTTGATAGATGTCAGTAATCCATTGATACCAAACATTCTTTGGCCAGAGCTTGGCAGTTCAGTTACTCAATGAAACCTTTTTGTTTACTTAGAATAAATGAACCTTGAGACGTGTGCGCATTTGTGTGTGTGCGTGTGTGTGTGTGTGGGGGGGTGTACTTGTGTGTGAATGTGAACCTTGTCTTTTATGTGTGTCATTGTATTATTGCGTATATTTCTAAAACTGTTTTTATCAAAGAATTCCTGCTTTTTAAAATCCCTTGGCGAATGACCTCTACCCATCCTCAAAATCATCACCTTCCTCAACCACCAGTAAATATATAATCGTATTACAATGACATTTGGGTTTCATGATGATTTCTTTCGAATGAAACAGTTCTAGTCCTGTAGAAGCCATTTCTATATTAAATTTGATATTTACATTCTACTAATGTATTGAGTACCTTACTAACTGTGATTACCGCTATTGAA
>OZ024743.1:355302020-355304520 GCA_964016885.1 Eledone cirrhosa | reverse complement strand
TACGTTTGCGTCCCAAAGGCTGCAGAGTGTCGGTGAGTGATCTTAAACGATTAGCTGAGTGATTAATGTGGTATAGAGTACCATTAGCAACAATAGCACTACCGTCCAAGATATTGGAACAATATAATCCGTTATGGATCTCCTATGAAATTTGTAAAAGACCATTCATTTAAAAGTATTTTCTGGTCTCAAAGTGAGGCGCTAGACGTTGGGGTACGATTTTAGCTATGTTGGAAATTTTTCATGAGATCCTCAGTTATTTGGAAGTAATTGCAAGAGCTCTAGTGCTTAAAGAGTGTGAGGTGCGATGATGCTTTCTTGAGATGAGAAGCACGTGTTTGTTTTTGGGTGAAAGAACCGTGGTATGTGTGTCGTCGCTGGAGAATGTTTCCAGGTATTTGTTTAAGGAATCATTATAGATTTGATATAAGGTATCAAGATTGTAGGTATATATGTATATGATATCATCTTAAGTCTAATGTTCTCTCTTAATTAAAGACTCTCATAGATTGTTCATAAATATCCGATGAGAACATACGTTCATTAGTTCAAACGAATTTTCTTCCAATTTGTCACTTCTTGAATTTTTTCCCAGGGTATTATTTTCCCTCAAGGCTTATTCACTTTCCTTTTCTCCACCTCAATCAATCAGCTATGCCTCAGTTCCACATCCTCCACTGTTACGGCTTTGCAATATTCTTTATGTCTTAAGTATTTATGGATGGCGTGTAGAGGATGTGATCTGAAACCGATATTCTTTGCAACGACTGAATCAAATGGAATATACACAGTTCTTGGATATGATCTCTTCTGATGGAAGCTTTTTGGGGGAAGAAATACTACTGGAGAGCAACCACATATCTCCCTATGTCGTATGGATCACAGATCTTAATGTTTTCCAACGTGCCTCTAATGTAAGGTAGACAAGTCGTGGCAGTATTTAACAAACGTTTTCGACATTTAAACCCTCTGCTATTGGATGTACAATATGCTGAATCGGTACCATCTACACGTTTAGAGATTATTGAATGAATATATCGCCCTGCGTTATTAATTACTTCTTTGTAACAACTTGAATACAAGAAAGCCGTCTTTATATGTTTCTCTTCCGTCTCACTTCCTTTCTCTCTTTCACTCTCTCTCTCTCTTTATTTATCTAACTATCTATCTATCATTCTATCTGTATAACCATATTATTGATTCATGATGTCCAGTTCACAATCAGTGCATAATACATACGAAGAAACAATCAGTACATAATATATTATGATCACAACACATCCACATAAATATCAGTATTTCTACTTCTTCCTGTGTCAGTGACTGTATTCACAGAACGGTCAAGACTTGGGTGAGAAATGAGAGTGAGAGCAGACGATAAATGAAATATGTTGATCTTCATTTTAACTCTTAACATTACCGTTTCATCCTTGCTTGTCTGTTTTTGTATATTTTTCTTTCAGCACGATGAGTCATACAACTTACGTTCAAAAATATCTTACTACATTATCAGAACAACTTTGACTTTGGGACCCGATACAATATATTACAAAAGGAATCTGTGATGGATAGTTGATTTCGAGTATTTAGAATACATATAAAGTGGTTACTAGACATTTTGCCATGTCGTGGAAAAAATACTGAGAAATGGCCAATATGTTGTTTCCGAGACATGAATAAAAATATTAAGATCACTTTAACTTTGGCTGTCTTTATTCATGGTTTGTATATATTTCCAGGACCGACGAACCAGTCCTAAAATTTGAGGTGCAACAATGTTGCCACTTTCTCAAGAGACATTCGATGCTTTTTAATAATTGTTTCAATGCCATAAAGTTGTTGGAAACTATTAAATCAATCATATCGACCCCAGTACTTGACAGCTACATCATTTTTTCGACCTCGGAAGAATGAATAACAAAGTTGATCTCAATAGCATTTTATCTTCGAACATAAAAAAGCTGTAATAAAATTACGATTCCGCCATCCGACAATGACGCGCATGCGTGATTTTTGGTGAGCAAACCAGCAATTTTTGAGAGAAGGGAAAAACGATTTTATCGAACCGACTGGTACTATATTTTATTGAACTCAGAAAGATCAAAGGCAAAAATGACCATGGAAGTTTTTAAATTTAGTATATAAAAAGCCGGATCAAATATTGAAAAGTTTTGTATATGATGCTCTAATGATTCAGCGAATTTATCGCCCTAATATAACTTATAATATTAAAGTATCAGAAATAGCAAATGAAATTTATAATAAAGTTTTGTTAGGAAAAAGTAAATTTGATACGGAATACAATCATCTAAAGTTTAACGATGCATATATATATATATATATATATATATATTCTATTCTAATGCGGGTAAAAATCCCGAGATCCATGGACGAGTTCTTTCCAGCGGTCTCTGTCCCTCATTATCGCTGCCATGTCCTGCGTCTCCAATAGATCAGTGTCTGTCCTTAGGGCATCAACATACGTTAACCTTGGTCTTCC
>OZ024743.1:355242020-355294520 GCA_964016885.1 Eledone cirrhosa | reverse complement strand
GTTCGTATACATTTCGTCAATGTAGTAGTAGGACGAATGTTGATTGAAGCAATACATAATTCAAACAAGCAGAAATGCAAATGCTATGGTATGACTAGGAGTGGGGCTGGGGGGGGGGGGGGGGGGGCAATCTTTGAAATAACTATTAAATCTCCACTAAGATATAACCTCAGGAAACCGGCTAAGGAAACCGGCTAAACCTACACAGGTGAGAGCAACAACACAAAATGTTGATACTACACTTGTTATATACCAATTTACAACAAAACATCAATTCTACATTCGAATATAGATATTTTAACTTTGACAGTAAACCAGTTTCATTTTTGTTGTTATGAATATGTTAGCTGGCATATAACATATAGTATCCGTTTTGATTTTTCGGCTGTCTGCATGAAAATTCTGCCAAGTGTTTAGTAAAATTGACACCATTATCATTGTTGTTATTATTGCTATTTGTAGTTAAATACTGCAACCGATTAAAATGCTACATTCTTCCCTATTATAGTTTATGACATTGTCCCTTTATTAGAAAAGTTTTGTCCGAATCGTTAGAGAGTCGGATAAAATACCTGCGGTTTTTTCTCCGATATTTTAAGTTCAGGGATCAAAATCTACCAATATGAACTTTGCTTTCCATCATTTCGGGTTTGATAAACTAAAACACCAGTCATATACTGCTGTCGATTTATTCGACCAAACACCCCAACCTCTCACGAGGGAATGTCTAGGTGTTCGTTTGGCCTGCTAAAAATAGCAACAAACACATAAACGTCAAAGGAGAAAAGAGGGTGCATGGGAGAAATTTATCATGGGAGCATTGTTGTTAGGAAAAAGACATGATAATCATGTATGAAACCCCTTTAATAATCTGTTAGCTTGATCAGAGCTGACCTGGAACTAAATACAAATAAAAACAACACGACACAATCACCACGAAATGAAATAACAGAATCCTCGCATTTGTCGGTGAGGATTTTCAAACCAGCTATCGAACGTTATATATACAGTTGTTCCCGGGTATTCGCGGAGTTTACGTTCTCAGAGCGCCCGCGAAGAGCGAAAAATATTGGACGTGGTACATAAAAATGCCTACAAACGTCAAAATATAACTTAAGATATAGACCGGCAAATACGGTATATTGTTATTAATAATTTAGCGTGAAAAAGCGTAAAAAAAAATATATTTCCACGAAAAAAGCCATAACAAATCGCAGAAGATATGCACGATTCCGCGAATATACGGTGGTTTCCACGAACAATTATTAGATATGGTCTAAGGTAAATTCTGCGAATAACGGGGGCAGCGGATGTGGAGATCGCGAATTCCGGGTGTACACTGTATATATATATATATGTAATTTATATAGTTAACTGTCTCTAATACTTAGACATCTCTATGAAAGGATCAGATATATTAATAAATTATCTACACATATAAATAATTAAACATATTAAACTCTCCCCAACCATGGTTTCTGGAATTCAAGAAACAACATTAATTATTCTAAGACATTGGAATAACCAATAATATAAGAATTACAATTCCGTCATTAGGAAGATAATTCTTTGGAATAAGAGAAGTTGAATACATATGATATATATACCACACCTTTGCCGAACCACATGGTGTCAAACGTGTTGTGTCGCTAAACTATTATATGAATATATCCCTCTCAATGTATTAAGACAATATATATATACATCCATTCCTAAGTCTTAAACAGAATTCAGAACGAATTATGTTTAAGAATGAGAAGTCGTTCGCTTCCAATAAATGTTGGGTGGGTGGGGGTGTTAGTCAATAAAAATGTAATTAATCTAACAGTTTCAGACATATGAGACAAGAAACCCAGTATATATAGTAATACTAAAAAGGTATTGTGTAAATTGAACATTTTAGATAGTATAACCAAATATATTAGGATAAATTTTTATGCATCTTGTATCATCGACATTAATTGCGGCTTTTCAAATGTTTTCACTTTAGCATCATTCAAATGAAAATTGTTTGCAGCACATCATTCATTTGAACCAGCCTGACTTATTCCATTTAACCTTATTCATATAAAAAAATGTTACGAAGAGCAGATTTAAGTCAGCGTTTTATATTATATCGATGCAACAATATTATATTCATTGAAAGTAGCGAATTAAAACCATAGTTCAGGCGGGTATACTTTTTAGCTCGAATCATGTTATTTCGTAGAATCATAAAGAACTGAGCCTGACTTAACCTCAATTATATTATTATAAAAAAACGATTTATTTATGTAAACAGTTTAAGTTATATACTGTAGTTGATATACAGCTACATTATTTGAAATTTTCAGTTAAAACCAGCTTTGGGTTAGATGTTTTATTTTTTAATTATTAGGGGAGAAAATTGACAGACCAAGCCACGACTTTGGGCCCAAGCAAGTATTATATATATGTAAGGTTCTGAGATATATCTGTTAGTTTGAAATAAGTAGATATGACAGCTGCGGTATTCGAGCTGAGCTCGATTAGCTCAAGTGCTAAAGTCGTCACTGATACATACAAACATACATATATATATATATATATATATATATATATATATATATATATATATATATATATATATATATATATATTATATATATATATAAATATACTCGGGTGTGTATGATTGTGTATAGGAGTTTATATTAATAAAAGGAATTCCAACTTTGTCTGATTTACTCGTTTTATTTACAATCCTTTAAAATTATAATGATATTATAATGAAATATTATGGTAGAATATTAAATGTTAAATGTTAATTGAACAAGTACTTTCATGCTTTCGCAATCTTCAGGTTCATATTCAGTGGTGACAGTCAAGTTTGCAATTTTCAACTATAATGATATGACTACAATTTGTGCCTTATATACAGTAAAAAGGGGCTACAGAATGATATGTTTTGCAAACCAATTTCGACCAATAGGTGTGTGGTTTCACTAGATTACTAAAGCTAATTGGTTTAGGCGTCACGCTCTAATGACGACTTCTATTTGACCCTATCCAAAGCATCAATTGTTTTGCTATTTTTAAAAATGATGAAAATAGCGTTTTCTAGGGTTTTTATAAAAAAATCTTCAGTAATCATCACCATCAACATCACTTTTATTATTATTATTGTTGTTATTGTTGTTAGTGGTGGTAGTCGACATGGTCGTAGACGTAGTCATAGTAGAAGTAATACCACTAAGCATTATTATTATTCATTTAGCTTTGGTTGGAATTTATCAATAACATTCTTTTCTTTAATTTTTCTCTTGATTTCATTTGGGCTGTGTAGTTTGTAGAATGGAAATATTATAAATATTTTCTGACCACATGTTGCTAGATGGTTACTTAGGGGTATCTGACGGACATTTGAATCTCTGATTTGCTGTCGGTGCACCCGTGCACGTTCCGATAGTGCATTTCCAGTTTGACCGACATATAGTTCTTCACAATTCGGGCATTTAATGCAGTAAATTAGATTTCTGCTTTTGCAGTTCATATTTGCATTTGAGAATATTTTTCCAGTTTTGGGGTTCATATATTGACCAGTGTGTATGGACTGGCATGTGCCACATCGACTATCATTGCATTTAGATACAGTGAATGATTGGTCTTTGTTGTTAAGGTCAAACTTTGCCTTTGTTAGTAATTGCTTCAAATTTTTCGGCTGTCTTTTACTAAGAATCAAAGCTCGGTCTGTGATTAAACCACACAACAATACAACAACACAGTATAACAAAAATTGAAGGATGGAGTAATCTGGGCTAAAATCCGTAACATTATCAACATCATCGTATTCATGATAATCACACACGATATTGAAGCTGATCCTCGTTAGCGAAATCACTGTCGTTATTCTCGTCATCGTCATTATCATCATCTTCACAATCATCATCATCAACCTCAATGTGAACAATATACTCAACCTTCTCATCATCCCACAACATCATTATACATATCACCAATACCATCATCCCATGTAAAGATACAGTTCTATACTTTTCCTGAAGCCTGAAGCAATGAAGGACACAATCAAGTAAGTGATCAGCCAGCAAATCCAGCTAGCCAACCAAATGAACGAATGACTGACCGACAAAAGAATCAACCAATCAGTGTACCTACACTCAGCCAGCTAGTCAGCCAATACCGAGACAACCAAGCAACAGACCAGTTAGACATTCGACCAGCCAACCAGTAAACCGAACGACCACTCAACCAGTCAACCAGTCAACCAACTAGCCAAGGAGCCAACTAATTAGCTAGCTAAACAGACAACCAACTAACCAAGTAGCCAACGAGCCATCAAGCCACCAAGCCAACCAACAAACTGAACGACCAAACAGAAAAAAAGAAGAAAAAACGGCCAAACTACTAACCAGATAGGTAATTAACCAAGTAATCTAACAATAAATGAATCAATCTGCTAACCAAGTAGACAACCCAACAGTCGTCTAAACAAATGAGCCATCGAACAAGCAGCCAACCAACCAATCAACCAACTAACCAATCAGCCAAGTAGTCAGCCAACTGAACCAATGACTATTCGAACAACCACGCAACCAACCAACCACGCAACCAACAAAGCAAGCAAGCAAGCAACCAACGAAACAACTAATCAACCGATTCGGCAACAAACAAACCAGTTAATTAACCAAGAAACCAATCAGCCAAACAACGAAACAAATAGATAACCAGCCATTCAAGCAACCAACCAAACAACCAACGAACCAATCAGTCAATAAACCGGTCTACCAAGCAAGCAAACAACCAAGCAACTAGGCAAGCAAGCAAGCAACCAGCCAAGCAAGCAAGCAACAAACTAACCACCAAACCACCCAACCAGCCAACGGAACGAAACACTTACCAAACAATCGGTGAGCTAATCAACCAATTCTCCAGGAAAATGTTTCTAAATTTGGCCGACCACTGGTGGCGTTCCGTTTCCATGACGTTCGGTCACGTGACAGTAATTTACATGTCTTTAATGTATATAAATCATGTTCTTCACACATGACATTCCTTATTCTTATTGCCTATATTTGAAACATACTTCATTTTTCTCGCTGAATTTAATAACTGTAGACATGCAGTTTATCATGGACTTTACTTTATTAGCAACACACACACACACACACACACACACACACACACACACACACACACACACACACACACACACACACACACACACACACACGCACACAGACACACACACATACACACACACACACACACATACACACACATACACACACACACACACATACACACAGGCAGACACACACACACACAGTCACAGATATATGTGCATGCTTACTCACATCTTCCCCCGCCCCTCTCTTTCTGTCTCCGTCTCTCCCCTCTCTCTCTCTCTCTCTCTCTATATATATATATATACGGAGAGAGATAGAGAAAAACAGTGAGAGAGGGAGAAAGATGAAGAGCTTGAGAAAGAGAGAGAAAGAGTGAGAGAGAGAGAGAGATACAAATACATATGTGTGTGGAGACCGAGACAAAGAGAAATGGATACCTATAGATGACAAAAAAGACATATCAAGGTTTCTCGTAAAAATACAACTATGTACTCGTAAGTCAATGCATGTGCGCGCGAATTTTTTCCTGTTACCCACTCTACTATCCCAAGTATCGAGTACTCTGGTGGGTTAGTGTCTATCTGGTATTATACCACACCCTATCTGATATATATAATAACTGGATGTGCACATGTACAGATGCAAAGCATATGCACATGCACACATATAACTCAAAACATACACATCCACACATACAATAACCTCCATACCTACACACACATGCATGCATGCAAACATGCATACATATCTACCTAGTTGATATTGTGTAAATCCCAATGAAAGAGTCTTGTGACTATGTTAGAAACCGACTCTCTCTCTCGCTATCTATTGGAAGAATTTATATATATATATATATATATAAATTCTACTACATATATATATATATATATATATATATATATATATATATATATAGAGAGAGAGAGAGAGAGAGAGAGAGAAAGAGAGAGAGAGTGGGAGTGGAATTGGAAATAGCGCGGAAAATATATTTAAAGGATCTTTTTATCTTCTTTGATTCATTAAAGTGACATTATTGAAAATATGAGAGGAACAATTTTTTTTTTTAAAAGAGGAGTATTATAATGTTTATAAATTATAACAGGTTTCGAGGTATCGGTGTAATCCATCTTATCAAATGTTGAATATTGCAATTAAAAAGAATTAAAAATTAAGTGCTGAAGAAGGTCTGTTCATCTTACTTGTTGAGTAGAACACTGGGTCTAAAATTGAACCTTATATACAGAGAAAGAGGTAATCATAGTAGTAGTAGTAGTAGTAGTAGTAGTAGTGGTAGTAGTAGTAGTAGTAGTAGTAGTAGCAGCAGCAGCAGCAGCAGTAGTAGTGGTGGTGGTGGTGGTTGTGTCTTTTCACAGAACAAAAATGTTTTTAGGGAAAGGAAATTTTTCTGTGTATATGTATGTGTATCTCAATTGTGTTAAAGGATTGGTCAAGAGTTCAGATGGGGGTGGCTAAGAGGAGAAATGTAAGCTAGAGACAATTGTTATAGGGGAAAGAGGTATATGGGTAGTCAAAAGTATAGTATTTTAATTGAAATTCTCTTTTAGGGATATGGCTTTAGAGGGTATGAGTGTGTATGAGTGAGTATATATAAAATATATATATATATGTGTAAATTAAGTAATTCCGTCGGAAAGGTACAGGAAAAAAGAGTGCTCTATGTAGGTTGCAGAGCTTATTAGTTATGTTATATATATATATATATATATATATATATATATATATATATATATATATATATATATATATATATATATATATTAGAAAGTGAGGGTTTTTTTACAAAATGAAAAATAACGGAGGTGAGAAAAACCACAGACCCTCCATCTCAACTCTACTTTTGAAAAGCAGAAGAACTGCGAAACCGGTAAAGGAACCAAATAAATATATATATTTAAAAAAAAATAAGACTCCAGTTCCATTTTCGATTTCATCTTTTTTTCTTTATATATATATATATATATATATATATATATATATATATTATTAGAAAGTGAGGTTTTTTACAAAATGAAAAATAACCGAGGTGTCCTACACGAGTGAAAGTATAAAGAAAAAAAGATGAAATCGAAAATGCAACTGGAGTCATATTTAAAAAAAAATAAAATATATATATTTATTTGGTTCCTTTACCGGTTTCGCAATTCTTCTGCTTTTCAAAAGTAGAGTTGAGATGGAGGGTCTGTGGTTTTTCTCACATCTGTGCACATCCTGTTACTCTTTCTGTCCATCAATGAAGACTAAAATTACCAACTCTAATCGTACGAGAGTAAATCCAGGATGCAGTTGCAGGAAGCCGGAAGAATGCCCATTACAGGGCAAATGTAACACTAAATTCATTATGTATGAGGCCAAATTGACACCGTTGATTAATAACGAGCCAGCCTGGAGTGAACGATATGTTGGCATGACTCAGGATAGGTTCAAAACAAGGTATTATGCACATGTCACTTCTTTTAAACACCCTGAGAAAAGAACAGCACAGCCCTCGCAATTAAAGTGTCGGAATTCAAAGGCAAAAACATTCCGTACACTATTGATTGGTATATTTTAGACCATCCAAGAGAATACCAAAGGGGCGCAAAGAATTGTTCTTTGTGCACCACGGAAAAATTTAGAATTCTCCAAAATTTGAAAGCCACTTCCATTTGCCTTAATTCCAAGACCGAGATCTTCAGATGTTGTCCTCACCTGAAATCGCATCTACTTTGTAACTGGATTGACATTCCTACGATGACTCAACCACCTTGAGCTTCTTTACTCATTACGCCTTCCATCCACTACGATTATTATTACTCTCTGAACTCACATTCCTTACCTATATATTCTTTTTCTCCCTCACCTCCTCCTATATCTGCTTATATTTATTTTTTTCTTATTATATTTATTTTTCTGTTGACTTATATTCACCCCTACTTTCTACCTTACCTTTTACACCCACCCACCCACCATCTTTATTCTTTACTCAGTTTACTCCTTAACCAGATACTCTTATCTAGATCTCTTCGCATACATTTCTCCCTTACCTACTCTTTATAATTGTTTTTATTTCATTTTTACTCCCCTCTTGTCCTCACTTACCCACTAGGTTTTATGTTCTCACATAGGACTGTGTGCAGGCGCATTCGCAGACAGACTCATGTGTACTTACCTTTATAGTTTTTTTATTATTCTTTTGTATAAGTATATGTTTGTGTGTATGTCTGTATGTGTGCGTGTATTTATTTATACGTATGTATATGTGTGTATATATATAAAAACACCATTAAAATCTCCTACTTTACCACGCCTAACATAGCATACCACATAGCTAGTAGCAATAAAAGAAAGATTAATACTTACTTTCAACAAACTAAAACACAGCAGGGAGTAAACTTTCAAAACAACGTAATAACTACAAACCCTGATATCAATAGTAATAATAGTAATAACACTAATGAAATCAATAGCATTAGGAGCGACAACCTTCATAGCCATAATGCAATACCTAGCAACCAGACTTCTACACAACATAATAACCGATAGGTTAACATCCAAAATAAATGTAACTGTAGATCTAATAGAACCTGCCCTTTAGGTAAAAACTACTTAATCAAGGACATCATCTACTCATGCACGGTCAGAACTAGCAACTCTTCTGAAACCTATATAGGCTCTACTTCGAACTGCTTCAAAACGAGATACAACTCACATCTCCATTCTTTCAAAAAACACTGTCTAGCCAACTCCACTTCACTATCTAGCTACATACACTATCTGAAAACTAAAAATAGATCATATACACTACAATGGGAAGTGATAGGTAAGGCGGCATCGTACAAACCACCTAATACATTCTGTAACCTCTGTCTACTAGAGACCCATACTTATAATCTTTTCGAACCTTAACCTCCTTAATAAAAAAAATCGGAAGTGTTTGCGTCGTGCCAGTACCGCTTCCGACACTCCTTCCAAAGCTTTAAACCTAATATATAACAATGTCAGACTTGAACTCAACACCGCTTCTAACACCGCACCTCAAGGGCTTGCCTTCCACCACTACATCACACTCTCTGATCCACCCTTTCCTCGACACAAATCATTCTATCTATCTATAACTTTATACCCTAGAAATATCCCCATAAACACCAACTTTTAATATAATTACTTTTAATTACTTATAATTATATAGGGATTGAAATATAATACAGTTTATATAAACTTTAAATACTAGATACAACAATGAATTATATATGCATTTGTAATTAAATGTATAGAGTAATAACATTAGATATATATAGGATTAATTTATTAACATAAGGGATCTGTCTAACTTATATGTAGTGTGGTGCAATGAATTATATATGAATTATATATGCATGTATAACTTAATGGATAGATTAATGACATTGTAAATGAGGGATGCATTTGTTTACCCAAGAGATGTATTTGATTTTATCATGCAAACAGCTGTACGTTGCTCCATAGCTTACCAAAGGTTATGTAGACAAAATTCTAATTGGTCCTTTGATATGTTTTGAGAGTAGACTGTATTTACAGTGAATTTTGATATAAAGATATAGCACTTTGTGTGTGAAATTCAATTATAGCGCTATATAATAGGGAGTAATCAACTTCCTATAGATATATTTAATACATTATGATAGAGTAGACTGTATTTAAAATCAAATATAAATATATAACCTTTTATATAAGGGACTCAATTGAGGCACCATATAATGTAGGTTAGAACAATGAATTTAGTTATGAGAATCAGCTAGTTACCTCCCCTTACGCATTAACTCCCCTTAAACACACACCTACTTCCGGATAATAAGCCGCTGTAAATTCTCGCAGCAGAAAGAACCTATTCTATAAATATGGATTAAATAACACTGAGCCTCAATACGTTACAATCATTTACTACATCAAACATTCAATACGAATTCATCGTAACTTATGTGATGGATGTGAAAACTATAACATCCTTTTTCTGAATGTGAAAATGGTGGTGGATGCGAAAACTATAACTTTCTTTTTCTTTTTATTTTTCTGCACACATACTTTTTTTATCTATACAAAAAATACCCTCCCACTACAACCACCATAATGCTCTTGCTTACCCGCTTAAAGTGCTTGTATTACATGACAATACTCGTATATAAATGAGACACACTTGCATGCTCCATGTATGACGAACGCCTACACTATCTACTAGATCTGATTATCTGACTATCCTCTTGCATTATCTGTGTTATCTGCCGCATGTATTTTAATTTTGATTTTAAATTTGAATTGCTATACAAATATAGTATAGTATAATATATGTCACTCCACTGTACATCAATATATATATATGTATCTGTATGTCTCTTGCGTTGGATAGGAGGTCAATTATATGTACAAGCATTAAAAAATGCTTCGAATCCAAGCCTAGGTTTGGATGAAACAATTGTAAGTGAATAAATGCTTTGAACATAGCTCTGATTCTTGTGAATTCTATATAACTGCTCTGTAAACAACTGATGTTCTTACATTGAGCTATTTATCTTACTGGTAATAAGGTAGTAATAAATTACTGACCTTCCCTGTTTATAGTTTAAAATATACATAACTATAAAAAGTTTAAAATATACATAACTATAAATAGTATCCTTAATATTATATGTATATATATAAATATATTTTATTTTGTGCAATTGCTTTCCACGTGTGTTTGTTTACTTTTATTTTGTTTTCCCCCTCCTCTCTCATATCGTTGTCGACGTGCTATTTTCTCTTTCTTTATTATTTTTTTTTATTTATGACTTTAAATATTTTTTGTTCTTATTCATTTATTTATTTATTATTACGACTTCATGTATATGTATGTTTTTGTCTATGCCGGTTGATACATATACGCCTATGTGACAGCTTATTTTTTAAGTATATGCGCGTGGTTGAGTGTGTATATATTTGTTTATTTATAATTTTCTCTCTCTCTCTCTCTCTCTCTCTCTCTCTCTCTCTATATATATATATATATATATATATATATATATATATATATATATATATATATATATATATATATATATATATATATATATATATATATATATATATATATATACATATATATATATATATATATATATATATATATATATAGTATTAAGGGTACTATTTATGGTTATGTATGTAATAAAACCTTTAATGGTAATATATTATATATACAAACCTTAAATAGTGAAAGATAGTCATTAATTACTATCCTATTACCAGTAAGATAAATAGCTCAATGTAATAACATCAGTTGTTTTACAGAGCAGTTATATAGAGATTACAATAATCAAAGTTCAGTTTAAGTCATTTATTTGCTTACAATTGTTTCCTCCAAACCGAGGTTTGGATTCTTCGGAGCAACTATTTACTGATCTATAACATACTTGACCTCCTTTTCAACCCAAGAGACACATAAAACATATGCGCATATTGATCAACAGTGGGGTGACATTCATCAAATGATATAGCATGGCAATTGCCATGCTATATCATTTGATGAATGTCACCCCACTGTTGATCAATATGCGCATATGTTTTATGTGTCTCTTGGGTTGAAAAGGAGGTCAAGTATGTTATAGATCAGTAAATAGTTGCTCCGAAGAATCCAAACCTCGGTTTGGAGGAAACAATTGTAAGCAAATAAATGACTTAAACTGAACTTTGATTATTGTAATCTCTCTCTCTATATATATATATGTGTGCGTGTGCGTGTGTGAATGTATGTGTGTTTGTGAATATATATATGATTATAAAATAACAGGAGGCTAGACTGGTGTAAATCCTTGAAAGTTTTATTATACTATGATCATTTCAATGACCGGGTTCAGTATGAATCCGGTGATATCATGAGGTATTCAAAATATAACAAAGGAATATAACAGATAAAATCCATGGGGCTGAAAATCAGCGACAAGAGGACGACACACCTAAATAAATATATATATATATACATAGAAAGATTTGAATGGATACAGTTTAGTTGAAAGGAATTTATTGACACGTGTTTCTATAACAGTTACATAACCTGTTTTCAGGTAATGTAACTGTTATAGAAATACGTGTCAATAAATTCCTTTCAACTAAACTGTATCCATTCAAATCTTTCTATTTTTCTCCGGATTACTTTTGGAACTACAACTGGAACCGTCGAGCAAACTCTACGTGAGCTGTCAATCTACTGTGTGTAATATTTATATTACAACACAACGGAAAATAGTATATATATATACATATATATATATATATATATATATATATATATATATATATATATATATTTAAAAGAAAAGAGGTGTAACACACGATTTGTGATATATTGGTAAAAGGAAAAGAAAATGCTGACAAATTGTTCCCAGTGAAAAATAGTTTAATTAGGAATAAGTAAAAATTAGTAATATGTATTGGTTAGTATTCAGTTTTAGTTTTAAGTTTTTACCGGTTGCGCATTTCTAATGCTTTTCAAAAATAATTTTGAGATAGCGGGCCCGTGATGTTTGCTCTAATATATATATATATATATATATATATATATATATATATATATATATATATATATATGTGTGTGAGTGTGTGTGTATATATACTTTTATATATGTAATTTTTTTTCTTCTTCGCCTGTTATTTCCTCAGCCTCACTTTCATATTTATTATATTTTTGTTTTCAAATCCACATTTAATAAAAACACCAGGTCTTTTCACTCTGACGACTGAAAGCAGATTTATTTGCTTTCAAGAAACCACTTGTAAATGAAATAATTATCTTATGTAGTTTATTACAAAACTAAATATATATATATATATATATATATATAAAGGACGTAAAATAAGAAAATATTTTTTTTTTTTTTTTTTTTTTTTTTTTTAAATTTAAAAAAATTTTAAAAAAATTTAAAAAAAATTTTTTACTTACTTAAATTTTCACTCCAACTAATTAGTTTCTGCAATGGGATAAAGACAGTTACGTAATCCAACTGTCGAGAATTCATTGCGTCATCAGGGAGTCTATTCTCAGTTAAGTCTCCAGACAATGCGCGGACACTGGCGGCTCATATAAAAATAATAATAATTCGGTAGATCGAACAGCTTGCGAGGACTGGATTCTATGTACCGAAATTCTCACTGCTTCAAGTCAAATGGCCGATTCTAAAGAATCAATCACGTGACACAGAGGCTAGTTAGAAGGAATGGGATGGTAAGATGACTGACGCCTACTAACACCCCAAAAAAAATTTTTTTAGAAGTGGTTTTGACAAGTTTGCTCGACAAATCAGTGATTTGGAGATAAATATAGATAATTTAATATATCAACTAACATAAGCGCACAGATGCACGCCCATGCCAGCAAATACACAGGTTATGTCATAGTACCTAGGTGGTTCAATGCAGGAGAATTACGTAAGTTGGATTACGTAACTGTCTTTATCCCATTGCAGAAACTTATTAGTTGGAGTGAAAATTTAAGTAAGTAAAAAATTTTTTAAAAATTTTTTTAAAATTTTTTTTAAATTTAAAAAAAAAAAAAAAAAAAAAAATATTTTCTTATTTTACGTCCTTTATATTATTGTTCTGCATTCTCCTGCATTGAACCACCTAGGTACTATGACATAACCTGTGTATTTGCTGGCATGGGCGTGCATCTGTGCGCTTATGTTAGTTGATATATTAAATTATCTATATATATATATATATATATATATATATATATATATATATTAGAAAGTGAGGTTTTTTTTACAAAATGAAAAATAACCGAGGTGTCCTACACGAGTGGAAGTATAAAGAAAAAGGGATGAAATCGAAAATGCAACTGAAGTCTTATTTTTAAAAAAAATATATATATTTATTTGGTTCCTTTACCGGTTTCGCAGTTCTTCTGCTTTTCAAAAGGTGAGTTGAGATGGAGGGTCTGTGGTTTTTCTCACATCTGGTTGGTCTCTAAATGTTACTTGTTTTATATGGAAAAAGTGGCTAGAAAACCAGGTTTTTCGAGAAGTAAATTGATTGGTTTGTCAATAATTATAATAAATTTCGCGCCAGTTCGCGTTACAGTAGTTCTTCAAATAAGAGAGAGGGGGGGGGGGGTTGTCACAGGTTGTTTTTTCATATATGACTGTTTGAATTTCTTTTTACTTGAAAAAATGAGGCTCACGAAGGCTTTTTTTTGGTTGGTTATAAATGAAATTTGGCTGTCACGTGAACAAGTTTTCATTACATTTTTGCGCCCTTATTTGGAAAACTATTCTGTAGTCTTTATAGTGAATGTTATGACAATGGAGAGATAGTGGTCAAGGGAAAAGGGATTGGGAGAAATGTTCTGGTTCAGTGAATATGGCAAGCTGTCAGAGTTCAGGTGTCAGAGTTCAGATTTTCTATTGAGACTGAAGATATGTGTTTATTTGTGTGCTTGTGTGTGTGTATATATGTGTGTGTGTGTGTATTGGAAGATGATTCTATTAGTAGAGATGGGGGAGGGAGTTGTGTGTGTGTGTGTATATGGGTGTTATGTGTGTGTGTGCGAGTATGTTAGATAGAGAGAATATATATTTTGTGTGTGTGTATATATATATGTGTGTAGGAAAGTGGTTCTATTAGTAGAAATGGGGAGGGTGTTGTAGGTGTGGGGGTTGTTATGTGTGTGTATGGGTGTTATGTGTGTGGGAGTATGGTTAGCATGTTAAGATGAAGAGAATATATATATATATATATATATATATATATATATATATATATATATATATATATATATATATTATATATATATATATATATATATATATTGTGTGTGTGTGTATGTGTGTGTGTAGGAAAATGATTCCTTTAGTAGGAATATTTTTGAATGAACATATTTCCTGACTTTTTCGTGTTTGCAGTTGTATTGCCAGTGCAAACGTATGTTTAAGGTTTATTTAGTTCGGGTTTTTATTTTCTAAAGTAGAAGGTGTTATGTGTGTGTGTGTGTATGTCATATTGTGGTGTTGACATAATGTATATTAAACCTTATTTAATGTTGGTCTATATTTTTGAATAAACATATTTTCCTTATTTATTCGCATTTGTTCTGTTGTATTGTTAGCGCAAAGGTAAAATGGGAAGACTTGGAATTTGGGTGTCTTATTACTTGCGCAAATGTCTAGATGTGCACTTAGTGGTATCTGTCTCGTGGTTGGATCTCGTAATTGTTGGCGATGAACTGTCATTCTGTTTCTGAGTGTGAGTTTAGTTTGTCCTATATAATCTTCATTGCATCCTTTACATATATGAAAAGTGGCTAAACTCTACCCCAATCATCCTCCCCAAAAAACTCCAAATAAAACCCATCCCGAATGAACCAGAAAACCAACAAAGACTTAGGGAAAAGATGGCATTGGAAAAATTTAAAACAGAAATAGAACTGTTGCGATTAAGAGCCAACACCAACGAAGAAAAATTCAAGTCACTCGACCAACAGATGGACACAGAAATCTCAAAGCACTCTGAAGGCCTACTCTACAAAAACCCCCTAAAACTTTGGAAAGAAAACTGTGAGGATGAAGAACTCACATCCCTCCAGCGATGGGAAAAAAACGCCACCTGGTTCAACAACTACGAAATGGACTTCAAAAATGAACAACATACAGGTAACCCATTTTTAAAACAAACTAAAACTCACACACCACATGCACAACAAATAACAAAAAAAGTAACTAAACGTCCAACATACCCCCAGCAAAACTATAACGATAATCCCAGAAACCATAGACAAAACTATAACCCTACTAACAAAAACCAAAGATCCCCGAACACAAGGCAGGACCTGATCCGCAGATCACAACCCACACAAAACCTATTCCAAAACCGTAGACCCCTGCCCACACAGAGCCTGTTCCAAAACCATAGATCCCAACCCACACAAAGGAATCAAATCTACAACCCGGACTATCAACAAACCGAACCTCAATACGTCCGAAACTTCTATACAAGACCACACAACAACAGGGGAAATACCATTAGAGATAATAATACCAATGAAAAAACATTCCAGAAAAATCATTTTTTAGACCAAGGCTACAGGACTCACGACACCCGGTGGCACAAACCGATTTTGAAAAACCGAAAATAATTAACATTTCAAATACAAACCTCTCAGCCCAACAAGTAAAAATTCTCTCCAAAGGTCTGAAATTCACACCAACACCACAATATCCTAACCCCAACGAGATAAATGACGATATCTCACACTTCTGTAGAAAATTACGTCTCACAGAGGAATTCTTTGACAAGGAGAATAACGACGAATCAATTGTACGGAATAAAAGCAGCTACAACCCAACAAAAGGTAGAAACAGAGTTCTGGACAAATTTTGTGACCACATAGCCACCTTCCCATACCATGAACTACCGCAACCTAAACCCAAACCCAACACAAGTCGAAGGGAATGGGAGATTATCCATGAACTAAACAACAATCCGGACATTGTAATTAAGGAAGCGGACAAGGGAAGTACTGTTGTCATTATGGAGGCTGAAAAATATAAAAATTCTATGTTCTCTCTCTTACAAAATGCTAATTACTATGAAAGAGTAAAAAACTACCAGCAATCAAAAATAATGACCAAATTAAACACACTGATTTATCGATACCAGGAAGACCTAACTAAAAAGGAACGCGATTATTTAACAAATTTTGAATACAAAACCAGCAACCTTTACGGACTTCCAAAGATCCACAAATGTAAAATAATCAACGATGCCTGTAAACAATCCACCTCAGCCTGCGTGAACACACAATACCCCACAGACCTTAAATTAAGACCAATTGTAGCGGGCCCACAATGTGAAACACACAGATAGAGCAACTTTATAGACATACTACTGAAACCAATACTGAAACACATACCAAGCCTTGTAAGAGACGATCTGGACCTCTTAAACCACCTCCCCAAACATGTCAACAACGACACTATTATTGTGTCTTTCGATGTAGTGAATCTCTACACAACGATCCCACACCAATACGGACTAGAAGCAATAGGATTCTGGCTAGAGAAATATCCCAATGAGATACCTGACAGAATAGAAAAAAGCTTCATCACCGAGGGATTAAAATTCATCCTACAGAACAACTTTTTTGATTTCGATGGCAATACTTACAAGCAAATATCGGGGACTGCGATGGGAACAAAAGCCGCTCCAACTTATGCCAACTTAGTCATGGCATACTTAGAAGTCCAGATATATGAACAGTCCAAATCAAAATACGGATTGAACTTCCACAAATATTTATCAGAGAATTGGAAACGCTACTTGGATGATTGCCTCATTCTTTGGTCCCACACACTCGACCAACTGAAGGATTTCAAAAACTTAATAAACGGCATCAATAACCACATCCAATTCACAATGGAATACAGCCAAGATCAACTCCCATTTCTGGACATCTTAATCACAAAAAAAGACACAAATATCGAAACTGACATACACTACAAACCAACAGATTCCAAACAATATCTGCTATTCACCCCCAACCATCCAAAGCACACGAAGACGAACATTCCTTTTAACCTAGCAAGAAGAATTTGCACAATTGTCTCCAATTATGAAACGCGAAATAAAAGACTTCAAGAATTAAAGGAAATTCTACTTGAGAGAGAGTACCCACTATTACTAATAAATAATGGAATAGAAAGGGCTAAAGCAATAGGCATTGATGAATTACGGAAACAGAAACAAATTCAAGGTACGTCCAATATTCTATCATATATCTCAACACACAACCCAAGAAATGCGGAAGCTTACAACACTATTCACAATAACATCCCACTACTAAAACAAAACCCAAGAATGAAAAAAGCCCTTGAAACACACAAAATAATCAAAAGCAAAAGACAACCAAAATCACTGAAAACATTACTCACCAATGCCAAATTACCTACCACAAACCCACAACCAAGTATCAAAAAATGTGGTCGCTCTAATTGTGGAACCTGCACTCACCTCATTGAAGGCAACACGTATACATTTAAATCAGGACAAAATTTTACTGTAAAAAATCACTTCACTTGCTCATCAAAAAATCTAATTTATGCCATTAAATGTAAAGGATGCAATGAAGATTATATAGGACAAACTAAACTCACACTCAGAAACAGAATAACAGTTCATCGCCAACAATTACGAGATCCAACCACGAGACAGATACCACTAAGTGGACATCTAGACATTTGCGCAAGTAATAAGACACCCAAATTCCAAGTCTTCCCATTTTACCTTTGCGCTAACAATACAACAGAACAAATGCGAATAAATAAGGAAAATATGTTTATTCAAAAATATAGACCAACATTAAATAAGGTTTAATATACATTATGTCAACACAACAATATGACATACACACACACACACACACACATAACACCTTCTACTTTAGAAAATAAAAACCCGAACTAAATAAACCTTAAACATACGTTTGCACTGGCAATATATATATATATATATATATATATATATATATATATATATATATATATATATATTCTCTTCATCTTAACATGCTAACCATACTCCCACACACATAACACCCATACACACACATAACAACCCCCACCCCTACAACATCCTCCCCATTTCTACTAATAGAACCACTTTCCTACACACATATATATATACACACACACAAAATATATATTCTCTCTATCTAACATACTCGCGCACACACACATAACACCCATATACACACACACACAACTCCCTCCCCCATCTCTACTAATAGAATCATCTTCCAATACACACATACACACACACACACACACATATACACACACACAAGCACACAAATAAACACATATCTTCAGTCTCAATAGAAAATCTGAACTCTGACACCTGAACTCTGACAGCTGGCCATATTCACTGAACCAGAACATTTCTCCCAATCCCTTTTCCCTTGACCACTATCTCTCCATTGTCATAACATTCACTATAAAGACTACAGAATAGTTTTCCAAATAAGGGCGCAAAAATGTAATGAAAACTTGTTCACGTGACAGCCAAATTTCATTTATAACCAACCAAAAAAAAGCCTTCGTGAGCCTCATTTTTTCAAGTAAAAAGAAATTCAAACAGTCATATATGAAAAAACAACCTGTGACAACCCCCCCCCCCCCTCTCTCTTATTTGAAGAACTACTGTAACGCGAACTGGCGCGAAATTTATTATAATTATTGACAAACCAATCAAATTACTTCTCGAAAAACCTGGTTTTCGAGCCACTTTTTCCATATAAAACAAGTAACATTTAGAGACCAACCAGATGTGAGAAAAACCACAGACCCTCCATCTCAACTCACCTTTTGAAAAGCAGAAGAACTGCGAAACCGGTAAAGGAACCAAATAAATATATATATTTTTTTAAAAAATAAGACTTCAGTTGCATTTTCGATTTCATCCCTTTTTCTTTATATATATATATATATATATATATATATATATATATATATATATATATATATATATATATATATAATATATATATATATATATATATATATATATATATATATATATATATATATATATATATATATATATATATATATATATATATATTTATATATATATATATATATATATATATATATATATATATATATATATATATATATAGTAATAATAATAAATTTGAAGACGAAAATCCAAAGAGGGCTCGATAAGGATAAATATATATCAAATATATAAGAACCGTAGAGCAAATATGTAGTTTCAGAAGATCCCGTTAAGGGTGAAAGCAGCGATTCTTTGCTTAAACTTTAATCTGTTATTTTAATAAATATATATATATAAATGGAATAGAATGAAACGAAATTTAATTTCTCACTCTTAGTACAGCACTTACTTAAATGTAAGTGTCCGTTTGTTTACAAACGAACAAAGCGAACATTATAATAAATGTTCGGTAAACTGATACGTGCATATATATATGTGTGTGCCTATAAGTATATATATATATATATATATATATATATATATATATATATATATATATATATACATGCTACTGTACGTCTGTATACATATATGTATGTACGTATACATACATACTTACATTTATATATATATATATATATATATATATATATATATATATATATATATGTATGTGTGTGTGTGGGTACATACACACACATATATATATATATGTGTGTGTGTGTGTATGTGTGTCTGTGTGTATGTGTGTCTGCGTGTGTGTTTGAGTGAGAGACAGAGAGAGAGAGAGTGTGTGTGTGTGTGCAGTGTGCAAATGTATCCATCTGTCTGTATATATGTTTGTGCTTAGTCAATAGGTTCTAATGAATAATCTTATGGGGTGATTTCATATTTAATTTTGGTTTAAATCTGTTAAGAAATAGTTTTTCTCTATTTATTCTTTGTTGTGTGCACATATAAAGGGGGAAGATTTTAAAGTTGCGTAGGGTCATTCCTGCACAATCTGCAATGTGGCTACTTAAGGGATCTTTCTTGTGTTTACGTCTCGGATTTGTTGGCGCGCGTGTGTGTGAGTGTTTTTATATATATAAATATATATATGTATATATATGTATCTATCTACCTATCTATGTATGTATCAATGTATGTATCTTCTCTCTATCTATCTACCTCTCTCTCTCTCTCTCTCTCTCTCTCTTTCTTTCTCTCTCTCTCTCTCACTCTCTCTCCCTATATATATATATATATATATATATATATATATATATATATATATATATATATATATATATATATATATATATATATATATATATATATACTTACTATTATCGGTAGAGCGTCGGAGAGCAATCTTTGTGACATAAAGACAAAACAAAAACTAACAAAAACGTTAAAAATAAATAAATATATCTATAAAAAAAAACCTGGCAAAAAACGCCCAAAAAAAGAAACTAAAAAAAAGCAAAGAAACTAACAAAAATATCGCCAAAAAAACAAAACAATGAAACTAACAAAAACGTTTCAAATAAATAAATAAATCTATATTTCTTTTAACGGCTAAAAAAAAGGGAATGTAAATTTGTTGGAATAGCCTCATTTCAGCAGCCAGCAGCCAGCAGCGAAGTTATTTAGCCTCATATCAGCAGCGAACAGCGAAGTTATTTAGCCCTAGGCATGGGGGAGGTATTTTTGGATATCGCCGTTGTTTTATTGGGCCACAGTTTAAAAATATTAAAGCATTAAAATTGTGTAAGCAACAAATAATTGGTAAGTCCCTTTTATTATTTCCTATGCCTAGTTTATATTTTGTTTGTAGACTGACTCACAATGTTAAGAAGAAGTTTTCATCAGGTGCTGAGAAGCGTGCACTCAAAAGAAAAAAGGATTTGGAATCAGCAGGCAAAGCAAAAAATCAAAGATTATTGGCTTTTTCTGCGCCCCATAGTGCAGATATTGAGGATGTTGCAGAAGAAAATATTCCTACAATATCTACAGGTGAAGCTGAAACTATTCCTGAAGTGGCTGAACCTGTGCTTCCTTCTCAAGTGACTGAACCTGCTGTAGAAAATATAAGTCTTTCTGAAGTTGAAAATGAACTTTCTGAAATTAGTCAGGCTTCAATGCCATTTTTAAATGACAAAGCACGATTTGACACAGGAAAGAATAAAGTGAAAGATTACTTGAACATTTTAGTTGAAAGGGGTGCTTGTCAACCTTTGGAAAATGATATGCCTACAGGAGACTATCCCATTATCCATTCTAGAAAATTCAAGAGCAGTTACTATAATTTAAAAAAACCCCTTGAAGAACGAGTACACAGATACTGGCTAGCTTATTCATACAAAGGTAATTATTGTTACTGCCATCATTGCTGGTTATTTGGTGATGAAGAGGCCAAAAACTCGCCATGGTCAAAGAGTATGAATGATTGGAAGCACATTTCCAAAAGCATTGAAAAACACTTTCAATCAAAAATTCATCACAGAGCAGTATATGCCTATAAACAGTTCGCCAAGAATATGTCCATTGGAGTTTCAGTGAAAAAACAAATGGATGCAGAAGTTCAAAAATGGAAATATGTTCTTAATCATCAGTTCGGACTTTTACGGGAACTTACATGTCTAGGATTGCCACTAAGAGGTCATAGAGAATTCTTGGATGCTGATAATCCAGGTGTGTACTTATCAATATTAAGGCACATAAGCACAATCGATCCTATTCTTAAACAACATTTTGAGGACAAGGGACAACTCAAATATCTGAGCAAAACTATCTTTGAGGAACAAGTCCAGATTCTTTCAAAAATGACACTTGACAAAATTGTTGATCTTTGCAAGGAAGCCAAATTTTTCACTGTGATTGCTGATTCTACAACTGATATAAGTCATAAGGACCAAATGGCGGTGCTATTGAGATTTATAAAAATTGACAGACTTGAAAAATCAGTGGAAATTGTAGAACACTTTGTTGGATATTATCATGTCCTTGATGCTAGTGCAATTGGTATTACCAGTGTCATTGAAAAGGCATTGTTTGAAGAATTTGGCTTGCAGCGCAAACATCTTAAAGGACAGGCATATGATGGAGCATCTGTGATGAGTGGGGCATTAGGTGGTGTTCAAGCTTTACTAAAAAAGAATATGGCACTGGACGGAAATACTTTTGTTCCATATGTTCACTGTCCTCCCCACCAACTCAATCTAGTTCTTGAACATGCAGCTCAAAGTGATACTCCTCCACCTCTTGTTGAAATTAAATGCTTCTTTGATAACATTCAATCTATCTATGCTTTCTTTGTTAGTTCAAATAGACGCTGGAGTCAACTTCTTGATATGGCAAATGATTTATTCCTTGTGACTGAGTGCTTTGAACGTTCAACAGATAAATTGGAAGAACTCAGATGCGATCACAAATTTGAACAATTTGTGGACCAGGCAAAGAAAGCCTGGAATGACGTGGGATTTGATGCATCTGAAGCTGATTTTAAAATAACGCGAGTAAGGAGAAGAAAGATTATGGATGGTGAAGTTTGTGGTGTTGAAAGACTAGCTACTGCTTCAGATAGATATCGCACTGCAATTTATTTTCAATCACTGGATAGTATGATTGGGGAGATGAGAGCCCGAACTGAAGGAATAAAAAAATATCTTCAATCTTTGGATCTTTGAGTCCAAATCGACTGTCTAAATGCTCAGATGATGAACTAAAAACACATGTAGCAACATTGGTAGATAACTTTCCAAATGAATTCACACTCTTTTCTTTCATTGGCCTCTACTTTTCACAGCCAAACGCAGCTTTAAAACAAAGTGGGGTTATGCCATATCTGAAATGTTATTTATACTTGTGTGATGTCTTTCCCGAGTTTGAAATTCTGGTAAGGCTATTTCTCACTTTACCAATTGGCATAGCAAGTGCGGAACGCTCTTTCAGTGTTCTACGAAGAATTAAAAATTATCTTCGTTCAACGATGGGCCAGGAGAGGCTATCCAGTCTTGCCCTGCTGGCAATTGAAAACAAAATTACTAAATCAGTAAACTTGGACCACGCTATAACTCATTTTTCAACTGTTAAAGCTCGCAGAGGTCTGCGCATGTAAAAGCAATTTGTGTAAAAGACTAACATATATACAACTTTATTACTTTATTATTTGTTTACAGTACAGCACATCTGTTTGTTTGTTTCAAATAAAGTGTACTTGTAATTTAATTGTCTTCTTAATGATTATTGGTAGCTAAATGGGAAATTAAAAAAAAAACTTTTTCAATACTCGCTCGAAAAGAAGGTACTTTAATTTTCACTCTGGGGCCTCCTTACTGACCAATGCCGACTGGGCCCTATTCCTTAAATCCGCCACTGCGGCCAGGGCTAGAGTAATATTGAAAAACGATTCTATTTTCGAAGTAGAAGGATCCGCCATATGGAGTTCTAACCAGGCCACCTCCACGAGTTGAACTCTGGGCAACATTGACTGTCTATTACTCAGTGGCTAAGATCCTGGAAATTACTGAATAAATTTTTGTGTAATATAATTTGTTGTTTGTGTCATATTAATTTGGCATTTGTATAAACCATTTAAAGTAAATAGGGACCTTTTTTACATTGACGGACATCTTTTATATTAATTATCTATATCTATATCTACATATAATATAAAAGATTGGAACTTCCATTATCCTTTTGAGAAACGTGGAACAACCACGTCTATGCAATGATAGACGTTTTAAAATCAGACTGAAGATGAACCATCTCCTATTCTAGGCTGGAGCACCTAGTATTGTTCATATACTATGCACAAACGGTACAACGAAGAATCTGGTATATCTGGAAGATTTTTTTTACTGTTTTTTCTATCACACAGACACCACGGACTCGCCTCATACTGTAACCAGACAAACATCCTATACAGTCATTTTCTCTTTTACCTGTCTTCTTTTATCATATGTTTACCCGGGCGAAGCTGAGTACGTCAGCTAGTATACATAATATGAAAAAGTACTAATGGAATGTTCCAGTAAAAACCCTAATAAAATGCAGGCATAATAGACCAGATATAATGATATGGGACAGGTAAAAGATGGCATGCACAGTAGTGGAAGTTAGCTGCCCAGCGGATACCAATATAATATTAAAAATTAGCGTAAAGGAGTATATTTATCCAAAACTAATGAGAAATCTGCAGATACTCCACCCTGACTATACCTTCAGAAAGAGAAAGAACACGACTAGTTAGGAATTTACAAGTACAATCCATTAATGGAACAGTAAAAATATGTAAAACATTCCAAAGATTCTACATCTAATAACTGTGTGTATACATGTACAGATGCAAACCATATGAACATGCACATGTATAACTCAAAACATACACATCCACACATACAATAACATCTATACCAGCACACACATGCATGCATGCAGACATGTATACATATCTACCTACTTGATGTGTAAATTCCAATAAGAGAGTTTTATATTTATGTTAGAAACCGACTCTCTCTCTATTTGTAAAAAAAATATAAAATTATAAAACCAAAAGAACATACATACATACATACGGATATGCATACATACATACATTCATACATGGTCGCTGCCAACTCGTTTTCGAGTACGGCCACTACTTTATATCCATGTAGGAGAACCCCTACCAATGCGCTGAACGAGTGTGACTTTTTAGTCCAGCCAGCGACTTGAAAACTCTGGTACAAACACTACACTTGTGACAATTATTGACACATAGTGCTGGACCCATGGTACCATGTGACGACAAGTGCAGAGAGATCTCCAGATATAAAGCAATGCCTGTGCTGTGAAGCTTTTATAGTGAGCAAAGGCACTGCACAAAGCCAGTCCCACTCTCTTAACCAAGATGATATTTACCAAAAAGAAGAACAATTCAACATCATTGGATACCATCAGGGTTGCAGGTGTTATATCAGAGTTTTCCTTCTCCTAGAATTCTGCCTTGACAAAGGCTAAGGGGTCATCTCTCCCGTAACATTCATACATACATACATACATACATACATACATACATACATACATGGTGGCTGCCAACTCGTTTTCGAGTACGGCCACTACTTTATATCAATGTAGGAGAACCCCTACCGAAGCGCTGAACGAATGTGACTTTTTAGTCCAGCCAGCGACTTGAAAACTCTGGTACAAACACTACACCTGTGACCATTATTGACACATAGTGCTGGGCCCATGGTACCATGTGACGACAAGTGCAGAGAGATCTCCAGATACATACATACATACATACATACATACATACATACATATATACATACATACATACATACATACATACATACATACATACATACATACATACACAGATGGCACTAAGGAATACTGGTGGAACCTGAAAATAAAAACTGCCACCAAATTAAAGCACAACCGGCCTGATATTGTTGTTTGGGACCACACATTGAAAACGTGTTCTGTTGTGGAGATCAGTTGCCCACTTGATGTAAACGTTGTCAGAAAAATACAGGAGAAGGAGGACATCTACGGACCATTGATGAGGAGTTTACAAATCCAGTATCCAAGATACACCTTTAGCTTCATACCCATCATTATTGGAGCTAGCTTATATACCAACCCGCTTGGCCCAAAGTATGACTAAACTTGGATTTGCGGACAAAAAGCGTAGCTCCCTAATTCATAGTCTACAAATGGCTGCGATAGCTGGCACCTTCAAAATTTGCAAAACATTCTTGCGATTCAAGGGATGACAATTTCTTTTCTTTTATAACCTTGCCACCAGGAAGGTGGCCGGTCAAAAAAATATACTCGAAATTAAGAGAAAGAGAAAACATACATACATACATACATACATACATACATACATACATACATACATACATACATACATAAATTGGACGATAGACGAAATCCTAGCAGTTAATGTTAGAACTCGAAAAATACTAAACAACACCGGAAACTACCACATCAACAGTGACATAGACCGCCTTTACTTGAAACGTAAGCAGGGAGGCAGAGGCCTAACGTCAGTCCAGACAGCATTTGAATGTCGCATCATATCCCTCCGACAACATCTACGAACCTCGAAGCGTAGGAGCCCGGCTCCCGAACAAGTCTATCTGCATGAGACAGATAAGATCATGAGAGTTGGGAAGGAACTCGTCGAGAGATATTCCCTATGTGATATTCAAAAACTCACACCCAAGGAAGTCGCTCAGCAGTATCGCAGTGAATCCATGAAAAACTACATGCTTATCAGCAAAAAATCATGCATGGATATGTTGCCAGGAAGCTCCAGAGTGAGAGTAATATAGATAAGGAAAGTAGTCTATCTTGGACCAACAACCGCTATATTGGCTCTCACTTTGAAGGATACGCTTTTGCAATCCAAGAACAGGAAATTAACACGAAATACTTGATTCACAAAAGAGATAGAGATGCAGGCAAAACACCTAGATGTGATAGCAAGTGCAGACTCTGCAGAATTAACATCGAAGATGTCACCCATGTCATCAGCAGCTGTCCAAAGATGTCATCGCGATACTATCTACATATGAGGCATGATGTAGCCAAAACACTGTACAATGCAATCCGTAGAAAAGATAGCCCCGATAATAAACACATTAAAAGCTACAGCAATGTGGAAGACATCATATACATAATATGAAAGAGTACTGGTGGAATGTTCCAGTAAAAACACCAATAAAATGCAAGCATAACAGACCAGATATTATGATATGGGACAGGGAAGAAAAAGCATGCACAGTAGTAGAAGTTAGCTGACCAGCAGATGCCAATATAATATCAAAGATTAGCGAAAAGGAGAATATTTATGCAGAACTGATGAGAAATCTGCAGATACTCCACTCTGATTACACCTTCAGATTTATGCCTGTGATTATTGGGACAGTGGGGATATGTTAGTAACTGCCTCAATACAAAGCTTGAGAAGCTGGGCTTCACAGAAACAGAAAGAACTAGTTAGGAAATTACAAGTACAATCCATTAATGGAACAGTAAAAATATGTAAAACATTCCAAAAACGTTGCATCTAATAAACTACATATACACATGCACACATACAACTCAAAACATACACATCTACACATACAATAACATCCATATCTACACATGCATGCATGCATACATAATCTACCTAGTTGATGTGTAAATTCCAATGAGAGAGTCTTGTGTCTATGTTAGAAACCGACTCTCTCTCTATTGGTAAAAAATTGTGAAATTATAAAACCAGAAGAACGTACATACATAGATACATACGTACATAGACCAAAGCATATCTGTTTAGTTAAGGAATTTACGACACAACCACGCCGATTAATATCCAGTTCCGTTGCCCAACACCTTCGGCAATGTTCCTTTACTATAACCTTGGGTGGAATCTACAAGTAGAAAAACTGATGGAGATCCATTGTATACATGTACTGTACATGCGCGTGCGTGTGTGGTGTGTGTTTGTGTGTGGTGTGTGTCTGTGTATGGTGTGTGTTTGTGTGTGGTGTGTGTCTGTGTGTGTGTGTGTGTCTTCACGAGTATCACTCTTAAGAACCAGTAATATAAATTTATGCTCTTTAAAAGAAATTATTTCGATTAAATAAGTAAGACTTGAAAATAAATTGAATATATTTAGGCGTACTCACGCACAGACACACGTATTCGCACATACATACAGATATATTTCTTCTCTCATATGTATATATCGATGTATCAAGGAGCCAACGGGAAAACGTTTACATATTATATATATCTGATGGAAATAACAGCCAAATCTCCCTGAAACCACAAATTACTATCCTATGTATATGCAGTGCCTTTGCCCACTATAAAAGCTTCACGGCACAGGCATTGCTTTATATCTGGAGATCTCTCTGCACTTGTCGACACATGGTACCATGGGCCCAGCACTATGTATCAATAATTGTCACAAGTGTAGTGTTTGTACCAGAGTTTTCAAGTCGCTGGCTGGACTAAAAAGTCACACTCGTTCAGCGCATCGGTAGGGGTTCTCCTACATGGATTTAAAGTAGTGGCCGTACTCGAAAACGAGTTGGCAACCACCATGTATGTATGTATGTATGTATGTATGTATGTATGTATTTATGCATGTGTATGTTCTTGCATGTGAGTCTGAGTGTATGTGAGCTAACGAAGGAGCATCTACGTTGTAGCTAAATCTAATAGAATTAACAACCAAATCTCCCTCAAAACACCCTCTAGGTTCAGAAATCACTATCAAACATATGATAGTTCATGTCCAAGAAATTTGCTCAAGATAGTTGCTTCATTCTCAAAATATATCTGAAGCCAACTGAATTGCCATTTGCCATCAATAAACAGCTTCATTATGAACAATAAGTCAAGGATTATGATTGAGAGGTTTCTGACTGAAACTGATAAATCCTGTCTTTTTAAGAAGATACCTCTATTTAGGAATGATTTTGACTTTATTTTAGAACCTTGGGTATCTATTCCTCAAAGCAATATACAGACTTATATCTTTCTAGCATTAGCTATATGAATATTTATCTGCATTTTTTCAACTGTAGTTTTTAACCTCTTGGAGATTTTCTGCAGATTTATAGAATTCGCCAGTTACTTAACAGTTTTACCTTCTACTAACATACTGCATAGCATAGTATTACATCTCGATTCGATGTTTTATATGATAACTATCCCGAGGTTTATGAAGATGTTTTCATTAAGATATGTGAGGTGTTCGTTGTAACTGAATAGCGCAATTAAAAAGCCGATAAATGGCGAGAGAAAAAGACGCATACAAACTTTAGCCATGTTATTTATTTATTTATCTATTTTATTATTATCATTATTACTTTTTTAACTACACTTTAGTGTATTTAGAAATAAAATGCATATATTGAAACTTCTAATAATGGATGTTGAAGTTGTAATCAGAGTTATCAATATATCGTATTACAAAAATGCATAGAAAAAACAATTATAATGAAGGAAGCTTGAATATTAGGTGTATGTATAGGATGATCGATCAATACTATTAGAGATGAAACAAAAGTTAAAATAACATTCTATGACTATCATGACATTTCTACAGTGGAATTGTTTCAGTTTCGATATCACATTCGTATCGTAGGAAGCCATTTTCCTTGTGAGGATCGTTGTGACATGCTGTGCACCAGCTGTCTGCATCTGTCGCGAGTTTCCACAGAGGATTTGCCTGTCCACTTTTAATGTTGTCTGTCTGAAGGAATCGGAAGGAAGGAGTTTGGCGGAATGTACGGCAATGGCAGGAAAAAATGGTGAGTGCTGGTCCATAAGTCCATGACCCCTCCCTAATCCCCAGTTATGAGGATGGGATGAGAAGAGATCTGAAAAATCTCCTCTTCAGAGAAAAGTTAATCTTGGTCAAGTTGCTTTCCTTAAATCCTAGAAACGCTATTAAATTCCAGTCACACACCTCTCACAAAAACAGTTTGTGACAATTCTCACTACGTATTCTACTCGACTAATGAGAAATATATATATATGATACAAAATAATAAAACGGACTAACGTATTAAGTCTTACGCGTCTATGATTTTATAAATGGTGTACATCTTATTGATTTAACAAGCGTTTTCCCATTTAAGCAATATCGGGTAATCGCCGACCTACAAATATAATTATTTTCATATCTCATGACTTTGTTCTGTGATTATGGTCTACATCGCACCTAGTTTACAGAAACACAACATTTTGAGTGGAAATTTGATAGATGGAAATTGCAGAACCTTGGTGTATCTATCTATCTATGGTTTGGCAGTATCGGTAGAGCGTCAGACACCATGTTTTGCAGCATAGTTATGGCCCTTTGCGTTCTGAGTTCAAATCCGCTGAGGTTAACTTTGCCTTTCATCCTTACGAGGTCGATAAAATAAAGTACCAGTAGTGCACTGGGGTAATCGCTGGCCTTGTCCCCAAAATAGAAACTCAATAAAGAAAGATATCTATCTATCTATCTATCCATCGATCTGTCTGTCTGTTTGCCCCTCTCTCTCGCTCTCTCTCTCTCTCTCTCTCTCTCTCTCTCTCTCTCTCTCTCTCTATATATATATATATATATATATATATATATATATATATATATATATATATATATATATATATATAAAATACGTAGTTAAGAAAGCCACAACAATGCAGAGGGAAATCTCGAGGTAGGAAGTGAAAGATAGATAGGAAAAACAGGTGAAAGTGAAAATTGAGAGAGACAAAGATGAAAACAAAACAAAGGTAGAAGGGTTACCGTAGTGGAGATTTAATCCCAATATTTCGGGCTCACGCCCATCAACGGAGGAAAGTTCCAAAAGGGGGGAACAGGCCAAGCGGAGAAAGTTGTGATGTCGTTAAGACAGGAATGCCGTTATGGGGAGAAAATTATTTAAAATTTAAACGAGGGAAAGAATGCGCGTGCGCGTGATAGGCTGTGGCAAAAGCTACTGACCAAAATCAAGAGGGTGCGCTAGCGAGTGAAAGCCGTAAGATATGTGTGTGTAAATATATATGTGTGTGTAACTGTGTGTGTATAAGTGTAAGTGTGTATATGTGTGAGTGTGTGTGTGTGTGAAGGATAGTGGGCTGTAGAAGCTGGAAATCAAAGGGTGTGAAAGGTGGTAGGTTGTAAAACATGTGTGCGTGTATAAATATAGATGTGTGTGTGTAAGCGTATGGGTATACATGTGTGTGTAACTGTGTGTGTATATGTGTGAGTGCGTTTGTGTGTGAAAGATAGTGGGCTGTAGAAACTGGAAATCAAAGGGTGTGAAAGGTGGTAGGTTGTAAAAACATGTGTGCGTGTATAAATATAGATGTGTGTGTGTATGCGTATGGGTATGCATATACGTGCGTGTGTGTGAAGATAGCAGGCCGTAGGCTGTGAATGGTCACTATGATTAAGTTAGCCATGTCAGCTCATTTCTCTCAGCCCGGTTGTTAAGTGGGGGTCTGAGGTTCTTAATAACAAGTGCTTCTTTTATCGTTAAGGATCCGATGCTGCGTTCAGTCGCTAGGACTGTGACCAAGGGTCTACCCTGTGGGTTTCCGCATTTAAGGATGTGTTTACGGAAGGAAGATGCGTTGGTGTTGATATGTTCCTTGATACGAACATGTAGGGGTCGGATGGTGCTACCTATGTAAAACTTGTTACATTTACCGCATTGAATCTTATATACGACATAGGTGCGTAGGCAATCTGCCCCCCGTATCGGGCAGTTGCTGAGGGAACACGTCCCATCTGACTCGTCGGGTTTGTTGGAGAGGCATCTTCGCAGCTAAGGTCCTGTGTGGGCCAAATGTATGTCAAGTCCCTCCGTCCGTATGGCCCTGCGGATGGCGTTCGTGGTATATTCACTCAGGTGGGGGATTTTGAAGAAGCACCTGCTTTTATTTAAGTTTCTAGTGGGTGTCTGTCTATTGGGTCTGGGGTCTCTAATTCCGTTAATCAGTCGCTTGGGATAACCATTAGATCTGAGTAGATTACGGAATTGCGTGGTATGGGTAAGACCACCCATCGGGTCGCTGCATCTGTTAGTGATCCGTGTCAGTTCATTTAGGACATAGCCTCTCTTAGCGTTGTTGGGGAGGGCTGAGTTATAATGCACAAATAAGTCCTTGCACGCTGTTTTGCGGTAGAAGGTGGTGTTTATGTCTCCTTCTTCCGAGATGTTGATACGGAAGTCGAGGAGGGCGAGTGACCCGTCTTCTCCTGGGTGTTCGATGGTGAAATCGACGTGATGGTCAGTATCGTTGAAGATTTGGTGAATTTCATTCGCCATCTCCCGGGAAGAAGTAAGTATCAGGATGTCATCAACGTATCTGGAGTAGAAGGCGACGGCGTTGGGTTGGCAGGTATTGAGTGCCTTGCGTTCCAGGTGGTCCATGTACGAGATCGCAAGTATGCCGGACAGACTAGAGCCCATAGGTAGCCCAGAGATTTGTTTGTACGTGTGGCCGAGGAAATTGAAGAGTGCATTATCCACAACGAAGGAGAGGAGTTGGTGGATGTCCGTGTGTGTGAGTCCGAAGCAGTGTAAGTTAGATGCTCGGACTCGTTCGGTCAACAGGTCGACGGCTGGGGATGCTGGTACGGAGGTATAAAGGGCGACCACATCAAGACTGAAGGCATAACCGTTGTCCTTTCTGGTGTTGGGCGCCAGATGGTGTAGTCGCTCCAAGACCTCCTTTGAGCTGCAGACGTGGGCTGGTAGTGTGTGTAGAATGGGTTTCAGTAGTGTGGAGAGCAGCCACGATATTTTGTAGAGTGGGCCCTCCACGCTAGAGACAATGGGCCGGATTTTCAAATCGGGTCCTTGTTTATGTGTTTTAACCAAGTGGTAGAAGGTGGGTAATTTGCTGTTTCGAGTCATTATGTTGTTTTTTACCTTCTTTGGCAGTTTTCGTTGGACACAGATGTTAGTCCATATGGTGTTAATGCCTTCCTCGATTAGAGTCGAGGAGGTCCCTGTGACTTTCGAGTAGAGGCTGTGGTCATTAAGATGTTGGAGAGCTAAGTTGTTGTAGGTCTCTCTCGAGATGACACAGAATTCTTTCCCCTTGTCAGAGGGAAGGTACACAAGGTTCCTGGATCTTAGGTTGGTGAGAGTATTAAATTGTGCATTGGTGAGGTTGCGTTTATTGTGTGTGTGTGTGTTGGGAAAGGATGTTAGAGATAGAATGTTTCAACCTGAGTAGTTTAGTGTCAAGTTCGTGGTTGGTGGGTGGGGGGTGGAGTGGGTTGTCGAGGTGATACGTGGGGAGTGTGGGGTGGGTTGTGGGGTTGTAATCGATCTCGGTGTTGTTTTGGATGGCGGTTAGCCATTTCAGTTGATATGCTGTCCGACAGAAGTTGGTTTCGATGTCGAGTTTCAGTCTATCATCGAGACGCTGTGTAATGATGAACTTGGGTCCGAGGCGCAGAAGTTCGAGTTCGTCGTTGGTGAGGGTACCGGTTAAGTCGGTAACGAGGTGTGAAGCATCGTTGGTAGGTAGATCGATGTTGGGGGGTGTAGCGGAGGGTGTTGTATAGCTGTTGCCCCTGGTGTGGTTGTAGTCGGTCCGTCTGTGGGAGCGGATGTTGTCATTGTAGTATTTGTTTACAGTCCATTAGTATTTCCGTATAAGGCGCTGTTTATCATATTTGACTCTGGTGTGGTAACACTGATCTATAGCTTTGCGTATTTCCTGGACCTGGTGGTCAGGGGTGAGGGTTGGAGCTATACGATCTATGTGCTCGGAAAGCGTTTGTATATGGAGTGGCAGTTGGTGGTGGTTGTGTCGTAGTATTTTCTTGATAAACGTGCGTTGAATGTGGCGGATGGTGTTTTCGAAGGATGGTGATCGTAAACATTCGGGTAGATGTATATTCCTGATGGTGGTTGGAATGATGTTGTTCTTTAGGCAGCGTTTTAAGAAGGTAATTTGGCAACCGAGTTTGGCACGATTCTCCGATAGTCTGAATAGGTCCCTTATGTATATATATGTATATGTATGAGGGAGCTTATAGATAGGACAACACACGCTGTCTTTTCGTGGGGTAAGTTTTTAATTAACTTTTGTATTCTGAAACATCAAAATACAACAATTTGTTGGTTACTGGACTCGGGAATGTCACGACAGAAGTTTGTGGAAGTTACACAAATATTTTAGTATATTTTAGCAGAGCAATCCTTATTTATATTTTACATTTTACATTTACTTACATCTCAATATAACATGGCTAAAATTCAAATTTTGCAAAGAGAAGAAAACGGTCAAATGAACTAGATACATCGCACTGTCCCCCACCACCACAATAACGTCTACACTCTCTCCCCACCACCACATGTCATTACCCTAAAGTCATCGACCTGTTGTCAAACTCTCTACTCTCTGTTGAATGTATATATATATATGTGTGTGTATGTATATGTGTGTATATACATCACTCAGTCAAACGACCAGATTTCAACCCCAACATCTACAACACCGGCACTAATGTTTACAGCAATAACAGCTTCAGAATGAACTGAAATGAACATTTACAACAACAACAACAGCGGCATCAAAAGATAAAAAAAAAAAAAGAAGGGAAAAAAAACCAACTCAAAATAACAAAACACACACACACACGCACACAACACAACAACAACATCAACTGCCACCACCACCACTACCGCCACCGCCATCACCATCACCAGCGACCGGGTCTTAAGAAAACAACTTTAATAATAATTTTTCTGCTTTTGGCACGGATCCAGCGACTGGCCAGCGCATCACTGGTACTCTCTTTTGTTGACTCCGTGGGGATGAAAGGCAAGGTTGACCTCGGCGGGATTTGAGCTCAGAGCATGGAGGGCCGTGACTCTATGCTGTAAAGCAATTATAATAATTATAATAATACTGGACTGTAGTACGATCGGCTTCAACTATACAAACTCTTGAAAGTCAACAGTTGACATAATCTTGTAATCTTGTATCAGTAATGACGGTAATATATATATATATATATATATATGTGTGTGTGTGTGTGTGTGTGTAAGTGAGTAGAGTAGGGTGTGTGTGTGTTTGTTTGTATGTATGAGTGTTGCTGTGTGCGCGCATATGTAAGCGCGTGTGTGTATGTCGTACGTATAAGTGTCAATAAGTGATTTTTTTTTTTTTTTTTTTTGCGCGGGGACATAGAAATAATCGGGCTGGATGCCCCATCGCGCAGTTAAACCACTGGGAGTGAAGAACCCCTAGCCCTTGTCAGGGCATTCTTCTAGGAGAAGGCAACTCAGGAAACTGGGTTAACTCCGACATAAAACCTGCGGCTCAGTAGTTACCGATGATGTTGATCTTTTCTTCTTTTCGGGTTATAGCTACTGTTGCTCAGAGAGTGGGATTGGCTCAGTGCACAGTCTTTCCTCACTTTAAAAATATTCGTCACGCACAGGCATTGCACGAGTGCATTAATAATTATTAATAGTGTACTATTATTATTATTATTATTATTATTATTATTATTATTATTATTATTATTATTATTATTATTATTATTATTATTATTATTATTATTGTTATTGTTATTCCTTGAATCTCAGTCATTGATGTTGGTTAACTGGAAAGTCCGTTGGATTGAATATCAAGCCACTACCTGCAGCCTCAGATATTCAGGACGTATCGGAGGGTTCTTGCCGTTCCAAGCAAGCATGCCTTTTGAAGCGTTCCAAAAAGCGTGAAGGGGCCGATTTTCTTTAACCATCCTGGAAACCTTTGGAGATAGTCCCCAGTGCGCCTATGACAATCGGGATCACTTTGACTTCATGGCAGTTCCAAATCCATATTATTATTATTATTATTATTATTGTTGTTATTCCTTGAATCTCAGTCATTGATGTTGGTTAACTGGAAAGTCCGTTGGATTGAATATCAAGCCACTACCTGCAGCCTCAGATATTCAGGACGTATCGGAGGGTTCTTGCTGTTCCAAGCAAGCATGCCTTTTGAAGCGTTCCAAAAAAGCGTGAAGGGGCCGATTTTCTTTAACCATCCCTGGAAACTTTTGGAGATAGTCCCCAGTGCGCCTATGACAATCGGGATATTATTATTATTATTATTATTATTATTATTATTATTATTATTATTGTTATTGTTATTCCTTGAATCTCAGTCATTGATGTTGGTTAACTGGAAAGTCCGTTGGATTGAATATCAAGCCACTACCTGCAGCCTCAGATATTCAGGACGTATCGGAGGGTTCTTGCTGTTCCAAGCAAGCATGCCTTTTGAAGCGTTCCAAAAAGCGTGAAGGGGCCGATTTTCTTTAACCATCCCTGGAAACCTTTGGAGATAGTCCCCAGTTATTATTATTATTATTATTATTATTATTATTATTATTATTATTATTTGCATTTATCTTGCTTTATGTTCATACGAGTTATCACCAAGTCACAACCAGTGACCTCAAGAGACAACAAGGTCCGCCATGTTCAAGAAAGAACATACATATTCACACATGCATCCTTAGTGTCTAGACTTGTGATGTACTTATATTGACAGGATCTTCCTTAGTATATGGGCAGTTCCCATTAGTACTATCTTTTGTATTTCTCCTATACGCGGGTTTCCTGGGATTTGCGATAAGTAGTCGTTAGACCCCTTAGGTATCATTCCCAGAGCGCCTACAACCATTGGTATTGTTTTAGTTCTCAATTTCCACATTTTTCCAATTTCTATCTCCAGGTCCTTATAATTGCTCAATTTTTCAAATGTTTTTATAGATACATTCTTGTCTATTGGAACAGACATATCAATTAGCAGGCATACCCTCCTTTGAAAGTCCTTCAATATTATATCAGGTCTATTTGCATATTATTATTATTATTATTATTATTACTATTATTATTACTTTTTTATTTTTTTCCAATTCAATGATGTTCCAGAACAATATAAAAGAGATAATTGGCAATTTAGGTTCTGGAACAAAAAAGATCATTGGCAATAAGGGCAGGGGCCCCAGGTTATCACAGCCTGGGCCCGCTCGTCATCGTGCCATTGTAATAGAGCCAAACAAGGCATTTAGTCTTGGTTGCTGGAACGTACGGACGCTACTTGACAGGGATTCCTTGGGGCGTCCTGAACGAAGGACCGCTCTTGTTGCAAAGGAGCTTCGACGTTACGATCTTGACATCGTGGCTTTATCTGAGACGAGGCTAGCTGGAGATGGTCATCTTACGGAATTTTGTGGAGAATATACATTCTTCTGGAAAGGAAGAGATGAAGGAACCAGAAGAGAGGCTGGGGTAGGATTTGCTGTTAAGACTGTACTTGTGAACAAATTAGAAGAATTCCCAGTAGGGATTAGTGAGCGTTTTATGTCCATGAGAGTTCCGCTGGACAAGGGAAGATATGCTACCCTGGTGAGTGTGTATGCTCCAACTATGAGTTCTGTCGATGAGGAAAAGGTGTCCTTTTACCATGCCTTGAAAGGTGTTTTAAGAAATATCCCTCAGGCAGACAAAGTCGTCGTGCTTGGTGACTTTAATGCTAGAGTGGGTAGGGATTTTAACACATGGAATGTAATCGGAAGGCATGGGGTGGGAAAGTGTAACAGCAATGGTATGCTCCTGCTGCAGATGTGTGAGGAGCTGGATCTGTGTGTTACCAACACCATGTTCCAACAAAAGAACAAATTCAAGACCACATGGATGCATCCTGCATCTAAGGAATGGCATCTTTTGGACTACGTCCTAGTCAGGATGCGTGACAGACAGGATGTGCAGTGTGTTCGTGTTCTTCGTGGAGCTGAGTGCTGGACGGACCACCGCCTGGTACGCGCAAAAGTGAAACTAATCACTAAACGTAAAATCCGGGCTCCTGGTGTTGCCCTGCCCAAAAGATTGAATGCTGCTCGTCTTAAGTATGAAAATGTGAAGTGGACATTGGAAGAAGAGATGCAGGCTGCAGATCTTGGTGAGGATTGGCCGACCCTTAAAAAGTCGGTTTATGATGTAGGCAGGCGTGTTCTGGGATTGGCGCGGAGGAAACATCGGGACTGGTTTGATGAGAATGATGTACATATAGAAGACTTGTTGGCTGATAAGAGGCGTGCTCTGTCACGCTACTTGACGGCAAAACCACAGGAGAGGAATACGTTGCATGAGGAACTCAGGGATGTAAAATCACCTGTTAGGCAGAGTCTTTCTCAGATGAAGGATCAGTGGTGGAGTGAGAAGGCTGGTGAGATACAAACTGCGTCTGATTCCAATAACACAAAGCTGTTGTACAGTCTCTTGCGTGAGGTTGATGGACCGTCTTCTTCTCTGGTGACACCGCTTCGCAGCAAGGATGGCAAAGAACTTCTTCGTGACTCACAAGGAATTCTACGAAGGTGGCGAGAGCACTTTGATGATCTTTTGAATCAGCCGTCTGTCGTCAGTGAAGATTTCCTCAATCTCATTCCAGAAAGTCCTGTGAAAGTAGCTCTCGCAGAACCTCCGACGCTTGTGGAGGTTGCAGTGGCTATTTCGAAGCTGAACAGTGGAAGATCTCCAGGTATGGATGGCATACATGCTGAGCTCCTACAATATGGTGGTGAGAGACTCCTGCAGCATCTTCACTCTTTGTTTGGCAGGATATGGGCTGAGGACTGGAGAGATGCAGTAATGGTGGTCTTGTACAAGGGAAAGGGTAACAGGAACGATTGTGGGAACTACAGAGGTATATCATTGCTTTCTGTCGTAGGGAAAGTTTTATGTAGGGTGCTTCTGGACCGTCTGCTGACACATTGCAGATTGTGTTCTTCCTGAAAGTCAATCTGGTTTTCGTGCTGGACGCGGCACTACTGATATGATCTTCTCAGCTAGACAGCTCCAGGAGAAGTGCATGGAACAAGGCTTGGATCTGTATCAGGTTTTTGTCGATCTGACAAAAGCTTTCGATACTGTTAACAGAGATGCATTGTGGAAGGTTCTCCAGAAACTTGGTTGCCCTGATAAGTTCCTTGCTTTAGTTAGGTCTTTCCATGACGCCATGAAGGCTTGGGTTAATGTCGGGGGTAACATGTCGGAGCCTATCTCAGTAAAAATGGAGTGAAACAGAGGGATATTCCAGCACCGACCCTGTTTGCCATATACTTTGCAATGGTTTTCTGTATTGCATTCAGGAATTGCGAGTATGGTGTTTACATCCGATATCGAACCTCAGGCAGCATATTTAACATCAGGCGCTTTGCTGCGAAGACAAAAGTATTTACATCAATCATAAGAGACCTCTTGTATGCAGATGATTGCGATCTTGTACCGCACACAGAGAGTGATATGCAGCACATTTTGAATGTATTTTCTGACGCTTGCACTGCCCTAGGTCTGACTGTCAGTCTCAAGAAAACCGTCGTCATGTACCAACCTGCCCCTGGTAAGCAGTACACTGAACCAAACATCTATGTGTATGGCAAACGACTTGGAGTGGTTGATCAGTTTGTCTACCTGGGAAGCACTGTCAATCGATACAGCAACCTTGACAGTGAAATCTCACTTAGGATTAGGAAAGCAAGTGATGCTTTCGGAAAGCTAGAAAGGCGACTCTGGGGTCGGCGAGACATATGCAGGAGGACAAAGGTAAAGGTGTACAGGGCATGTGTGCTCTCTTGTCTTCTTTATGCCTGCGAGACCTGGGTCACATATCGACACCACCTTAAGCAATTGGAGCGTTTCCACCAGATGTGTCTCAGACGGATCCATGGCGTTCACTAGAGGGACCACATCAGTGATGTCGAGATTTTGAAAAGCTCTATGTGTGACAGTATAGAAGCTCTTGTGCTTAAGCAACGACTCCGTTCGAGTGGTCATCTTGCCAGGATGAAGGATTCTAGAATACCAAAACAACTCTTTTATGGAGAGTTGGTTAAAGGAAAACGACCGCCACATAAACCAAAAAAGAGGTATAAGGATTCGTTGAAAGCCTCTCTGAACGACGCTAACATCTCTGCTGATACATGGGAGAATATTGCTGCTGATCGTAATAAATAGAGAAAGACTGTATATGAGGGAAAAGTTGCCTTTGAGGCATCTCGAATCGCATACGAGAAAGTAAAGCGGGATGTGAGGAAGGGCATTGCTGTTGCACTTCCAGACGGCGAGGGTCCTCCTATGGTGTTGACATGCAGCGTCTGTGCGAGACTCTGCCTAAGCAAAGCTGGACTCGAAAGTCATCTTCGCAGTCATAAAGTAAGACCAGTGGTTGACTACCAGGCTGCTGTTGGAGATGCTACTCATCATGCTTGCCAAACATGTGGTAGAGAATGTAAATCAGCAGGAGGGCTCAAGCGACATGCAAAAGTACACGAACTCCAACCGCAGCCGACTATTCCCAGTGAATGTTTTGGTTGCCGACTCTGTGCAAGACATTTTAGATCATTGGCTGGGCTAAAAAGCCACATTCGATCGCCGCGCTGTTAGTTGTTATCGTGTGTGTGTGTGTGTGTAGATATGCTGATGTGTGTGCGTGTGTGTGTATATATATATGTATATGTATATTATTATTGTTGTTGTCGTTATTATTATTGTTGTGTTCTTCTTATTATTATTGTTATTAATGTATGTGTGTGTGTATATATATATGTGTGTGTGTGTGTGTGTGTGTGTATGTATATGTATATATATATATATATATATTTTTTTTTTTTTAAATTTTTTTTTAAATTTATTTATTATTATTATTATTATTATTTTTTTTTTTTTTCTCGTGCAATGGCCATACTCGATAACGAGGGGGGCAGCCATCATATAGATATAGGAGTTGAAACTGACCAAGTTCATCTCATCGGCCGATAACCATAGAGTTCTGTGTCCTTCGTTTGTATATATATTTATTTTTCAATAATTTTTAAGGTTTACTCTTAAAAAATTGTTTTTCGCTTTGTTTTGTCTTCTTTCGTTGTCTTATCCTTCTTTGTTTATTTTCGTAAGTCTGTGTGTGTGTGTATATATATATATATATATATATATATATATATATATATATATATATATATATAAACGTTTGTATATGTATAATAAAGCCAAAACAATGTAGGTATGGACATAGAATAAAGAATGCAAATGTAAAAGATATTGTTGACAATTAGTCTTTTACCTTAGATTTATTTAAATGTCCTTAATTTTCGAGATAATATCTCTTCTTCACAGGAAATGGTATAGAGTATCTGTTCTCTCTCTAATGTCAAAGAGTTAAGGTTAGGTGGACAAGGAGTAGACTCCCTTTAAAAGGGTTTTTGTTTGTTTGTTTGTTTTTTTATACATACCTGTTTAAGTGTGTGGGAGAATGCGTGAATGTGTAAGTATGTGTGTGTGTGTGTGAGTGTGAGAAGATATGTCTATACGTAAATGTGGAGGATAGATGTTCTCTCGTGTTAGAACTGGTCTTTGTATGTGTGTGTGTGAGAGAGAATAAGTGTAGGTGTAAGCATGTGTGTGTGTGTATGTGTGTGCGTGCGTGTGTGTGTGCGTGTGTGTTGGAGGGTGGTTTAAATACGGGGCTAGATGCCCTATAAAGTTATAAATTGGGTGTTGAGTTCTAGTCTATTATTGATTGGTGGTTGTGTTTTGTCTATAATTAGTGCTTCCTTAATTCTAAGATTGCCGAGTTTTCTGTATACGACGTAAGCCTGGTGGCATAGGACTGTGTCGTGAGTGGGGAAGTTGGCTAGCCTGCAGCGGTTGTCATGTCTGGTGGAGTGTCTTTTGGTTAGCTGTCCGCGTAGAGAAGGACCTGAGTCGGCCAGTTGGATATCTAGTCCCTCTCGTTTGATAGCTCTTAGGATGGCTGTTGTTGTTTCGTCACTGAAGTGTGGGAGCTTCAGGAAGCAAGTGTTAGTGCTTCGGGTGTGGTCTCCTCTGTTCTTTCTGGCACGGTTTGTGGTGGATGTCGTGTATCCGTTCAGTTTGAGTACTTCCAGGAAATGTGTGGTGTGTGTGTCTCGGTCTCTAGCGTCGGTGCATTTGTTCCGGATACGTGTTAGTTCGTTCCTTATGTATCCGAACTTAGCGCCGGCTGGGAGGGTCGATCTGAAATGTACGAACAGGTCCCTTCTGGCGGCTTTTTTATAGAAGCAGGTGTGGATGTTGCCTTCCTCTGTTACCCTGAGTTGGAAGTCCAGTAGGGATAGGGATCCGCGGTCATCGGGGTGTTCCATGCTGAACTTTATACTGGCGTCCATGCTGGAGAATGTTGTGTATATTTTATCCGCCTCCTCACGGGATGATGTAAGGATGAGTATGTCATCTACATATCGGGTGAAGAAGGTATGGGAATGGCAGGTGTTGAGGGCTCGGCATTCTATCTGGTTCATAAAGGTGATGGCTGGATCCCATGGGTAATCCTGTTGTCTGTCTGTATGTGTGGTGGTGGAAAGTGAAGTACGTGTTGTCCACTGTGAAGGACAAAAGCTGGTGTATGTCCGTCGGATGGAGGCCGTAGCAGTGGATGTCCTCTGCGACCACGCATTCCGTCAATAAATCGACAGCTGGATGAGCGGGGATTGTAGTGTAGAGGGAGACAACGTCGAGGCTAAAGGCGTATCTATTTAGTTTAAGTTGTTCTGTCTGGAGTTGTTGTAGTCTACGTATAACTTCGTCGGAGCTACTGACATGCCCGGGAAAGGTGGAGAGTAGAGGCTTGAGGACCTGGGAGAGGAGCCAGGAAATTTTGTATAGGGGTCCTTCTATGCTAGAGACGATAGGTCTTATCTGTCTCTTAGTATTATTCTTGTGGGTCTTGATGAGGTGATAGAAAGTGGGCAGTCTGCTATTTCTAGTGGTGTAGTTGAGCTTAACTTTATTTGGGAGTTGTCTTCTCCTACAGATGTCGAACCAGATGCAGTTGGCCTGTTTTTCGATCTGGGCTGCAGTCATGTCCGAGATCTCTGTATATAGTACATTGTCGCTTAGGTGTTCAATAGCTAGATTGTTGTATGTGGCTTGAGAGATGTCGCACAACTCTTTATCTTTGTTGGATGGTAAGTATATAAGTTCCCTATTCCGCAGGTTCTTCAGGGCGAGTTGTTGTGTCCTGGAGAGGTTTGGGGCTATCTTCTTCTGTTTTCGTAAGATGTTAAATACGGAATGTTTTAGCCTCCAGAGTTTTTCTTCAAGCTCGCAGTTGGCAGGCGGTGGACAGAGTGGGCGATCCAGTTGGTATATCGGGAATCTGGGTTTGTTAGATTCCGTGGTGTTGTTGCCGAGAGTCGATATCCATTTTAGTTGGTAGGCAGCCCGACAGAAATTCGTTTCTATGTCGAGCCATAATTTGTCGTCCAGTCTCTGTTTCAATATGAACTTGGGACCCAGGCTGAGGAGGTCTAATTCCTCTCGGGAGAGGGATCCTGTCAAGTTTGTGACGAGGTGTTTTGCGTCAGGTGTGTTGTTGGTCGGGGCGCCGCTAGGTTCGGTGTTGGTACCGTCTTGTTCGCCTCTGTTGGTGCTTAGAGTTGGGATGTTGTTAAGACGTTTAGCCGTGCTGAGTTTGAGAAATGTTTGCGTTAGGCGTATTTTCTCGTAGTCTCGGCGATGGTGGTATGATCTGTCTATAGAGGCGGAGATAACTCTGGACAGAGGTTCTGGGGTTTCAGCGAGTTGTGGTACAAGGCTGGAAATAGTCCGTATGTGTTGTTGTAGCGTGCGGTATAGGTGTTGTATGAGTTTTCTTAGGCAGAAGTTTTGTATGTAGCTAAGTGATCGTTTGAGGCCTGGTGATGTGAAGCATGTTGGTAGGAGCAAGTTTTGGGGATGATGTTGTTATTCAGGCATCGTTTTAGGAAGTTTATTTGGCAGCCGGCTTTGGCGCTCTTTTCAGATAGCTGGAATAGTTTCTTTACAGTTGTGAACTGGGCCTGGCTCAGGCGTAAGGAAAGGAGGAAGTTATAGTTCACTTGAGGCATTGTGTAATGAGGTATAAACGTTTGTATATGTATAATAAAGCCAAAACAATGCAGGTATGGACATAGAATAAAGAATGCAAATGCAAAAGATATTGTTGATAATTAGTCTTTTACCTTAGATTTATTTAAACGAGAGGGACTAGATAACCAACTGGCCGACTCAGGTCCTTCTCTACGCGGACAGCTAACCAAAAGACACTCCACCAGACATGACAACCGCTGCAGGCTAGCCAACTGCCCTATCAACGACACAGACCTATGCCACCAGGCTTATGTCGTATACAGACTAGAGTGCGACAAATGCAGCAACTTCTACGTAGGTAACACCACCAGACCACTCCACATAAGAATAAAAGAACACCTCAATACTAACGCTTCCTCATTTAAGAAACACCTAGTTAAATGCAAAAACACCGACAAAATCATAACAGTTACGATAGAAACTAAGGAAAGAAACCTCGGCAATGTTAGAATTAAGGAAGCACTAATTATAGACAAAACACAACCACCAATCAATAATAGACTAGAACTCAACACCCAATTTATAACTTGATAGAGCATCTAGCCCCGTATTTACACCACCCTCCAACACACACCCACACACACACTCACGCACACACACACACACACACACACACACACACACACACACACACACACACACACACACACACACGCTTACACCTCCACATATTCTCTCTCACACACACACATTCAAAGACCAATTCTAACACGAGAGAACATCTATCCCCCACATTTACGTATAGAGATATCTTCACACACACACACACCCACATACACATACTTACACATTCACGCATTCTCCCACACACTTAAACAGGCATGTACAAAAAACAAGCAAACAAACAAAAAACCTTTTAAAGGGAGACTACTCTTTATCCACCTAACCTTAACTCTTTGACATTAGAGATAGAACAGATACTCTATACCATTTCCTGTCAGCATGACTTGGCAAGCTATTTAGAACACTGGTTTAACCGCTTTACTTCCCTCCGAAGAAGAGATATTATCTCGAAAATTAAGGACATTTAAATAAATCTAAAGTAAAAGACTAATTGTCAACAATATCTTTTGCATTTGTATTCTTTATTCTATGTCCATACCTGCATTCTTTTGGCTTTATTATACATATACAAACGCTTATACCTCATTACACAATGCTTCACATGAACTATAACTTCCTCCTATATATATATATATATATATATATATATATATATATATATATATATATATATATATATATATATATATATATATCACCTTGATCACCTTGACCGACCAATTATATATATATATATATATATATATATATATATATATATAATTAAAAAAATAATTGGTTTCTACAGCTTGCTTTGAGTAGAGCAGGAAGGCGGCAACTGAAGACAAACATCAAAGAGGACAGCTGTCCACTACCCAACCACCAACTGACCAAATACACACTTGCCCCAACTGTACCAGACTCTTCAGGATTGGCCTCAACACTCAGGGCGTACGGCCACACAGAACAGGGCAACTGATCTTCGCAAGGGAAGAATTTCCCATTCATTCATTCATTCATGTATGTATGTATGTATGCATGTATGTATGTATGTATGTATGTATGTATGTATGTATGTATGTATGTATGTATGTATGTCAGATCGCTTTCGAGTGCTACTGGTAACATGTAACCGAGTACAACCCGTCTCATGGTCGGGTTGTCGGTGATTAAATGCGCAGCCCCAACAAGCTTGCTCGGTGAGGAGGGTGATATTTGGACATCCTGTGGGATGAAATACAAGACCCGGCAAAGGACGGAGGAACTCGGCAGAGTCAACGGCCATCCAAATAGTACTTTTCTTTTTTTTTATTTTACCTGGGAGTGAAAGGCCCCCAGTTGTTGTCACAACACCTTTCTAAGAGAGGGAAACTCTGAATAAAAAACAAAAAAACCTGCGGCTTCGGAAGCATCCGATGATGTTGACCAGCTCTCCTTTTAGGGTTGTGTTTTCGATGCTCAGAGAGTGGGATTGGTTGAGTGCAAGGCATTTCCCCACTTAAAAACCTTCAAAGCACAGACATTGCTTATTCAGGATATGTTCCAGGCTTGTGTGGCTGGCCGTAGCCTCAAAGTGCACCATTTTCTGTAATCTGACATGCGATTGCAATACTCTCAGCAGATTTTGCATCCATCATGTATGTATGTATGTACGTATGTCGGGTCACTCTTGAGTGCTACTGGTAACATGTAACCCAGTACAACCTCTCGCATGGTCAGGTCGTCGGCGACTAAACCGGCAACCCCACCAACTTTACATGGTGAGAAGGGTGATTTTGGACACCCTGAAGGACAAAAAAGAAAGCCTGACAAAGGGCGGAAGAACTCATAAGAGTCAATGGCCATCCAAAAGTGTGTAAATATGTATATACACATGTAGCGCGCGGTTAAACCACTGGGAGTGAAGGACCCCTAGCCTTTGTCAGGGCATTCTTCTAGGAGACGGCAACTCAGGAAACTGGGATAACTCCGATATAAAACCTGCGGCTCAGTAGTTATCGATGAGTGGGATTGGTTCAGTGCACAGTCTTTCCTCACTTTAAAAAATATCTTCACGCACAGGCATTGCACGATAGAATTAATTAATAATTATTAATAATGGTATATCATGCAATGGCCATACTCAATAACGAGGGGGCAGCCATCATGTATGTATGTATGTATGTATGTATGTATGTATGTATGTATGTCAGGTCACCAGTTGGTGCTACTGGTAACATGTATCCCAGTACAACCTGTCCCATGGTCGGGTCGTTGGCGACTAAACTGGCAACCCCACCAAGGTTTCTTGGTGAGGAGGGTGACTTTGGACATCCTGCAGGACTAAAAACAAAACCTGTCAAAGGGCAAAGGAGCTCTTAAGAGTCAATGGCCATCCAAAATCACCGGGAGAGATGACCCCTTAGCCTTTGTCAAGGCAGAATTCTAGGAGAAGGAAAACTCTGATATAACACCTGCAACCCTGATGGTATCCAATGATGTTGACTTGTTCTTCTTTTTGGTAAATATCATCTTGGTTAAGAGAGTGGGACTGGCTTTGTGCAGTGCCTTTGCTCACTATAAAAGCTTCACGGCACAGGCATTGCTTTATATCTGGAGATCTCTCTGCACTTGTCGTCACATGGTACCATGGGCCCAGCACTATGTGTCAGTAATTGTCACAAGTGTAGTGTTTGTACCAGAGTTTTCAAGTCGCTGGCTGGACTAAAAAGTCACACTCGTTCAGCGCATCGGTAGGGGTTCTCCTACATGGATATAAAGTAGTGGCCGTACTCGAAAACGAGTTGGCAGCCACCATGTATGTATGTATGTATGTATGTATGTATGTATGTATGTATGTATGTATGTATGTATGCATGCACGTATGTATGTATGTTTGTATGTATAATCGTGGATTTTGGTATTTGTAAAAGCAAATATCTAAGATATGTGAACATCTGAAAGTTTGCATGGTTTTGTTGTTACTGGTGGTGGCGGTGTGAAGCATTGTTGATGATGGTGTCTGGAGTGGTTAGTCACAGTTGGGGTGATGCTAGGTTTGCGGGGAGGAAGTGGTTTAAGATTTTCTGTTTTCAAATTTCCCCAATAATTTACTTTCCATTGGTTTTACAAAAGTAACCGAACATCACACTGCAAATATATAGAAGAGCTGATGGAAGAGACATTTATAGTGCACAGGCAATGCACATGTTGGCAACCTCCCAGATAGGTCAGTAAATACAGTCTTACCTCTGTCAACTAACATTTCACTTATCTTTCTTATTTTCTTTTTATATTACTTTAATTCAATTTATCTATTATTTTTGTTTTTGAAGTATGTGGTTGTAGTCATTGGCAAATAGCAGAATTGGTAATTATGTTGGCCTACTGGACTACTGAAAGTGGCGAATTGGTAGACTCGTTATGGCACCGAATTAAAAAATTGCTATGGTATTTGTTCTGACTCACTGCGCTCTGAATCCCTATGCTGCCGAGTTCAACCTTGCCTTTCATCTTTTCAAGATCGATAATAAAGTATTAGTCCAGTACTTAGGTTCTCTCTCTCTCTCTTCTCTCCCCCCTCTCTCTCTCTCTACTCTCTCTTTCTCACTCTTTCTCTCTTCCCATCCCCCCTCTCTCTCCCGCCGTCTTTCTGACCCCCTCTCTCTCTCTAGAAGAAATTGGCTCACTGCGCTCTGAATCCAAATACCGTAGAGTTCAACCTTGCCTTTCTTCCATTCAAGATCGATAACAAATTATTAGTCCAGTACTTAGGTTGGTTCTCTCTCTCTCTCATTTTCTCCCCCCCCTCTCTAATCTCTCTCTTTCTGCCTCCGTCTCTTTCCCATCCTCTTTCTACCTCCCCCTCTCTCTCTAGAAGACATTGGCTGTAACAACCTAGAGAGAGATGGGTCCCACCAGGTTTTAAATGCCCTACATACGCCTTGTATCAGCACCGTACCCCTGCGACTTCATCAAGTCGTTATGACTACTTTATTTTACCCTAATGATCGATTAACGGTTTTCCTTTATGATTTTATCAGTGGCCCTGTTGTTGTTGTTGTCGTTGTTGTTGTTGTTGTTGTTGTTGTTGTGGTTGTTGATGATGGTAATGGCGATTCTGTTGTTGCTGTTGTAAGAGATGATGATGTCGTTGATGATAATTTGATGATGCTTTTCTTGTTGTATTTGATGTTGTTGATGTTGTTGTTGTCGTTGTTGATGATGATGATGATGATGATGATGGTGATAATCTTGTTGATGATGGTGTTCCGGTTGCCGTTGTTGATGATGATGATGTTGTTTTGTTATGATGATGTTACTGTTGTTGTTGATGTTGTTGGTGTTTATTGAGATGCTGATGATGATGATGATGATGTTGCTGTTGTTGTTGATGTTGTTGGTGTTGTTTGAGACGATGATGATGATGATGATGACATTACGGTTGCTGTTCTTTATGATTATGTTATTGTTGTTTTGATAATGTTGTTGCTCAGTCCAAGAGCAGTAGGCATTCCAGGTGTAAATATTTCGTCTTTTTATTTTAATAAAACAAATCAAACTTATTCTATGAGGGAGAGTCTTATCAATCGTTCACGATCCTATTACTTTGGAAACTGTTTAATGAATTAGGAAAGGGCACGGATCTTGACCCTTTTCAGCAGTCTCAAAACTAGTAGGAAGAAGGTATCCTGAAGCCAGATAGCTTGCCCGAATGCTTGCAAAAGTATGAACTCCGCTAAATTTCCTAGGGACGAATTTGAACTCAGACCATAGAGCCGTAACATTCGATTCGAAAAACTCAGATTACATTTATTGTATTCAGCCATGTAGAGCGAAAATGTTCTATATAATATTATTAGAAAGTGAACAACACAAAATATAGCTACTCCATTACCAAAAGTTTCTGGGTCCCAGATAATAACAATATACGCCTGGACAGAGAAGTTATGTCTGACGACCGATCCAGACGTATATTGTTATTGTCTGGGATCCAGAAACCTTTGGTAATGGAGTAGTTATATTTTGTGTTGTTCACTTTCTAATTAAATACCTCTGTTCTATATATAGAGCACTCTTTTTTCCTTTGCTTTTCCTTCAGAATTACTTAAAACATATATATACATATATATATATATATATATATATATATATATATATATATATATATATATATATATATATATATATATATATATTAGAAAGTGAGGTTTTTTTTACAAAATGAAAAATAACCGAGGTGTCTTACACGAGTGAAAGTATAAAGAAAAAGAGATGAAATCGAAAATGCAACTGGAGTCTTATTTTTTTTTTTTTTTTTTTTTTTTAAATATATATATTTATTTGGTTCCTTTACCGGTTTCGCAGTTCTTCTGCTTTTCAAAAGGTGAGTTGAGATGGAGGGTCTGTGGTTTTTAAAGGAACCAAATAAATATATATATTTAAAAAAAAAAAAAAAAAAAATAAGACTCCAGTTGCATTTTCGATTTCATCTCTTTTTCTTTATATATATATATATATATATATATATATATATATATATATATATATATATATATATATATATATATATATATATATATATAAACAAACTTAGTTTCGCTAGGATACGTAACGGATACGTAAATGCATTCGTGAGTTCTTTATCGGCTGTCAGCGCTAGAACAAAAGGATGACGATGGTAGTCTAAAACACATAGTGTAATGAGGTTGATTGCTTGCAAACGAATCGAATATTATTATTATTCGATTTAAAACTCACGAATGCATACATATATGAAGAGAAAATAGATATATTTGTGTCTCTTTCCTCACATTATATATATGTAGTAAGGTTCCTTGGATGCGTCCATAGGCGGTACGTCGTATCAGAGGAACTTTCGAATCCAGAGTGAGGTTCGATCCACAAATAGATCGCACCTCGAGCTGTGTTCGCCGGGGAAACAATTGTAATACGGTAATAAATTGTGTTCCGATGCATCACTGATTCTTCGTTTTCCATATATATATATAAACAAAGAGGGTGTAGTAAGATACCAGGTGGACCATAACGCACCAGTGTACTCAATACATAGGGTAGTGGAGTGGGTAAAATGGCGTGCTGCGTATATATATATATATATATATATATATATATATATATATATATATATATTTATATATATATATATATATATACAGATTCATCTATTAGGTGGTAAACCAAAATTAAATTTTCGTCTCCTTTGTTTAAAATTTATTTATATATATTTCTAGTTGTTGCCTAGTTTTGGAGGACTGAGTAGTGGGAGGAGGAAGGGGAGTAGTGGGGGAAAGGGTTTAACATACAGTAGTAGTATCTCCTCTTGCCCCTCTCTCACTGAAACGTCTTCTTTTTCCTCCTCTATTGTAAAGATCTCACCAGGGGTTCTAGTATTGATTATTCTTAAAATCCAATTAGCCAGTCCTGTTTCTGAATATTAGCTTAACATGTATGTAAAGTTTCATCAGGATTGGATCACTGGTGTAGGCGCCAAGTGGTTACACACAGACAGATAGAAATTGCTATTAATATAGTATATATATATATGTATATAATTAATACTTATATATATATAACTAATACTTTCCAGCCCGATTAGTTGAGCACTCTACAGTTTTCAGGAATTTAACCAACATACACCATGAACCTTTATGAATTGGATTATTCAATAAAAAATATACCTACTCCTTCCAACACAACTTATACCAAAATGCTTATAGATAAAATCGAACAAGTCGTTAAAAGAATGAGATGGAAGGCAATGGTTTACGATGGAGTATTCAGTGCTGATACTAATGAATGTTTTGACATAAAATCCCGTAAATAACCACCTACAATTAAAGACATGGCCAACTTCGAATTAGACCTTGTTAATTTAATTAGTGATATCAAATTTCGTAAGTATAATAATAATTTTCAAACTAAACTGTCTAACGATATTTCTAATTTTAAAAATTCTACAAACACCTTGTTCTTTCCGATAAAACTAAAAATCTCTTTGAAGTTAATAGTATTTTGTATAACCAACTTTTAACTAATAGTATCACCAACAAATATCAATTAACTAATAATAATACCTACAATACTATTAATAAATAAGCTAATGAACTTGCTAGTTCTTTAAAAATAGACAACCGGATTGAAAGCCTAGCTAAGCGTAAAGCCTTAAAGACCATAAATTAGACTTTACTAATCGACCTAGTTGTAGACTGATTAACCCGGCTAAATCCAAAGTTGGCCTTGCAAGTAAAAAAATCTTAAGAAAAATAATTCTCCAAATTAGAACTAAGACTGACCTATCACAGTGGCTAAATACTTCCTCTGTTATTTCTTGGTTTAATAATATACAAGGTAAAAATAAGTGTGGATTTACCAAATTTGATATTGTTGATTTTTACCCCTCTATTACTGTTTCCTTATTAACTAATGCCTTAGAATTTGCAAGACCCTTCATTAATATTTCTAAATTAGATTTCATGCTAGAAAAACTTTACTCTGAACTAATGAAAATATTTGGGTTAAAAAGTCAAACCCTGAAAACTCTTTTGATGTTGCAATGGGTTCATATGACAGTGCGGATGTGTGTGACTTAGTAGGATTATTCCTTCTCCACACCCTCAAAGAGAAATTTCCTTCCCATAATATCGGTTTATACCGTGATGACGGATTGGCAGTTTCTCATACCACCAACGGCCATAACCTTGATAAATTCCGTAAAGATTTAATCAATACTTTTGCTAATCTTAACCTTAAAATTACTATAGATACGAACCTTACCAATGATAACTTTCTTGACATTAATCTTGATCTACTTACCGCCTCTTTTAAACCTTATCATAAACCTAATGAAAATCTTAGGTATATACACAAAGAGTCTTGCCATCCCCCTATAGTTTTTAAAAATC
>OZ024743.1:355202020-355232020 GCA_964016885.1 Eledone cirrhosa | reverse complement strand
TTTTCAATAAGTATATTATGCAATAATTAAATACCTTTTAACAATTTTTATTTTATGTAAAATTGGCATTATCATAGATGCCAATAGGTGCCTTATGAATATATTTGAGCACAGTATAAACCGGAGGTGGGGGTGACTGCTATATATATATATATATATATATATATATATATATATATACAAATATAAATTAGCGAGAATCGTATTTCGGCTATTGGAAATTAGCGAAAAACAACTTCCGAGATGTGTGGCAAGCGCTCAATAAATTCTAACGAACCAGAGCTACAACATACGTAAAAAGGCCAAACACACTGAGACGATGGTTAAACCATTATCCGCACAGCCATAGAAACGACCAAGTAATTCGGGTCAAACAATTAAAAAAATGTGATATATATATATATATATATATATATATATATATATATATATATATATATATATATATATGTGTGTGTGTGTAAAAGTTAAAGAGAAATAACAACACGATCGGTACAGTATATGAACGTAATATATTAGATTAACGCTTGAAATAGCAGGAGGAGGGTCTTAACGTTTCGGGCGCTAGTCTTTCAAGAAAGAATGAGAAATAAGATAGATGGAAGGGACGGGCGGGGTGGAATTGGAAAAAATGTCTTTAGATAAAAATAACAGGTCCATTCATGTTGACATCTGTTGGAAAACTATATATATATATATGTCTTTGCGTGCAATTGTTCTCCACGCTCCACATATGACGTATTATCTTCGTTTTTTCCGTTCATTGCCAGAGAACGTCTCTATGAACCACCTAATAGAATATTAGTTTACGACTTCTTTTATACCATAAACGTGGTTCTGTCTTTGCGTGTAATTGTTTTTCACTGCTCCAAATAATGACGTATTATATTCGTTTTTTCCCGTTCTTTGTCAGGGAACGTTTCCACGAACCAAAGTATCGTCTTCCTGTCTTCCTCTGGTTGCAACGTTTGTTGAAATATCCACTTCTGCATTTACAGATTGACTTTGTTAGTTTCAGAAGATCCCGTTAAGGGTGAAAGCATCGATTCTTTGCTTAAACTTTAATCTGTTATTTTAATAAATATATATATATATATATATATATATATATATAGAGAGAGAGAGAGAGAGTATTTACGTATCGAGAGAGAGAAAAAAAAGGAGGGATAGGTGATACATGTAGTTATTTGCCATGCAGAAGGTGCTCAATAGTAGTGCCGGCAGTGTTAAATATTAGAAGTGTTAATATCTAGTGGGCGAGAGAGTTAGCAGAGCGTAAGCACGTGGAAAAGTAAGAAATCGGAGAACAGACCGTTCATACATGTTTATTTAAAACATATATCTATCTATCTATCTATCTCTCTCTCTCTATATATATATATATTTATTAAAATAATATATTAAAGTTTAAGCAAAGAATCGCTGCTTTCACCCTTAACGCGATCTGTTATTTTAATAAATATTTGCTCTACGGTTCTTATATATTTGATATATATTTATCCTTATCGAGCCCTCTTTGGATTTTAGTCTTCAAATTTATTATTATTACTATATATATATATATATATATATATATATATATATATATATATATATATGTATGTATATTGTTATACTTGGGGAGGGTCATATTTGTGTAATATTGCCAGAATTAATAACAGAACACACTCATTGTTTGGTTGGTTTTCGCTTCTCGCTGTCTTTTATATCTGTAATCTAGCTTACTCGGTCCTCAATGTTGCCATATATATATATATATATATATCCTTACATAAAGGAAGTTTGTTGAACGTTGACCGCTAATATTACCAGAATAATTAAGGTTTTTCGTGTATTTTCAACTAATCAGATATTCGTCAAGCTAATTGTTGACTTATTTTCCGAAAATGGAATAGGATGGGGTGCGAATTGGATGAGAATTTATTGCTATTTCTAGCACACAAATACTGTCTCTTCGATCATCAAGCTATCAATATGTAGAGAGGGAAACACTACCCTCTTCCTCAAACCACTTCCTCCTCTCTCTACCTAACTAAAACTTTTGTTGTCGATCAGTCTGACATCTGACTCACTCTCTTTCTCTCCCCCTCTCTCTCGCAATCACTACTTCTTTTCTCTCTATCATTCGCTATGTATATATATCTATATATATATCCTTATCACAAGGAAGCTTGTATGTTGACCGCTAATAACACTAAATAAAATTGATAATAATTAAGGTTTTTCGTGTGTTTTCGACTAATCTGACCTGCATTATTGCTTCTGTCTGTCTGTGTGTACACGTGCTTGTCTGTGAGTCTTTTATATTGTTTGTGTGTGCACATGTGTGTATGTATGTGACTGTAAATTCTTTTGGTTATATACATATATATATATATATATATACATATACATATATATATATATATATACATAGTAATAATAATTGTTTCTACTTTAGGCACAAGGCCAGCAAATACCCAGTGCATTACTGGTACTTTATTTTATCGACCCCGTAAGGATGAAAGGCAAAGTCAACCTCGGCGGGATTTGAACTCAGATCGTAAAGGGACGTAACTATGCTGGAAAGCATGGCGTCCGACCCTCCACGGATACTGCCAATCCACCGCCCTATACATAGTAATAATAATGATTTCATTTATTAGCCACAAGTGCCGACATGTAGGGGACAATACAAAGACAGGGACAGTGGGGGTTTACAATAAGGTCGAGTAAAAGTGCACAATGGCAAGACTAGTTTAACAATGAAGATATAAAAATATATAATCAACTATGCATAAATATAACAAAATAAATTCCCCGATAGGGGGTGGATGACCCTGGGGTGACTCGGGTACCCCACCAATCCTGAATCACCCTGCGCTTCTAGTGCATCTAGGGAGAGCACCCCTCTCCTCAAGTTAGCTAGGCTATAGGCGCATGGTCAGAGTAGGCCCATTCACACGAGCCATTCTCCCCACATTCATCCACCTTTTAGCAAATGTACTGGGGGGCAGCACTTCTCTCTCCACCCTCACCTTCCTTTCCAGGTGAAACTTGAAGAAGTTGATGAGGGATTGGCCGAAGAGAAAAGTGTCTGTCTTCAGTCCTTTTAATCTGGTCCACCATATAACCTCTTTGGCAACTGCCACCAGAGAGAGGACAATTTCCTGCTCTTCCTGACCTAAGGAAGGCGGCGGGTCGATCTTCAATATGAACTTGGCCGATAGCCGGATTTGTTCCACACGCGACAGCAGCTGTTCGACATAACTCCACAAATCAGTAATGCACGGACATTGGACAAGTGCGTGCAGAACGGTTTCGCCGTTCTGTGGGCATCTTGGGCAGGTCCGTCTGACAGCACTTCCGTGTCTGTAGAGTTTATCTCGAACCGGCAGTGCCCCCCGGTAGCACTGCCAAGCGAGGGATTTCTGGAAATTGTCCATCGTCCCCGGCTCGAAAGTTCTCCGGTACAGACTGGTCAGTTCGACTTCGTCGAGGCCCAAAGCTTCTCCGAGTGCGTTATCGCATTTGCCCGCCACTAATCCTCTATAGAACTCGAGAGTGAAGTTCCACTGATCGCATTGCCCGCTTGGTAGAGGGCAGTGAGTGCCTGGCAACATTCCAGGTGCCAGTCACCCAGTCTCGGTCTCTTCTTGACCCAGGACTGCAGCTCAGTCAAAGAAATGAGCTGCGAAAAGGCCCGTCTGATAAACGGCGACCACACCTGTTCATCGTTTAGGCAGAATATCTGGAGATGTCGCAGCCTCAATGCATGTCTGCGCATCATTAGCCACAGCATGCCCAGCCCTCCGCGTAGAGGGTGATGGCAGCAGATGGACCGCCTCACCAACGGAACTTGTCCCCTCCACAAGAATTTGAAGAGGAGCCGTTCCAACTTGACGAGGCGCGGACGGGGGCAAGGCACGACGGTCAGGCGGTAGTAGATGACGGACGCGATGTACGCATGGGGCCACCTCCGCGCGACCTTTCAGTGATATCTTCCTCCCAGCCCATTTTTGGCTGAGGCTGGCTACTCTGCTCGTTACCTCGTCCCAATTCTTTTCCACCTGAAGGTCTGGTCTGAACCAAACCCCGAGCAACTTTACCGGTCCGTCCGTCCAGCGCCCCACGATGCTGTTGGACGGCATGGGCCTGGCTCTCCAGATTCCGAGCTGCAAGCCCACCGACTTTTCCGGGTTAAGTTTGGCTCCTGTCAACCTTTCATATTCCTTCAATAAGGTGCCGACCACCTCGATTTATGAGGTGTTCGACACCATGACGGTGATGTCGTCCGCATAAGCCGACACCGCCTTTCCACGACCCGGTTCGAGCGGGATGCCCTGCAACAGCTCCAGCTTCCGCAGTAAAGGCTCGAGAGTCAATACGTACAATGGGAAGAGAGAGGGCACTCTTGACCACCGAGCGTGTGCCGCTGTGCATTGCAACGATCCAGCTTCTGAAGTCAGGGCCGAAGCCAGCTGCTTTGAGGACAAAATCCAGATACCGATGGTCGACCCTATCGAATGCTTTCGATTGATCTAAATTGATCAGTGCCCCACCGAAGCCAGGTTTACATCCTACTCTCTCTATGATGTATTGTATGAGGTGGAGATTGTCGTGTATGGACCTGGCTGGGATTGCTGAAGTTTGCGCATCCCCAACCAAATCCTCGACGACAAGCGCCAATCTCTTTGCTAACACCTTGGCCAAAATCTTAAACTCTGTGTTGAGCAGAGTTATGGGCCTGAAGTTGTGTAATGAATCCCTCTTGTTCTCGTCTTTCCTTATCAGCGTCACTCATCCTCCGCTCACAGAACTGGGAATGCTCCCGTTCTGCTGCCAGTTGCAGTAGAGTGCTTCGAGGAGATCGGAGAACAAGTCTGGCATATTTACGTAAAGCTCGTAGAGCAGGCCATCCAAAGCGGGTGACTTGCGCCTCATGCAGCCGACAAGGGCGTCCTGAATTTCGGCTGAAGTAATCGGCCTTTCGCAGCGCTCAGCGTCGACTGTCGAGATGCACGGCAAGCCGTCAAGGTAGGGACTGAAATCCGCTACTCTTTCTGACTCGCCACTCTCCCCGAACAACCGAGCAAAGTGCTGGCGAAAGGCCTCACACATCCGCTTGGAGTCGCTTATCTTGTGTTCGTCTCTGTCCGCCAAAGACCGAAATGTGGTTTTATTACCACGCTGCGCCTCCGCCACGCGGGCCCATCGAACATCTTTGGTTCCCTCGTTTCTCAGCGCACGCGCCTTAGCTCTGACAATGCAACCTTCGTGTTTCGCATTGAAGAAATTGTCCAATGCCATTGTCACCGCTAGCACGTCAGTTGCAATGCCACTACAAATAGCCTCGTCTAACCAACTCCCCCTCCTTTCTATTTTTCTCTAACGCTAGTTCTTTCCTGAACTCTATCGAAGTTACTCTAATCTCTCTTTCGAGAGCCCCCCATCATCTGTTGTTGATGATCCCCCCTGTCAACTTTTGCTTAACTAAGTTGTTGGAACGGTCCCGGTAAGCCTTACGTGCCGGAAATGACATGTTCAGCTTCTAGTAACCCGGTCCTAACCTACGCGTTTTATCTAGGTCGACCGTACAGATCACAAATTTGTGATCTGAATAGCCGACCGTTTTAAAAAGTGGGCAGCCTACACTATTTCTATCTAATTTTCTAATGAAGATCCTGTCTATATACGATCTAGATGACCCCCTTCGGTTGGTCCATGTCCATACTGGCACATTGGGGAAATCTAGTCGATACCTGTCAGACAGTTGGAACTGGCTGAGTAGGTGTTTGAGGCTTTTCCACCCCCCGCTCCTATCGGCTACTCCCACACAATCTCAGCGTGTGTCTAAGATGCGATTCCAGTCCCCCGCTAACAGTAAGGGGCGAGAGGTACCCAGAAAGGTCTCCAGGCGCCTAAAGAAGTCCGGTCGTCCGGCCCCTGTAGGGGCGTAGACGGCCAGCAGTCTAAAGGCACCACCTTCGCTACTGCTCACATCCAAGACCACCAACTTACCGTCTGGGTCCCGGAAGATCGACCTTATCTCGAGATCCAGTCCTTCCCTAAACAGCACTGCCACCCCACCTCCCATTCCTGGCCTGCTAACAGATGCGAAGATCTCATAGTCGTCGAAAATGGGGACTAGTGCGCACGTGTCGGAAATTCTGGTCTCGCTGACGGCAATCACATCCATTTTCAGCGACCTGAGATCGTTGAGCAGGCGACCCTGCTTTCAGGGTGACCCCAGGCCGCGAACATTTAAACTTCCTACTCTTAATATGGCCATATTGGCAAGCTAAAAGAGAGAGGGAAGGTTTACTTACCTCCCGGGGGTCTTGTGAAGTTCGGGTGGTTCGACCTCCATGGTTGGTGGGGTTTCTTTTGGGAACCCCTTTAAAAGTCTCGATGTGGGTTTCACATTCGGGTTTCCCACGTCTTGAGGAATGCTCTCTCGAATTTCTTTTAAGAAATCGAGTGACATTCGGACCAGAAGCAAATCTTCTGGCACGCAAAATGTGCTCATTTCAAAAATCTCCTCCTCTGTTTGAATGTCCTCGCTTCGTGCTAAGAGGGCCATCATTTTATGTGTGTGCGTTTATTGTTTTGTCTATCTGTATAATTGGAGGCGGTGGAGGTAGGAGAGCTTTCCTAGTTTTCCCCTAGATTGGTTTCGTTGTTGGTTGGTGGTTGTCTGGCTGTTTTTGATGTTGGTGTCCTGTCTTTGTTGGTGTTGTTTTTGGTGGTGGCGGTGCAGCTTTCAGTGCTGACACTGGCGTTGGCAACAAAGGAGGTTTGCCACCCCCTGCATTTTTGCGCTGAGGGCAGAGGCTTGCAGATGCGTTGCTTCCCCGCAGACGAAGCAATGTGGCCTTCTTCTCTCAGTGATTAGTTGGATTGTTGTCCCGTCCTGCAGGCGGGCAAAATCCGGGATGTTGTTCATGTCCTCCTGTTTCATTTGGAGAAGAATCTCCAAATTCATTCTGGATCAGTCTTCTCTCTCTGTCCTTTTGATATCCAGGAGGGTAGTGTCTGTCCCCTCCTCGATTACGCATCCCAGCAGCCACCATATGTTCATTCCTGGTGGGATGCTGGGAATGCGGACCTTTACTGTCCTTTTACCCCTGTAGGACGGTTGCATGATAGTGCGTTCCGTTCTGCAGGGGGTCACCGAGTGCTTAATAGCAAGGGCCTCGGTTTTGAACAGTACCGAGATGGTACCGAACTGTTTGCCTCTTGCTTTATACTCTACGTTACTTCCGATGTACTCCAAAGAAGCCTCGACTTCTGCTTGGCTGACAAGTTCCACTTTTCGTGTCTGCACCGAAATGCATCGAAAGTACACCGTCCTCCTTTGCATGGCCGCTATTGCCCCGTCCGGGATGGTCAGGTTTGCCCAGGACTTCTCCCATTTAATTAGCCTCCACGCCTGGGCCAACTGTTCGTCTTTATCGCTAATATCAATATCAATATCCAATAAGCGTTTTGTTTTTGCTGCTGCTGCAGCAAATGTGGTGCTTCTGATGCTCTTGTTGTTGGTGTTGTCGTTCTTGCTGTTGTTATTGGTGTTGTTGTTGTTGTTTTGTTTGTTGTTGCCATTGCCACCGCCATCCGTAGTAATAATAATACATTTGAAGACTGTTATTTTAATAAATATATATATATACATATATATATATACATATATATATATATATATATATATATATATATATATATATATATATATATATATATATATATATATATATATATATATATATATATGTCTGTGTGTGTGTGTGAGTGTGTGTGTGTGTACCCACGGGATACGAATGATCCCTTTGTATTCCGCTTATTCATTTTTCAGAGTTTTTCCAACCCCCACTCTTATTCAACATCGCTTATTAAATTTTGCAAATCTATCCCCAGCGAACTTTTATTTTAAGTGGTATCATTCTTGCGACAATTAATTTTCTTTAAACGTTGAAAAGAAAACATTTTAAATGACAAAAAAAAAAATTGTACATTACTAGAAATACCATACGTTATAAAATTCAACGGGAACAACCTAGAAAAATTAGCATCCCCTCATCCCCGCTTATTCCAACACCCTCCCAATGCTTGTTCCACCACCATCCTGCATATTCCAAAGGCCCTATTATTTGGGACCGAGAGTATATAGTGCGGACTTGACTTTAATTAACAGCAGCACTAAGGTAGCATGATATAAAGCAGAGGTGCAAATAAACAGAATATATATTTTTCAAAACTCTTATATAAATTTACCACCAGTTATAGCAAGTAGATAGATTCTTGCCGTTGGAGATGATTTCAACATTAACACTGAGGCTGAAATAGAGGCGGCTATTAAAGCCCCGTGTTGGTGACATTGAATATGCAGACGATATCGACCTGATGGAGAATGAATTTAAAAGCAGTCAAAAACAACTTGATACACAGGCCTCTACAAATATATGCCTGCTTAATTAACATAGATAAAACACTCCGGTGTGCTACCAAACACCCTTGAATTAGAAAAAGGCACAGTAACCATGCTTCAAGCGGTGTAACAGAGAAAAAATCGACAACGTTTGTCTGTGCCACCGCTGAAGAAAATGATAACGGTGGTCATCTAAAAAACATACCGGAATGAGGCTGTTTGCTTGCAAACGAATCGAATATTTAACGTTGAAAGAGATAGAAGGCTAAACAATGCAAAATGGACTGTAAGAAAAGTAAAAGTAAGTTACCTGGTAATCTTTGTTTTGTTTTATTTATACATTTTTGTTGTTGTTCTTCTTCTTTTATCTGTCCAATATTTCGGGACCTAAAAGTCCCTTCTTCAGGGTTTAAGGAACTTTCAGTGGATAATGTTCCCATTTCCTCTCTTTGGGATTCCCGCCGAGGTTAACTTTGCCTTTCATCCTTACGGGGTCGATAAAATAAAGTACCAGTAATACACTGCAATAATTGCTGGCCTTGTGCCAAAAAGTAGAAACAATTATTATTCGATATAAAAAAAGGGCCGTGGATTGGCAGTATCGGTAGAGGGTCGGACGCCATGCTTTGCAGCATAGAGTTACGGCCCTATACGGTCTGAGTTCAAATCCCCCTGAGGTTAACTTTGCCTTTCATCCTTACGGGGTCGATAAAATAAAGCACCAATAATGTACTGGGGTCGATTTAATCGACTTCCCCCTCCCCTAAATTATACACACACACACACACATATATATATATGCGTGTGTGTATGTATATGTGTATGTATATGCATATATTTGTGTGTGTATATATATATATATATATATATATATATATAATATATATATATATGTGTGTGTGTGTGTGTGTGTGAGTATCCCGAGTTCATTCGGGGGTAGCCACAGTAAGTAACATACTCAATACATAGCAGAGTGTAAATATTTACTATAAGAATGGCTTCTACAGGACTAGAACTGTTTCATTCGAGTAGCGGGGGTGATGGTAGCAACTGTGGAGAAGGTGGTGGAGATGCGGGTCATGATTATGAGGATGAAAATAACAGTAGTGGTGGTTATGGTGGTTGTTATTCTCACTCTTTCTGTCTCTCACTCTTTCTATTCTTTCCAATTTATGTCATTCTTTCCCTTTGTATTCCTCTTTCTACCACTTTACTCTGTCTTTCTCTGCCCCCTCCTCCTCTCTCTCTCTCTGTCACATGCCCCACCCTCCTGTCTTTGATTGATGTCGATGTTCTCCCTCACTCACAAAGAACGTCGGACTTCCAGCAGCTTTACTCAGTGTTCCCCACCGATCAGTTGAATGAATTATGAAACTTTTCCATTACAAAATGGTAACATCGTAACCAAAACAACCACCATTACCGCCACTACTGTTATTTTCATCCTCATAATCATCACCGACATCTTCACCACCTTCTGCACAGTTGCTACCACCACCACCACCGCTACTCATACTATTAGCATTACAATCACAGCTCCTGTTACTGTTACACCGTTTACCTGCAATACCCACCACCAGCACCACAATCAAAAGCAGTATGTTATTCGCACTACTATCATCAACATCAATTCCAACGATACGATGCATCAAATATGCTTCTACATAGTCTACAACTCCACCTGCCATGAGTAGCAACCAGCGCTCACTCAAATCCCACACTACCCTATACACCATATCAGAGGTACACGGAAATTGCCCTCAGTGGGCAACTGGGAAACACTTCTGTTATGTATTTAGAACGATATATCGATACAGACATCTAATATCTAATACTGTTTCACCTCTGAATGTCTTTGCTTTTCTTCCAAATTTCTTATCATTTTTCATATACCTTACGTTTATTTGTTCCTACTTACATCAATTTTCCACTGACCTATCCTTGTTATTCTCCCTATTAACTGAAGATAATCTTCCTTAACAACATTCAACATATTTTGTTACCTTACAACTTCAAACAACTAGTTCACTCCACCTCCAACCCTCCTGTGCGATTTCACTATCGCTATCAATGAGCGTGCCGAGTATGCCAGCCGTATATTCAGTCCCACCCTATGGATGGCTTGTCTGATGGCAGTTGTCTTTAGCAGCTTTAGTAGCATATGTTATTCTTAGGAGCACGTGTCTTTCTTGTTATTTTACGTGTTGCTGCATTGGCATTTCGGTGTTTTGTAAGTGAAGTAGAATAGCCGTTTTCGGTGAGAGCTCTTTGGAATTCTACCAAGCTGATATATCTGTCACTATCTTCACTGCATCTGTTGCATATCCGAGAAATCTCATTCAGTATATAAGCCATATTGGCTCTGTAGGGAAGGGTGGAATTGTGGAGCACAAAGATATCTCTGCTGGCATCCTATCTGTAAAGTTTGGTGTATATGGGGCCCTTCTCTGTGACTCTTAGTGTAAAGTCGAGTAAAGATAGGTATTCAGTGGTGTTTGAATGCTCAACCTCAAATTTGATGTGTGCGTCAATATTTTCAAAGATATTTTAGATCTTAACGGTTTCTTCATGTGACGAAATGAGCATAAGGATGTTATCCACGTACCTTGGTAAGAAGAAGCAAGAGTGGCAGGTGGTGAGGGTTGTGCGTTCCAACTGTGCGTTTCAGCAAGTCTGAAAGGCTCGATCCCATCGGAAATCCTGAGATTTGTTTGTATACGGAGCCCTGAATCTGGAAAAGGTTTTGCGCATGACGATAGAGAGAATTTCGCGGATGTCAACAGCAGTGAGCCCAACACAAAACAGCTACCAGTCTGTATCAATTACTGATACGGGGGTTACGGATGTCATCAGGCTGCTGCCGTCTTATAGTGTAGTTTATATATATATAAAATATCTATACTCTGCTATGTATTGAGTACCTTACTTACTATGGCTACCTCCCGATTGAACCCGGGATACACACACACGCACACACGCACACACACGCACGCACAAACACGCACACACACACACATACACACACATACACACACACACGCACAGGCACACGCACACACACACACACACACACACACACACACACACACACACACACAGACACACACATACTCACACACACACAGACACACACACACACAGAAATGGCTTTTACAGGACTAGAACTGTTTCATTCGAAGGAAATCATCAGGGATTTCCTGATGATATCCTTCCTTCGAATGAAATAGTTCTAGCCCTGGAGAAGTCATTTCTGTATTAAATATTGTATATACTCAATTATGCATTGATGACCTTACTTATTGTTGTTAACCCTGGGATACACAGTCACACACACACATATATATATATATATTTGTGTGTGTATATATATATATATATATATATATATATATATATATATATATATATATATATATATATTTATATATATATATATATGTATGTATAAATATATATATATATATATATATATAGTAATAATAATAATAATAATAATAATAACAATAATATATGTTTGTTTGTTTATTTATTTTCGTCTACAGCGTGATAGTGCCACACGAAAATCACCGGGAGTGATGAAATCACCGGTGGTTATGTAACCATACATTCACCAATCCTCGATAAGAGTGTTTAAATGTCGAACCTAAACAATTCGAATAACGGTGAAGTGGAGACTGGAATGTCATGTGACCGACTCTCACCCAGCAGGTGCTCCCTGGCTCAGCAGCAGGGACCTGGCTGTCAACCAAATACTGCTGGTGTCGGAGGAAGAAGAAGAAGGAAAGGGACCAGAACCAACTGGACGAAAGAATTGAATAGAACTGTTATGCAAAGTTACCTGAAGAGTAACCCCAAGGAGAAAGGTTATAGGAAACGGATGCATAACATCTGGAACGAGATTGGTCTATTTAAACTAGATGAATAAAAATTGGCCGGGCAGGCTCGGGTAATAAGAACTAATGGGTGGATAAGCGTGCTGGAACTGGAGGAACTGAGCAGAGAGATTAGGTTGGAAATGGAGAGTGGAGTACGCAGAGCAAACAAGTCAGTGGGAAATGAAGGTAAAGAGGTTGAGAGAGCGGAGGATCCATAGGAAGCAGACAATGATCTGAATGCTGAAATAAATAATAGCTGGAACAAAGATACGGCCATTGAGGAGATGAATGCTGACGGGCTAGGACAAGATTTGGTTGATATCCTAAAGTTAGTGGTAGATGAATTGAACAATGATAGTGGGAAACCTATGAACCTAAGATTTGTAGACAGGAAAAGGTTAAAAGAAACAAGAGCTTAGGTAAACAAAGTCATCCCATACCTTGAGGCGAGGAGGCTTCACCAGTGCAACAATATCCTCAAAGCAACAGCAAATGCGGTGAGGAAATTACTTGGCATAAAAGCGAGAGGAAACAACAAACAAGAAAGATCAGAACCTTGGTGGGAGAAACGACTGAATGGTCAAATCAGGGAAATGAGAAATGACATTGGAAAGCTTGAGTCCCTACTGAATGGGACAATAACAAACATAGACACTAAAAATAGACTGGAAATAAAGTACAATCATAGGAGGAAAAAGCTAAATATTATCATAGAGGAACTGAAGCAACGCATTGTAGCAAAGAGTGCAAAAATTAGGCGATACGAGAGCAAAGTCAGTCAGTATAGACAGAACCGCATGTTTGACAACAACCAGAAGATGCTGTTTGGACAGCTTGAAGGGAAAGAAAGAGGCAACGACTTGATCCCTGAGGCGGAACAAACTAAGACCTCCTGGAGAGGAATATGTGAGCAGGATGTTAAGCATAATGACCAGGCAGTGTGGATTGAGACAGTACAAAAGGAGATTAGTGAACAGGCACACCAACAAACTGATTTGAGTATCACAGTTGAAACTCTTAAGGGGCAGGCCAGAAAACTAACCAACTGGAAATCACCAGGCCCAGATGGTGTGCAGGGGTATTGGATTAAAAATATAACATCCCTCCACCCGAAACTGACAACCATGTTCAATGACTTGATGTCAGGTGAGGTACCAGAGTGGTTGACAAAAGGTACCACAGTTCTGGTAATGAAAGACCGAATCAAGGGTAATGATGTTACCAACTATAGACCTATCACATGTCTGTCCGTAATGTAGAAACTGTTGACAAGCATTATGTCTGAGGAAATCTACCATCACCTCCACACAAACAACTTGTTACCGGACGAACAGAAAGGATGCCGAAAGAAGTCCCGTGGTACAAAGGACCAGTTACTTATTGATAAGATGGTAATGAGGATTTGCAAGAGGAGACACACTGGTCTTGCCATGGGATGGATAGACTACAAAAAGGCATTTGACATGGTGCCTCATTCTTGGATCACCAAAAGCCTAGAGATCTTCGAGGTGGCAGATAACATCAGACAGTTGTTGGGCAAAAGTATGAAGTCCTAGAAAACAGAGTTAACATCAGCTGGAGAATCCTTGGGAGACGTGAAGATCAAGAGAGGTATCTTCCAGGGAGATAGTCTGTCCCCTCTGTTGTTTGTCCTTGCCCTGATGCCCCTGAACATTATACTGCGAAAAGTGAGTGCAGGATACAAGTTGGGAAGGGGAGAGCTTACCATCAATCACCTCCTCTTCATGGACGATCTTAAGCTCTTCGGGAAGAGTGAGAAGGATTTGGATGTGCTTGTTGACACTGTCCGTATTTTCAGCAATGATATATGTATGCGATTTGGTATTAGTAAGTGTGGAGTCCTTGTGATGAAGAGGGGTAAATTGAGCAGAAGCAACGGAATCAGGTACCAACAGGTGAGATGATAAAGGAAATTGACACTGAAGAAGGATACAAGTATTTGGGTGTTCTGGAGGCTGATGACATCAAGAACAAAAAAATAAAGGAATTGATAAGATCTGAATACATTCGGAGAGTAAGGAGCGTATTAAAGTCACATCTGAACAGTAGGAATGCCATAAGTGCAGTAAATTCCCTAGCTGTGTCTATTATTAGGTACAGTGCGGGAATTCTGAGATGGAATGTTGCTGAACAAAAAGAAATGGATAGGAAGACTAGGAAGCTATTGATTATCTACAACATGTTCCACAAGAGGAGTGATGTCGATAGACTCTACTTAAGGAGATCTGAAGGTGGAAGAGGTCTTATCAGCACAGAGGACTGTGTTCAGATGGAGAAAAACAACCTACACAAATACGTGACTGATAGTAAGGAACCAATGCTCAGAACTGTACTGAAGGAGAGGACAATAAACCAGGGGGTGTCCAAGGAGGAAATAACAAGGTGAAAGAGCAACCTTCATGAAAAATCCCTTCATAGTACCTTCTTTGAGAAAACTGAATTCAGAGATCCACAGACATGGAACTGGTTGAAAAGAGGAGACCTTAAAAAGGCTACAGAAGGAATGTTAATGGCTGCGCAAGAGCAGGCCCTCAAAACGAAGTGGTTGAAACACCATATTTACAAGCAGGAGGCTAGCCCACTGTGCAGGATATTTGGAGAGAGAGAGGAGACTGTGGCTCACATTGTATCCGAGTGTAAACACCTAGCCCAGACTCACTATAAGGGCTGGAGACATGATGTGATGGGCAGGGTGAGCCACTGGCACCTATGCAAAGTAAACAATTTACCACATTCTGAGAAGTGGTATGAGCATAAGCCAGAGGCGGTGATAGAAAACGATCAGGTGAAGGTGCTGTGGGATCTTAGGATACAGACGGACAATAAACTGGAACACAATACACCTGACCTGGTGGTTTGGGACAAAGAAAAAAGATCGTGCCTGATTGTGGATGTGGCCTGCCCATTCGACACAAGAGTGCAAGAGAAGGAGAGGGAGAACATTAACCGATACCAGGACTTAAAGTGGGAGGTAAAAAGGATTTGGAACTGCCATGAAGTCAAAGTGGTCCCGACTGTCATAGGCGCACTAGGTACTATCTCAAAAGGTTTCCAGGGATGGTTAAAGAAAATTGGCCCCGCCACGCTTTTTAGAACGCTTCAAAAGGCATGCTTGCTGGGAACAGCAAGAACCCTCCGATACGTCCTGAATATCTGAGGCTGCAGGTAGTGGCTTGATATTCATTTCAACAAATTTTCCAGTTAACTAACATCAATGACTGAGACTCAAAGAACAATATTAATAGTAATAATAATAAATTTGAAGACTAAAATCCAAAGAGGTCTCTATAAGGATAATTATATATCAAATATATAAGAACCGTAGAGCAAATATTTATTAAAATAACAGATTAAAGTTTAAGCAAAGAATCGGTGCTTTCACCCTTAACGGGATCTTCTGAAACTAGTTTCAGTTGAAAATTGAAAATTGAAAATTGAAAATTGAAAATTGAAAATTGAAAATTGAAAATTGAAAATTGAAAATTGAAAATTGAAAATTGAAAATTGAAAATTGAAAATTGCAAACTCGACTGTCACCACATATCATGAACCTGAAGATTGCGAAAGCATGAAAGTACTTGTTCAATTAACACTTAGAATTTAATATTCTATCATACTATTTCATCATTATAATACCATTATATTATATATATTTTAAAGGATTGTAAATAAAACGAGTAAATCAGACAAAGTTGGAATTCCTCTTATTAATATATATATATATATATATATAATTCAAGAGATAAGTGATAAGAGTAACATGGTTGTTTGTACAATAAGGGTTTTATTCACAGTGCTGACAATTGTTTCTTTGATCTGGTAAGTCTAGAGTTCGCTAATCGCTAGATGTTGCGTCAATCGAACTCCAATACTTTGTTTATAACCAGTTAATTGCATCAGAGCGAGCGATGTGAGGATAATATACAAGGCATGGCTTTTATATTATTTTTAAAAGCCATGCCTTGTATATTATCCTCACATGGCTCGCACTGATGCAATTAACTGGTTATAAACAAAGTATTGGAGTTCGATTGACGCAACATCTAGCGATTAGCGAACTCTAGACTTACCAGATCAAAGAAACAATTGTCAGCACTGTGAATAAAACCCTTATTGTACAGCCAACCATGTTACTCTTATCTCTTGAATAATTATTACTCCAAGTATAACCTACATAGAAATCACCGTGAACTCGCTGCATCACTATGGAAGCGTCTTGTTGAGTCAAACTAAGCCATATGTTAATACCATCCACAACACAGAGTATTCTAACTGGACTACCTCTAAGTGGATTGCCTATAACGACAACTTGTTATCCCGTATATATATATATATATATATATAGTCAAAATGGTATAAATAGAGAAGAGAGAACGAGATGAAGCAGAGGAAGTAAATAGTAAGAAATGAAGAGGTGATAATAGCTATACAACGAAAGGGAGAGGAAGAGGCTGAAGTGATTGCAGACATCAAATTTACAGGTGTAGTTGTAATTTCTCATTAAGAAAAAATCATGTTTACAATGCTTTGTTTGTCGTTACCCCCTTTCTCTCTCTCTCTCTCTCTCTCTCTCTCTCTCTCTCTCTCTCTCTCTCTCTCTCTCTCTCTCTCTCTCTCTCTCTCTCTCTCACTCTTCCCCCTCTCTCTCTCTCACTCTTTCTCTGCAAGTGAGTGATTATATTTAATTCTCATTTCGCTTCTGCCATTTTATTTTCATCAACATTATTATTGTTGTTGTTGTTATTATTATTATTATTATTATTATTATTATTATTATTATTATTATTATTATTATTAGTGTATTAATTTTGTTGTTGTTGTTTACATAACACACTGCAGTCAGTTAATCTTGTCGATTTCACATCAACCAGTTTAGTATTTTCGTATCAATTTCACTGGTTGTCTAAAAAAAAAAATTAATTGTAATTAATTACTTTCTGAATTATTTATTCATTGAAGAAGCGAAATAGCGTTAAACAGCCGCAATACTTCAATAATAGTAATATTAATTGTTTCTACTTTTGGCACAAGGCCAGCAATTACCCCAGTACATTACTGGTGCTTTATTTTATAGACCCCGTAAGGATGAAAGGTAAAGTTAATATCAGCGGTTGGCCACAGCCGCCGACATAAAGTGGACTATATAAAACGTAGGCCAATTTGGGTGTACAAGTACAAAATATATAACAGGTAACAATGGGGGTTTCCGAATAAAAAATATATAACCAATCCAGACCAGTGTGTCCATTTGACTATGTTTTTCTGGCATCTAAACTATAATAATTAGTAAAATAAGTTGGATTACTTTGAATGAATAATGAATGAATATTACATAATCTATCTACTAAATTTCGTGGCTGTTGTATTAAATATATTTTGTTTATTTAAAGATTCACTTCTTTAGAAATTCTGAAATGTCAACACTTCCGGTTGGCCATTGCTTAAATAAACATACTAATTTTCTGTCCCTAATTTTCTCCTAAAGCAACTTATATATAATATCGTCTTTTTTAATGTATCATGGATTACGTTACTGATTAAATAAGACAGTGTAACGCAGTCTTCGTTCAATTTCTATGTATTATATATTGTCAATTACGATTTTATTTGATGTATCATATCTACATGTAAATATACCGGCGTATAATATCAATATACACACTACACATACCAGCAGAAAACCACCCGAAGGGTGGTTTTTCTGCTAATTATTATAATTGGCAGTTAACTTTGCTTTTCATCCTTACGGGGTCGATAAAATAAAGTACAAGTAATGTACAGGGTAATTGCTGGCCTTAACAATTATTATAACAACATGACCCTCCCCAAATATAACAAAATATATAAAGGATAACAATATTTTTCTGGCATTATTATAATTGGCAGTATGCTTTCTAGCATAGTTACGTCCCTTTACAGTCTGAGTTCAAATCCCGCCGAGGTTTACTTTCCCTTTCATCCTTACGGGGTCGATAAAATAAAGTACCAGTAATGTACTGGGAAATTGCTGGCCTTGTGCCTAAAGTAGAAACAATTATTATAATTGGCAGTTAACTTTGCCTTTCATCTTTACTGGGTCGATAAAATAAAGTACCAGTAATGTCGATAAAATAAAGTACCAATTATTATAATTGGCAGTATCAGTAGATGGTCAGACGCCATGATTTCAACCCTTGCCATTCTGAGTTCTAATCATGCCCAGGTTAACTTTAACCTTTCATCCTTACGGGGTCGATAAAATAAAGTACCAGTAATGCACTGGAAAAATTGCTGGCCTTGTGCCAAAAGTAGAAACAATTATTATAACAACATAACCCTCCCCAAATATAACAATATATATAAGAAATAACAATAGATAATAAAATACATAATAATGAAAATTCCATAAGAGGGGTGAGTACCACCCAGGGATCACTCAAGAAACCCATCAATCGTAAACCACTCTACTCTCCAAGAGCCCTTAAGGAGAACACCTCTCTCGTTTCCAAACTAGCCAGCCTACAGGTGCATGGTCAGAGTAGACCAACTCACACGAACAATTCTCGCTATATTCCTCAATCTTTTGACAAAGTACTGGGAGGCAGCACTTCTCTCTCCTCCATCACCTTCCTTTACAAGTGGAACCTGAAAATTACTTTAAGTCGCGTTCAGCACACAACTTCTTTAGCTACAGCTACAAGGCCGAGGGAAACTGCCTGCCCTCCCGAGCCAAAAGAAGGCCGCGGGGTGATTTTCCCGATGGACTCGGATCCATCTTAAACGTGATAATAGCTGTTTTACAAAACTCTTCGCGCATCTCTGACAGGTCCATCTGAGAGCGCTTCCGTGCTTGTATAGAGAGTCTGGAATCGACAGTGCCTCCCGGTAGCATTGCCATACCAGGAACTTCGGAAACTTGCTCATAGTCCCTGGCTAAATAGTTCTCCACACCAGACTGGTTAATTTGATTTTGTCGATTCCCATAGACTCTACGAGAACGTCGTCATACTTTCTCACCACTAGTTCTCTATGGAATTCTCAAGTGAAATTTTCACTGACCTCCTTGCCCGACTGGTAGAGGACAGTGAAGTTGCCTTGAAGACAGTGTCCAGGTGTCCATGATCGACACTATCGAAAGCTTTCGATTGAGCCAAATTGATCAGAGCCCCGCCGAATCCAGCTTCACTCTGTACACTCTCTATATTGCATGGCACGAGGTGGACGTTGTCGTGTATGGACCTGGTTGGGATTGCACAAGTTTGCGTCTCACCTACGAAGCCCTGGACAACAAGCACCAACCTTGTAGCGAGCACCTTGTCCTAGATCTAAAACTCTGTGTTTAGCGGAGTTATGACGATGAAATTATCTAATCTCTCTTCGCCTCGTCTTTCTTCATCAACCGGCTCACAGAACTGGGAGTACTCCCGTTCTGTTGCTAGTTGCAGTAGATAGCTTCGAGATGTCGGAAAACAGGCCAGGTATATCTACGAAAATCTTGTAGGGTAGACCATCTAAACCAGCTGTTTCCCCCACCACTACGCATCAACTGCCGTGAGTCGTGTCAGTTGTCGAGGTAGAAACTGAATTCCGCTATCGTCTCCGACGCCGCTCGCCCCGAATAGTTAAGCAAAGTTTCGCAGGAAAGATGCACACGTCTGCTTGAAACTGTAAAGCACGCGCCCTTAACGATCCGTCGAAGAGCGAATTGTGGACTTATTGCCACGCTGTACCTCTGCCATTTGGGCACATGAAACAACTTTCGTTACCTCGTTTCTTAAAGCCTTAGCTCTGACAATGTAACCTTCGTGTTTCGCTTTGAGGAACTGGTCTAGTGCCATTCTCGCAGATAGCACATCGGTTGCAATACCACTCTTAATCGCCTCGTCTACTTTAGCTATTAATTTCCCCTCCATTTTATTCTTTTCTAACGCTACTTCCTTGCTAAACTCTATCGATTCTACTCAAATCGCTCTCTTGAGAGCCCTCCACTACCTGCTGTTGACGATGGCCCCTGTCAGCTGTTGCTTAACTAACTTGCTAATCCGGTCACAGTAGGCTTTACGCGTCTTTCATAAACAGTACTGCCACTCCACCTCGCATTCTGGGTCGACCTAGAGACGTGTAGATCTCAATGTCGTCGAGTATGGGGGTGAGTGCACACATGTCGGAAATCCTGGTTTCACTGACGGCTGTCACATCCATCGCTAATGCTTTAAATCATTGAGTCAGAGTCCTTGCTTCCAGGCTGACTCCAGACAACGTACATTTAAACAACCTACTCCTAGCACAGCCATGTCGGCCGGAAAGAAAAAAGAAAAGAAAAGGGGAAAGTTACTTTTCCTCCGAGTGCTGCTGGAGGTCGGGTGGTTCAAACTCCATTTCTGTTTAAGGGGTTTCTTTTTGGAACCCCTTTAAAAGCCTACTCGGGGCTTTTACACTAGGGATCCCCACGTTGCCGAGAAAGATCTCCCTAATGTTTTTATACGTGTTTACTGGCATCCGCAGTGTTTTGGGCACTTTGAAGGTGCAGATGCCCCAAATATCCCCCTCTTTCTCAATATCTTGGCTACGTGTGTCAAGGGCCATACTTTTTTGTTGGCCTTTCTTAGTAACACGAAGTTACTAAGAAAGGCAGTAATAGAAATAAGAGTAATATTAATGATAATAATTACAAAAACAAATCATCGTCATCAGAAACCTAGGTCAAATACGTCAAACATAGAAACATGCATACAACGAGGGAACGGTGAGAAGGAGGAGAGGGAGAGAGAGAGAGTGAGAGAGTGAGAGAGTGAGAGAGAGAGAGAGAGAGAGAGAGAGTGAGAGTGAGAGATAGACAGATATATATATATAGAGAGAGAGAGGGAGAGCATGAAATATGTATGTATATAACATACATCAACAAGCGTATATAGATTAGCGTACACGGACTAACTTCTCAATATTTTCATTTCTAACTGCAGCAAAAGGGAGGGAGAAATGTTGCCCCCATTGTTTTCTGCACAAAGGTCTTCTATTTACCGACTTCTTTTATTGCAGGCGACACCTCGTGTAAAATTGCATATTGTAGTTGATAACAATATGGATGCAAGTAAACTGCATTTATAAAGGAATGCAACTAGGAAATAAGAGGAGACAACACCTGTTTTGTTCAAAATGTCGTTAACATAACGTGATTTATTTGATCTTGTGTTGTCACCTTGGTTATCATGATCCCAATGCTTCAGTTTCTGTGCTTTCAGGCTTTCTCTGAGTGTTTCCTATATTTATTAAAGAGTTTGGAATTTTGAACCTAACACTTTATTCCTTTGTTGATGCTTGGAGTGTCCTAGTATTAATTAGGAACGTATGATGTTTGTATGTTCCATTTAAACGATATATATATAAACGGAAAAAATGAAACGAAATTTCATTTCCCACTCTTAGTACGGCTGTTACTTAAATATAAGTATGTACACGTACATACCTATATGTATACAGACGTACAGTAGTATATATATATATATATATATATAAGAGGGTGTTAAAGTTTGCTTGAAGCATTGTCAAATGTGTAAAATATGTAGTTTAGAAAGCCACAACAATGCAGATGGGAAATCTCGAGGTAGGAAGTGAGTGAGAAATAGGAGAAAAGTGAAAATTGAGAGAAACGAAAATGAAAACAAAACAAAGGTAGAAGGGTTACTCACTTCCTACCTCGAGATTTCCCATCTGCATTGTTGTGGCTTTCTAAACTACATATTTTATATATATATATATATATATATATATATATATATATATATATATATATACATGCACACATATATATATATGTACGTATGGATTCACCAAACATTTATTATAATGCTCGATATGTTTGTAAACAAACATCCCGTATCAAGCCATAGTGTCTAGCAACCACCGTTGCTCGTTTGTTCAAAACTGACAAAGCAACGCTGTACAAGTTTCAAGCTTGTTAGCTATCGTCAGTAACGTATACCTTCCTGCCAGATAGTTGAACGTCCGAAAGTATATACTTTCCTTATGCATATTAACGGTTGAGTAACCCAATTTGCATATCGAGTGGGTTAATCGGCCGGATGCACCGAAAACGATAAACGGAAAAAATGAAACGAAATTTCATTTCCCACTCTTAGTACGGCTGTTGCTTAAATATAAGTATGTATACGTACATACATATATGTATACAGACGTACAGTAGTATGTATATATATAAATACATACATTCACACATATATATATACATACATGCACACATATATATTTGTACGTATGGATTCACCAAACATTTATTATAATGCTCGGTGTGTTTGTAAACAAACATCCCGTATCAAGCCGTAGTGTCTAGCAACCACCGTTGCTCGTTTGTTCAACACTGACAAAGGAACGCTGTACTAGTTTCAAGCTTGTTAGCTATCGTCAGCAACGTATACCTTCCTACATTCTTATATTTAAGTAACAGCCGTACTAAGAGTGGGAAATGAAATTTCGTTTCATTTATTCCGTTTATCGTTTTCGGTGCACCCGGCCGATTAACCCACTCGATATGCAAATTTGGCTACTCAGCCGTTAATGTACATAAGGAAAGTATATACTTTCGGACTTTTCAACTATCTGGCAGGAAGGTATACGTTGCTGACGATAGCTAACAAGCTCGAAACTAGTTCAGCGTTCCTTTGTCAGTGTTGAACAAACGAGCAACGGTGGTTTCTAGACACTACGGCTTGATACGGGATGTTTGTTTACAAACACACCGAGCATTATAATAAATGTTTGGTGAATCCATACGTACATATATATATGTGTGCATGTATGTATATATATATATATATGTGTGCATGTATGTATATATATATATATATATATATATATATATATATATATATATATATATATATATATATATATATATATATATATATATATACTACTGTAGTCTGTATACATATATGTATGTACGTATATATACTTATATTTAAGTAACAGCCGTACTAAGAGTGGGAAATGAAACTTCGTTTCATATTTACCGTTTATCGTTTTCGGTGTACGCGGCCGATTAACCTACTCGATATGCAAATTGGGCTACTCAGCCGTTAATATGCATAAGGAAAGTATATACTTTCGGACGTTCAACTATCTGGCAGGAAGGTATACGTTGCTGACGATAGCTAACAAGCTTGACACTAGTACAGCGTTCCTTTGTCAGTGTTGAACAAACGAGCAACGGTGGTTGCTAGACACTACGGCTTGATACGGGATGTTTGTTTCCAAACACACCGAGCATTATAATAAATGTTTGGTGAATCCATACGTACATATATATATGTGTGCATGTATGTATATATATATACATACTACTGTACGTATGTATACATATATGTATATACGTATACATACTTATATATATATATATAATTCTCTTAATGCTTACCTGTGTTTTCTCTTTTATACTATATATATATATATATATATATATATATATATATATATATATACACTACCGTATATTTTGGTAGATGTATCTACATATATATATATATATATATGTAGATAAATCTACCAAAATATACGGTAGTGTCCAATCCGTATGAAGAACTCAATGTTATCCAAATATCATGAAAAGAGAAGATGCATTCAAAAATTTTCGATGAAAATCATAGGAAAACAGAGTCAAGATAAATTAATAAAAACAATGAATAAAAAAAAAGAACAAGTTCCTTATATTAAACAATTCATCATTTTACGATCGTTTCTAGGATATATATGTGTGTTGGTATGTATATCATATTTATAGATCTATGTAAAAATATTACAAACTATCAGAGGAAATATACATACCTTCACATATATATGCTGTCTTCAGAAATGATGAGATTTGTTTATTGAAAAAAAAACAACAAAAATTTAATATAATAGGTCTGTTTGGGAACAGGTTTTGAATTGACCAATAGAAAAGTAGTAAGAGGTCAAGTTGATAGAATAATAGTAGTAGAAATTTAATTTAGGAGTAGAGGGGTGCAGACTTATGTTTTGAATGGAAAGAATACTTTGAATGAAAAGAATACTTTGGGGATGAAAAGAGGTCAAGCCGGTGAAGGGTACACGAAAATTTGATATTATTAAAGAATAGTGTTAAAAATGAAGGAAAGTAAAATTTTAGGGTAAGTGAGAAATACCAATCTTATTTAAACCACAAGGAATCTAGATCTATAACAAGAAATTAAATTAATTGATAGGTATACTTATAGATCTATAAGGTATACTTATATAGATCTATAAGGTATACTTATATAGATCTATAACAAGAAATTAAATTAATTGATAGGGATAAATTTATATTACTTCATATGGATGTGATAAATAAGAATTAGATGTTATTAAATGTTGTTAAAAATGAAGGAAAATAAAATTTTGGGATAAGGGTAGTAGTGAGAAATACCAATCTTATAAACTACAAGGAATCTAGATTCATAACAGGAAATTAAATTAATTTATATGTATACTTTTAGGTATTAATTTTAGGGAAATAGAGCTGTAAGAGGGAAATAAAATTATGAAGTTCTCTGTAGTAAAATACTAATTATAGGTTAACTAAATAAAAAATCTAATTATAATAATATGTAAAATATAAGTGTAAGGTGTATATTAATTAGGTTTATAATATTTGAAGGTTCTTCTAATTCTATGATTGCAAGATATAATTAATTCTTGTCGCTTATTTAATAGGATATCCTTAGATTTCATTATTTCAAAAAGTTCCTGTGAACATAATCTACACTCATATCTGTTATTTTGATAAGGGGTGCCACTTTTGAGCACACTCCAGGTCATGTTGTAATCGATATTCTTTTTTCTATAATTATTAATTGTTTCAGCCAAGGATGTTGTATTAGCTAATACGGCATTTTAAAAACTATGTTTGTGGGTATTAAATCTTACTTGAAATTGGCTAGACGAAGCTCCTATATATGAATAAATGGAGTCCTTGGTGCTAATTTTATAGACTATGTTATTAATAAGACAATTTCCCTTTAATGGGCAATTTCTTTTGTTTCTACAGTTACAACCATTCGTGAATATTATATCAGGGGAGTTAGTCAAATTTGGTGTGGAATTTACTCGACTTGTTATATGTGAAGGAGATGGTGGTTTGTTGCGGTTTATTTTAGTATTATGGTTGGTGGTATATTCGTGTTTTTTTTTACATTTATATGCGTTGTACGCACTTATATTTTGTTGTATATTTTTGGTAGTAGAGTAGGAAAATTTGACAGTTGATCTTTTTAAAATTTGATGGTATTTATGGTTTGGCGGGAAGTTTTTCTCTAGGATAGTAAAACATTTTTTAGGGATATTATCTTTAATTTGTAGATTGAATGGAACATTATACCAAGTAACCCGTCTATTACGGTTTCGATATTGTTTTTTATATTTATACGATGTATCAGGATGTTTACTAAGAGAGTTACTATTAGTGAATTTATTATATATAGGTTTAGTTAGATTAACTGATTTAAGTGTTTTAGTCTGGAGTATTAGGATGAATGGTTTTTTGAAAGTCATTATATTTTATGTGAGAAGAGGTAAAGAAATTAAGTTTTAGGTTGGTATTTTTGGGTGTAGTGTGAGTGGCATTTAGGTGTGGGTTTTTCATTTGGTGTTCGTTGGTAATATTGGGTTGTATGTTTGAAGTATTATTGGTGCAAGGTATATAGACTAATTAGTCTATATACCTTGCACCAATAATACTTCAAACATACAACCCAATATTACAACAAACACCAAATGAAAAACCCACACCTAAATGCCACTCACACTACACCCCAAAATACCAACGATTATTGATACGCTGAACCAAGGTCCATTGAGCTTATTTATTGAGAAACATGTTTATCATACATATTAAATATAACTTGCTTGTTGATAACTTGACATAGTATATAACTTCTCCAAATTTATTAATTCGTTGAATTGGTTCAGCTCTGACTAGTATATCGCAGCACTTTCTAGCGGAGACGACGTACAGTCTTATTTATATCTGTCGTGGCAGTTAAACCTTCTTTGACACCAAACTCTCGGATTTCGACAGATATAAAGGTAATTTGTACAATTCCTCTGATGAATATTTCCTCATCGTCCGCTGCTTAACCAAAATCGATGGTTGGTTTTTTGGGACTATGAAACGGCGCTGAAAGGGGGAAAATGGCTTTTCCTACATTAAACTATGTATATTTTCCTGAATATCATTTGATTTATAAATGTGCACAAAATACTATGTGTTTCTCAAACAATATATGATTCTCACTCTCTCTATATCATTAAATTTGAATTATTGGTACTTTCAACCAACGTCCATTAAGGTTATTTGTTGAGAAACATGTTCATCATACATTACATATGTATTGATATCTTAATAATATATATATACACACACACACACACACACATATATATATATATATATATACACATACACGGTGTGCCAAAAAAAAATGCATACACACTTTGATTACCTGTTCCGGCAATATTTATTAGAATGCTGTTGAAGTGTGTATACATTTTTTGAGGACACTCAGTATGTGTATATATATATATATATATATAAAGAGAGAGAGAGAGTGAGGGAGAGAGAGAGGGGGGATACATTAACCTTGGGCTGAAACTCACGACGAAGAAGAATTTATGGCCCTGCAGCATAGAGTTATAGCCCTTTGCGTCCTGAGTTCAAATCCCGCCTAGGCTGATAAAATAAAGTAGCAGTAATACACTGGGTGTAATTGCTGACCAAAAGTAGAAACAATTATTTCCAATTATCGTGGGGACAGGACAACATTATTCTATATTTCCTTCCTTTTATAGATTGTTGGATATGATTTTAATATTTCGTTGCTGTTTCTAGCATGCCTCTCCTATTTTTCGTCGATGCGGAATTTATTTCACGCAAGATTTAGTATTTTTTGTTTTAAGTTCAAAGTATGCATTCCCCCTTTAACTTCTACTTTTTATCATTAATTGTTTTATGTTGTATTTCCCTAATGTTGATTTCACTTGTTCTCTTACAAATGGTGGCTAATTGGCTATTAGTACGAACATTTGAAACACATTACTTATACTATGAAAAGAATATATAAAATGCCAGTCATAAATTAACATATCGCTTTCACAAATATCCTTCAATATCATCATTATTTGTTTTTAATTGTTCTCGTTATTTAAATATTTTGCTAATATTTATTTTCCGGGATTATGAACTAGTATTGTTAGGTATTATTCGCACTGGTGTAACTTATACATTCACAGACACGCGCGCGCGCGCGCACACACACACACACACAAACATACGCGCGCGCGCGCACACACACACACACACACAAACATACGCGCGCGCGCACACACACACACACACACACACACACACACACACACACACACACACAGTTTTAAGAACGACGAAAACAGCGATACAATAACAATAGACTTATTAGCTTCACATTTCAAAAACGAAAAAGGAAAGTGTAACGTTTTAGGCGTCAGTCGTTCATCAGAAGTTGAGGAAATATAAAGATAAGGCTCAGAGAGTAAGAGTAGAAGAAATACAAAGACGGGGTTCATAGATAAAAGAGGAAAAAAGAGATGGCCATGAGAGTGTGTGTGTTGTATATGATTCTACTTTGTGCTTATGTGCGCATGTGTTGTTGGAGTGGGGCATACATTGCTTGTGCTGGTGTGTATGTATGTCTGAGTGCATTAACATGGTTATATGTGCGTGGTTGGTCTATGGTTTTATCAATTGAAGAAATACGAGAAGAAAGTCACAACCTAACTTCAAAACGGGAAATAAGTGTAGTGAAAATAAATTACATAATGACCGTCATAGCAACGTAATAATATATAACACTAAGTGAGCATGATTGTGTGTATACGCATGCGCGGATTTGTGTGTGTGAGAGTATGTTTGTGTTTCTACGTGTTCGTTTAGTAGTATTGTTGTATATATAATTTATCTAAATGTGTGTGTGAGTGTTTCTATATGGGGCAGAGATAGTGCATGTGTGTCAATATACTTATGGGTGGGAGATGGGTATGGGGTGTGGTAGGAGGAGCAGATTAGAGGAAGAGGAATGGATAATTCTGGTCATAAAGGATTGAGGTATGTAGAAATAAATAAGCTGCTGTTCGCTCTGGCGATGTGAGTCGGCGTGTCTGATGCAGGACGCGAAACCAAAGACATTAAGGCGACGTGTGGAGAAACAGCAGAATGTCGGAAGACCATTGAGGGATTGTTGACCCGGCTGTGCCGAAGATGCTCCGTGAATCTGTCGGTTACTCCACGGCCACTTTGATCAATGTAGACGGCGACACAGAGTGTTCAGCGGAGCCTAGAGATGAGTTGTGTGGGGGGTGCATGTGTACATGCTGTTATAATTTGAAAGTGTTACGTTTCCAATAAAAATACACGCACCAGTTGAGTTTAACTTCAGTTAACTAAACCATTTATTAGTCCATTTATCGGTTTAGTAACCGGATGGCTATTCAATTGTCAAAGTGTTTTCGTCATATATTCTATAAACATGATGGTTATTTTGGCCCCCTTTGTTTTTGTTTTGCCCTAGTTACTCCATCGTATCTAAATAAAATACAAAATTAAAGGATATATATATATATATATATATATATATATATATATATATATATATATGTGTGTGTGTGTGTGTGTGTATGTTTTATTTCTTATTTTCCACCTTCCCTGTTTATTATAGATATATTCTCTCTCAAAATATTTATTTGCAATCTTTTGTATAAAAAGATGTATCTTATATTTGGGACCCCTGTGGTCAACAAATAAACCACCATCGTCGTCATGGTCATCATCATTCTCATATTCATGGTCATCATCATCATCATTATTGCTTGGCAATGCTACAAGTTAGAAGCTTTGCCTGTACGAAATGAATTTCTCATTCTATATTTCCCTATCCTTCCTTTCCTTTTGTTTCCCCTTTTTAAATTTTTTTTCTTACTAAAACAGGTTTTTTTTTTTTTTTTGGCTTTTGAATAAATTTATATTTAAAGTATTTCATGAAAAGATGGTTTCATGTTTGAAAATGTTTCATGTTTGAAAATGTTATCATAAATTCTCTAGTGATATCTAAGGTGAAATTGTCAGCAAACAAAACTGTTTGGCAGATGTGCAGGGCGAGACATCTGTTCATTCAATATTTGTACACTGCTGAATTTTGTGAGCTTATGTCAAACGGATCCAGCTCAGAGACGAGTCTATAACGAAAATTGATACACCACTTCCCTTTGTTAATGAAATGTGGGTAACCATATCAGTTTGATTATGATGGCAGAAGAACTAATTTAAGCGTCGCATGAAGCGGTAGGTGGAGTTAGACGGATATATACCGTCTTCCAAAATTGGTGTGGCTAAATGGTCTTACTCAACATAGGAGGCTTTAGGCTGGCTACATTTTGTGTATCAGGGCAAACTAGGTTGCCTATGGAGTGTTTGGAATTACATACAGTGTTAGCTCTCTATTGTTGTTATTCCTTGGTGTTGTTTTGTTTGCTTTTTTACTGTTATTTACTTCTTAAAGCCTCTTTACCAAACTCCAGAATTACTGTTTCTGGTTTGTTGGTCGCGCTCATATTTCGCTTTTATGCTATCTCAAACATATTGGAACTTTGTAGCCAATAAAAGGAATTATCATCATT
>OZ024743.1:355137447-355189947 GCA_964016885.1 Eledone cirrhosa | reverse complement strand
CATAAGGGAAATCGGAAACAGAGATCAACAACTGATTTAGATCTTGTTTAAGATCCTTTCGATTCTGTGCTGAATGTTCGTGTTAAGAGAAGGGGTGAGCAGTCAACAGATCGCCATCTAGTTATGTGCTGCCCGAGACTACCTAAAGCCAAAGAAGCTCCACAAAACTGGCAGGTCCAAGTCGACCGGCCAATTTTGGGAGCAGGTATGCCGCTACTATTGCATCCAAATTCAGAGAACTAACTGAACAAACTGAGAACCTTGAAATGGAGTGGAGACTGTTCACATCGGCAATTCTGCTTCAGATGTTAAATTTTGCAGGTGAAAGCGAACTGGTATAATGGCGGGTGGCATGATGACCTCTTGTTTCAATCAAGAGATCAAAGATGCTATCCAAGCAAAGAAGAAGGCTTACAAAACTTGGCCTCGAAATAGGTTCTTGCAATCAGATGCGAAAACTCGAAGCAGAAACACTAAAGGCATCTAAAGTTAAAGCTTGTGAAGAATTTGGTGTTAATCTGGAATCTGATTATCTGGAACGCGTCTGCGGCTCTCTTTTCAGTGAAGTGCATTCTCATGAAGTGGAGAAAACAATTTGATGATTTCTTAAACCCGGTCACAACAGCATATTCTGATATACACCATGTGTAGTTGGGAGTGTTGACTAACCTCTGCGAGGCTGAGGTCACAGGAGAAATTAAAGAGCTCAAAATATAGAAGGATCTTATTCTTAAGCCCTTCCTCTAAAGTCTATGCTAATTGTCTGACAAAGCGATGTAGGGATATTGTTGAATCCAGGCTAGTGTGGTTTTCACTCTGGAAGTAGTACAGCCGACCAATTATTCAACGGTTCTTTGAGAAAACGTGTGAGCATTGCCAAGATTGGTATGCTAGTTTCGAAGATCCGGGAAAGGCATATGACCAAGGGAACTATTATGGAAGTATCGGAGTATGGCATCGATGGGCAGCTTCTTGTTGCTCTGATGCCGTTAGACGAATATACTAGTATTTGTGTTTGAATAAACGGTGCTAAGTCGAAGCCATTCAACGTGGATGTTGAACACCGCCAAGGGTGCGAACTCTCAGATCTCCTGTTCATAATCTTCATGAACAGTATTGTCATGCGTAGCTGGGTTGGAAGTGGTATCAAGACTGGTAGTTTTGGGTTTAGTTGGTTCGCATTTACGGACGACATGGTACTACGTAATAAATCAGAATGGGATTTCCATTATGGACATGCTAGGTTTGGTACCCAACGCTGTATAACAGGGATGTGAATCACTGCTGTGAAGACCGAGGCACTTGTTCACCCAAGGAAGCCTGTGGAGTGCACTCTACATGTGAGTGGAGTTTTACAGAAGCAGATGGAGAAGTTCAAGAGTCTGTGGAACTTGTTCACTAATGACGGATGTCCGGAGGCTGAATTAAGTGTTAGAATTGCTGGAGCTGGTGCAGTAATGAGCTTCAGGTTTCGGTCATCAAAAGAAGGGCATCCTCCGAAGGGTTTTTAGAATAACGTAACGCTGCTCGATAGAATGCGTAGCTCGCAAATCAGAGAGTCAGTCTAGTTACAAGTCGCTACTTTTCTGAAATGAGTGATCACATCACCGATATTAAGGACAATTGGTTAAAATGTCTCAGAAGAGAATCGCTGGACAGATTTGACAGGAAAACCAGCCAGCCAGCCAGCAGGAGACCAAAGGATAGATACCGTGTAAGACGGTTGGATAACATGCATAAGCTTGAGGATCAGCCGGATCATTTGGAGAGGGTTGCTTCTGACAGGATCTGTAGGAGGCGTGCCTGCGGACATTCTGAAAAATAGGTGGTCAAAGAAGAAGTATAAGATCTTGTTAAGGGTGAAAGCAGCGATTCTTTGCTTAAACTTTAATCTGTTATTTTAATATATATATATATATATATATATATATATATATATATATATATATATATATATATATATATATATTTCGTTTCTGAATTTGTTTAGCAAGATTCTTTATCTGAAATCGTGTGTTGAAACCGATATTGTTATACTTTGGGAGGGTCATGTTGCCAACATATGCACTGAGGTCTCCCATTAGGATATATGACTCAGTCTTAAATATATCTAACGCTGCAGTGACTTCATCAAGTATAGATTTGTGTTCGGGCTCTCAGTTTGGCGCATTAACTTGCCTCACCCACTGAAACATATCTTTCAGCCTAAGCTTCAAGAGGCAAATCCTCCCTCCCAATGGGATCCAGTCCATTCTGACAGCCGAGGGCTTGTAAGTATCCCCCACTCCCCCTTGTGCCGTCTATTCTGGTGCCACACCTGAATAGTGGAATTTCCATCGTCCATCCGAATATACAGTACCAGAATCACGGGATTTTGTTGGGGAAATCCCGACTGTATCTAACCGGTAGGATCTAGCCTCTTTAACTAATTTCTTTAACTAATTCCTTCACTTTGTCTCTAAAAGTTATAACATTCCACCTTCTTTGGTGTCGCGTGACACATACTGTTTATGGTTCCATCCACGTCTCCCAGAACAGGTCGTAGGCTCATCACCAGTTCTTGTAGTTTTGAATGGAGACAGCAATATATTTTTCTAATACCTAAGCAATATATTTTTCTAATACCTGAATGAGGCTGCAACATGTGTCTATAAATATACACAGTTGGAATGAATCTTCCGGCGCGTTTTCCTTACTATCCTTCGGGGATACGCCTTCGCTATTTTGACTGTCGGGGCTGCGGGGTGGCCAGCCCATGGACCTCCATGGGCCCAAATGGGCTCATAATAGTGAGAAATGAGGAGAGCGAGAGAAACGGCGACAGTGACTGGGTGTTTGGTTCTTTTGATTTCGGACCTGGTGTATATATATATATGTCCCACAGACACACACTCACGCATCTGTTTCCCTACTACCAATAGCAATGCATAATCACTGATTTTTACCCCAGTGGTTATTTTAAATAGACAGACGGAAGACAATATACACATTTTGGTTTCCATGTGTCTAACACACGTGGGCATGCCTACAAAATCAGAAAACAACACAGCTCCCATGACTTTCGGAAACATTTTTTGACGCTCAGAGTTGTTGAAGCATGGAACAAACTGCCTGCATCAATTGTTAGCTGTCGAGACACCGCATCCTTTAAAACCTCCATGCTTCCTGAGATTCACCAACACTACACCTGATGTCCCCCCTCCATACTCACGCACACATGTATATCATGACTCGAACACTGTTCATTTTCCTGACATTTGTACATTATTCTATGTACTATGCATGCACCTTTGATGAGTTGTAGGGCACCTGAGCACTGTACACAATAATTTCATTATTATTATTATTATTATGTAGGCATGCCAGAAAATACGAATTTCAAGTAAATTGAAAAAATTATGAATATCTTTAATCATTTTTCGTACCTAGTGTTATCTTGTGGATGTTTAGATGATATACACGCATTCAGATGAGGAACCAACTCGATCCTAAAATCGATTCATATTGTTTATCATTTTCCCAATTTACATTGAAAATGTATTTGTCCATATGTTAAATGTCTACCTATTAAACAAAAGTTCTTTTATTTTTATTTTTGAAACCATGACTATAACCAACTAGATGCTATGCTTGTGGAGTTGACTCTCATTAATGATATAGAGATATAATACTGGAGGCAATCAATGTGTTCCATTGACTACTTAGTCCTGAATTCATGAATGAAATTTGAACATGAAGGCTCTTTAACATCGATAATATAATATAATTGTCAATTAAGGTTGTTATATTTACTTGTCTGAGCATCGGATGGATTTCGTATCGCGTTGATTACTTATAGATCAAAAGATTTTCATGCGAGACTATTTGTTTTCTTTTCTTTTACGAGTAATATGGCTGTAAGTGGCAGCAACACTAGATCACTTGGGGATTTTGCATGAGTTTGACTGACGTTCTAGTTGCATGTAGAACTACCCCTTATTTGGTAAAAATGATGAAAACAAAAGGGTTATGTGTTTTTTTTATAATTTCGTGAAACTTACCAGAGCTATTAACATAACCAAACGCTTGTATCAATTTGGTGATATTTAGATACTTTATGAAGTCAACTACTCTTATTCTAATGTAAGTGAGAATAGAGACAGCGTGAAACAGTGTAGAAATAGAGACACTGGTGAATATAATGACAGTGAAAAAGAAGAGAGATAGAGAGAGGGAATAAGAGATTTGGAGAGAAAGAAAGATGAGAAAGGAAAGATGAAGAGACAGAGAAATAATGCGTAGTGAGAAATAAAGATACTCGAGGTTGTAAAGAGAAATAGAGGCAGTTAAAGTGAATAATAGGGGAATCAGATAAGAGAAACGAGGTTTTCAGAGAGGAAATGAAAAGTGAATGAAAATAAGAACAGTAATAAAGAAAAAGCAAAAACCACTGGTCAATGGGAAGAGAGAGAAGGAAAGGTAGCAATCGAAAAATAAAGAGGAAGAATAAAGTGGAAGAATAAAGAGGGAGTGTAAGATATATAAAGAGAAATGGAGGGAAAATGAGAGAGAAAAGACTAGGAGAGGGACAAAAAAGGAAAAAAAGAGTTGATCGCAATGTATGTGTGCGAGCGCGCATGGGTGTGTGTGAGTATGAGGGTGTTTGCATGTATAGATGTGTGTGGGTTGGGGGTGCGTGTGTGTGTGTCTCTATGTGTGTGTGCACGTCTCTTTGCGTATATATTTAGGTATGCAGATATTGTAGATAGACGTATAGATGCAAGTAGACGCACGCATACAGACACACAGACACACACACATACACACACACACACACACACATATATATATATATATATATATATGTATATATATATATATACATATATATATGTTCAGCGAGAAGAAAAATTTATGGAAAGCAATATATTTCCTCATGAAGACATCTATATATATGTATATATATGTATGTATGTATGTATGTATGTATGTATGTATGTATGTATGTATATATATATATATATATATATATATATATATATATATATATATATATATATATATATATATATATATATATAGAGAGAGAGAGAGAGAGAGAGGGAGAGAGAGAGAGAGAGAGAGAGAGAGAGATACATAATAATATACAGTATATACCTGAAAAAATATGTGGAGAATTGCGTGTGTGTAAAAAGTAATAGCATAATAAAAGTTCAAGGGAAATGAGGAAAAAGAACATAGAATATAGAAAGGGTAGATATTTAAGAGAGGGGGACCAGAAAAATAGACAGAAAGCAGAAAGAGAAAGATAGGAATGAAAGAATGAAGATATTGAGAGAGAATGTGATTACCAGAAAAGGAGAAAAGGGAAGAATATGGGCGGAGTCTTTATGTATTTAATAAGATAACATGGGTGAATGAGAGAAAATACATACAGGTAAATATATTTGAGGGAATCAGGTATCGATTCATGAAATGAAAAGGCCAGCCTTATATTGTGAACGCCCATTCACAATATTGGTTTCTAAAATAGGTATTAAGCGAAAGATGTTTAGGCGGAGAAAAATTAGTAGAGTGGTGTGTAATGAAGGCAGAGGTAGACTGGTTAAATATCGAAACCTGATTTAAGAGACTTTTTTCACTGAGCCCATGCTTTTTAACAACAGGATTGACTTCTATTATTTTACTCTTAGTCTTTACTGTCAACATGCATAATTATATTATAAAGGAATTGTTCATATGCAAAGGAACGGGCGATTGAATTTGTTTACAGAATATCTGAAAACTACGATGTATGTATATGAATATGATAACGTTGGAATATATAGTGATTGTAGCCAGTTGGAAAAATATTAAATTCTTGAATAATTCTTTACCTCGGAGTGCTGAGTTCGTGCAATCCTGCGATACTAGGTCCTATTATTAATCAACCTTTTAATTGGCAGTATCGGTAAAGCGTCAGACACAATGCTTTGCAGCATAGAGTAATTTTCCTTTACGTTCTGAGTTAAAATCCCGCCGAGGTTAACTTTGCATTTCATCCTTTCGGGGTCGATAAAATAAAACACCAGTAATGCACTGGCGTAATTGCTGGCCTTGTGACAAAAGTAGAAACAATTATTAATCAACCTTACATACGTTATGTAACTTTGCCTTTCATCCATCAAAGGTTGCTAAATAAAATATTGGGATTGATATTTGTTTAATATTAAAATCGAAACATGGCTGTTAATACCACTAGGTGACTATAGATACATACTCGCGACTATCGTGAAGTGTGTGTGTGTATTAAGGATGTATAATATTCCCTGAGGTTTTACCCTTATCCAGATTGTTCACTACAGTTACTACAAGAGAATGGGCTTAAAAAATGAGTAATGAAAATGCATGCAGTTTACAGTATGTAGATATGTATGTATATATTAATACCTACACACACACAAACATGCACATACGCACGTGCATGTACGCATGTCTGTGTGTGTTAATATTGTTTCATTGAAAATATGACACGTTAATACAAATGGAAAAGTGTGACGAATCTGATTATTGGTTGAATTTTATTTCTAGTTACAGCAGACTCACAAACAGTTGCATACATGCATACATACATACAAACAAATAAACAAGCATAGACACAACAGACTTTACTGTTTCTATATGCGTGTTATTGTATGTTACGTGTATGTGAACCCACTGTATCTCAACTATAAATACCTGCATAAAATCTATTAAAGAAAATGAAAGAATATAAATACGACTCACTCACCCGCACCATCTTATGCCAGACAGCAGAACCCCCCACGTTTTGTCCGAGATAAAACAAGGATTAATATTCAGCTGAGTGTTACATCTGACAAGCAAGGGACACTAAGCGCTTCTGATGGGTGCCATATTTGCGTTGTGTGCGTTGAAAGATTTCAAACACCAGTTTGGATTGAATATCATTTTAAACGTATTAGAAATGTGGGGAAAAGTGTCTATAAATCTTTATAAATCATATTTCTGTGAGCTTGTTTGAATCCTGTATGTACTATCCTCCTTGTTAAGTATGTGCCACTTGTCTATTTTCACGTTTCTTGACTACATCTGATGACAGGTCATTAGTTATATTAATTAATTGTTTCTACTTTAGGCACAAGGCCAGCAATAACCCAGTGCATTACTGGTACTTTATTTTATCGACCCCGTAAGGATGAAAGGCAAAGTTAACCTCGGCGGGATTTGAACTCAGATCGTAAAGGGACGTAACTATGCTGGAAAGCATGGCGTCCGACCCTCTACCGATACTGCCAATCCACCGTTATATTAATTAATGTTAATACTACATATGTTAAAATCCGTAGACAGATACATACATACAAACATAATTGTATGCATACATAAACACATAAATGCATGCATAAATAAATGCATATATACATGCATACATAAAAATACATGCATACATAAAAATATGCATACATTAAAACATGCAGCATAAATACATATACGTATGCACATATAAGTACATACACATACGTATTAGATACCAATATGCATACATACATACGTACATACATACATACATACATACATACATACATACATGCATACATACATACATACATACATACATACATATATACACACATACATACATACATACATACATACAAACATAGTGGCTGCCAACTCGTTTTCGAGTACGGCCACTACTTTATATCCATGTAGGAGAACCCCTACCAATGCGCTGAACGAGTGTGACTTTTTAGTCCAGCCAGCGACTTGAAAACTCTGGTACAAACACTACACTTGTGACAATTATTGACACATAGTGCTGGGCCCATGGTACCACCTGACGACAAGTGCAAAGAGATCTCCAGATATAAAGCAATGCCTGTGCCGTGAAACTTTTATAGTGAGCAAGGGCACTGCACAAAGCCAGTCCCACTCTCTTAACCAATATGATATTTACCAAAAAGAAGAACAAGTAAACATCATTGGATACCATCAGGGTTGCAGGTGTTATAACAGAGTTTTCCTTCTCCTAGAATTCTGCCTTGACAAAGGCTAAGGGGTCATCTCTCCCGGTGATTTTGGATGGCCATTGACTCTTAAGAGCTCCTTTGGCCTTTGACAGGTTTTGTTTTTAGTCCTGCAGGATGTCCAAAGTCACTCTCCTCACCAAGAAACCTTGGTAGGGTTGCCAGTTTAGTCGCCAACGACCCGACCATGGGAGAGGTTGTACTGGGATACATGTTACCAGTAGCACCAACTGGTGACTGACATACATACATACATTCATACATACTTACATACATACATACATACATACATAAATACATACATACATACATACATACATACATACATACATACATACATACATACATACATACATACATACATGCTGATTGCTACTTCTTGTCAGAAGAGTGCCATCCCTTCATTGAACATTGCACGATATGTGCACGCAGGTGACTTTTCAGACCAGCTTTTGTCTTGCAGGTACGTTCACAGATGTGACAATTGAACTGTCTGTCTCCTGGTAATACCGGCTGTGGTGTGTCTTCATGCACTTTACCATGTCTGGTCAGTCCACCAACTGACTTACAAATTGGGACACTCACTTCAAATGTACCGTGAATTGTGTGGCGGTAGAACCATCTCACAGTTGGCTCGATTTCTTCCTGGCTCACGTGATTTCAGATGGTTAACAAAACCAGCTCGTGTTAGATGAAATCGCCCACATACATTGTACATCAATTCCTGTTAGACTTTTGCAGGCACTGCACTTGAGTCCCACTTACGAAGTAAAAGCTTCAAAACAGCATGCTCCACGCGACTTTTCTCAAAGATATCACATCCATATTTGATGATCTTTCTCCATGATGAACGGCCTCCAGTCAGTCTCTCCCAGTTCTCCATATCAATCTTCAGAGATTTAAGATTATCTTTTATGAAATCCTTAAACCACTTCTTTGGTTTATGCTGTGACATTTTCCCTCTGATCAGCTCCTCTCCCTAATATAGCTGTTTAGGCAGCCTTCCATCTTCAGTCCTGACCACATAACCAGCCCAATGCATCTGGTTCATAATAATCCTCCTTCTAATAATGGTGCTATCCGCTTTCTCAAGTACCCCAGCATCAGGTTTGTAAGACGACCACTTGACACATACATACATACATATATACATACATACATATATACATACATACATACATACACACATACATACACACATACATACATACATACATACATACATACATACATACATACATACATACATACATACATTCCATCAGTCAACGCGATCAGTCGCATATTTTGGCGTGGGAGACTATTTATTAAATTTAAGATGAATACTATCTCCGACAGTAATGCCACAACTACAGCCAGGTTGAATAACTGGTTATTCTTCAAACTATCCCTTCTGAAGACACCTTTTATTCGAATTCGTAGAGATATCCGACTAAATACATAATTCATTTTACAAGGATTTGCTACAAACAGCATGGCTGAACACAACATCAACAAAAAAATTAAGGAAGTATCGAAGACAAATAACAAAGAAGGTAATCAAACTTTATTCAGTTGTAGCTACAGAAGAAACCGAAATTATATATCGCATTTCTCTTGGGGTTGCGAACTTAATAATGATTTATTTAATTGTTATAAAATAGAAAAAACAATCCCTCCATTGGCTATATGAATAGAATGAAGCTACACTGGGACGAAATGCACCCAGAGCTAAATTATTTCACAGCGAAACAATTACGCCAACAAGCGACGTTTGTTGAACGTAAAAATAAGATAAATCTATATATTAATTTCAACAATGTCAGTATTCCGTGTGTCATAATTCTCGATTATCATTGGTTCGTAGGTTTCAAACGACTCCGTCCACCTCAATGACGCCAAACTTAAATTAATATGCATAATGCCAATGAGGGAGTGAGAGGGGAGAGTAAGAAACAGAGAGGCAAAATGAACGCCGTGTTGGATACACTATGTATATGTGTCAGTGTAGAGACATGTTTGTGTGTGATGTGTGTGGAAATAAGAGGGGAAGGAAAGCAATAACTATTAACATGTGTGCGTGTGTATGTACGTGAGCGTATGTTTGTGTGTGTGCGTGCGTGCAGCGTTCCACAGGAAGTAAAAACTATCAACGTGTGTGCGTGTGTGTAAGTGCATGCACGGGTGCATGTGCGCGTTTCCATGCGTATATGTGTGTGTACGTGCGGCGTTCCACAATCGCCACTCAGTTTATTTGTCTGTGTGCCTGTCTGTCAGTCTACACAAAGTTGTGAAGGGCGTAAATAGGGACCTTTTTTATATTGACGGACAGCTTTCATATTTATTATTGTCATTTTTTGGCAATTGCTCGAAATAACGAAGAATCTGGTATATCTGGAAGATTTTTTAAATTGTTTTTTGTATCACACAGACACCACGGACTCGCCTCATACTGTAACCAGACAAACATCCAATACAGTCATTTTCTCTTTTACCTGTCTTCTCTTATCTGTTTACCCGTGCGAAGCTGGGTACGTCAGCTAGTATTATTAATTGTAAGTCCCCCACAACAAACACGGAATCAACAACACGTGCTACAGGTCGCCATGCTACTAGACTTCCTAGCAGCCAGGTCGAACAGCGCCTTGAAACAACTATGCGTGTGAGAAACTTGACACCACCTGTACCATCTAAGTCTACCTCGAATGCTGGGGAAAAACACTATCGATAATAATAATAATTGAAGAAATATTAATAATAATCGAATATATGTGACACCACGTGTACTATCCGAGTCTACCTCGACCGTTGTGGAAAATACTATCGTTAATGATAATCAAAAGTATAAACAATTGAAAATTTCCCTCCACGAAATCTTCCAGAGAGAAATTAACTCATGTATAAATATCTCTCTTGCTGAACGTGTTAAAATGACAATGGTGAATAAATAACCAAATAATGAAATACTACGTGTTATTGACGAAATAGGGGATGAATAATTACGACGGATAAAAACCCCAACATTTTGGCAAATCAACGCCTGTTTATATGCCTTAGCAATGACAGTGAAGCATTATCTTGGTGATAGCAGAGATATTAACACAACAAAACACCACCAAAAATACCATCATATATAACTAAAATAGAAAAAATGAGTGCTGACCTACGAAAAAACATAGGACATGTGACAATGCTCCTTACATGCAAACAAAGACAAAAAAAACTCACTCCTCACCAACAAAGAGTGAAAAATAAAATAGAGACGATGTGTGGTAACAGTAGAACCAGAACTCTCCAATATAAGCTGATCACCCTCAAACAAGAATTGAGAGCTGTTAGCGAAAAACGCCGATACCTGAAGAAGGTAGATGGGAGAAAAGTGCTTAATAAAAGATTCAGACGAAACCAAACATCAGTCTATAGAGATATGAAGGGCAAAATAATAAGTGTCACTGAGGCCCCATCCCAGAAAGACAGATCCTTTTGGAGAAAAGTATGGGGTGAAAAGAAGAATTTCAACCAAGATGCAGTGTGGCTAAGAGAAATCCGAAAGAACTATTGCTCCTACACTACAACAAAAACATATGAAATAAGTGAGGGTACCCTTGCGACTGTGATAGGAAAACTCCAAGATAAGAAAACACCAGGAAGAGACATGATTGTCGGCTACTGGTACAACAAACTAATATTCTATCGGAGATATCTTACTGACCTCTACCAACAAGTTCTTAAGGGAGATACACTTATACCAGAATGGTTGACATTAGCACAAACATTACTGGTCCCCAAGAACAAAGACACCCACTTGGCAAAAAACTACCAACCCATTACATGCCAGAACCTGATGCATAAGATGTATACAGCCTGCCTGAACCTATTCCTCCAAGATCACTGTGAAAATAATAACATCATCACAGATGAACAAGCAGCTGGAAAGAAAGGGGTTTGGGGATGTGCTGAACAACTCCTAATCAACAAACCTGCGATGTCGGAGGTGCGACAACTTAGGAGGAATATGACTACAGTCTGGCTGGACTACAGGAAAGCTTTCGATTCTGTTCCCCACTCTTGGATGATAGAGGCCCTCCAACTTGCTAAAGTCCCAGACATTATTGTCAGAGCCATAGAGAGGCTGTCTTCTTCTTGGGCTACTATCCTAAGGTTAAAGACAGAGAGGGAGGACTCTATTTTCACTGATAAAATAAAATATTGCAGGGGTATATTTCAGGGGGACAGTCTCTCTGTGATATTGTTCATCTTGTCATTAAACCCCTTGTCCTTTCTGCTCAAGAAATGTGAGGGATACATCATTGGCTCACAGGAGGACAGGAATACGAACCTAACCCATAATTTCTTTGTGGACGATCTGAAACTCTATGCCAAGAACATGGATGGGATGAAGAAAAATCTTGACCTGGTTACAACGTTCTCAAAGAATATAGGAATGGAGTTTGGCCAAGATAAATGCTCATACATGACTGTAAAGCGGGGAAAAACAACAAACCAATCTAGCAACATTGTCGTCTAACTGTTTCACCGATATCTGATGAGGACTGCTACAGATACCTGGGGATAGATGAGAACATATCCTATAATGGTATCTGTAATAAAGAACGCGTAACCAGGGAATACTACACCCGATTAAGAAAGATCTGGTTAACGGAACTCTCTGCACAAAAGAAAACAGTCGCTCACAATGTGTTTTTGTGTCTGTCCTAACACCAACGTTTGGAATACTCAATTGAACGATAGACGAAATCCGAGCAGTTGATCTTGGAACTCGAAAAATACTGAACAAAACCGGAAACTTCCACATCAACAGTGACATAGACCGCCTTTACTTGAAACGTAAGCAGGGAGGCAGAGGCCTAACATCAATCCAGACAACATTTGAATGTCGCATCATATCTCTCCGACAACATCTACGAATCTCGAAGCGTAGGAGCCCGTTTCTCGAGCAAATCTATCTGCATGAAACAGATAAGATCATGAGAGTTGGGAGGGAACTCCTTGAGAGTTATTCCCTGTGTGATAATCAAAAACTCACACCAAGGGATGTCGCTCAGCAGTATAGCAGTGAATCCATGAATGAAAAACTGCATGCCTATCAGCAAAAAATCATGCATGGATATGTTTCCAGGAAGCTCCAGAGTGAGAGTAATATAGATAAGGAAAGTAGTCTATCTTGGACCAACAACCGCTATATTGACTCCCACTTTGAAGGATACGCTTTTGCAATCCAGGAACAGGAGATTAGCCCGAAATACCTGATTCACAAAAGAGATAGGGATGCAGGCAAAACATCTAGATGTGATAACAAGTGCAGACTCTGCAGAACTAACATCGAGGATATCACCCATGTCATCAGCAGCTGTCCAAAGATGTCATCGCGGTACTATCTACCCATGAGGCATGATGTAGTGGCCAAAATACTGTACAATGCAGTTCGTAAAAAACATAAACACATAAAAAGCTACAGCAATGTGGAAGACATCCATGTACATAATATGAAAGAGTACTGGTGGAATGTTCCAGTAAAAACCCCAATAAAATGCAGTCATAACAGACCAGATATTATGATATGGGACAGTGAGAAGAAAACATGCACAGTAGTGTAAATTAGCTGCCCAACAGATGCCAATATAATATCAAAGATTAGTGAAAGGGAGAATATTTATGCAGAAGTGATGAGAAATCTGCAGATACTCCACCCTTATTACACCTTCAGATTTATGCCTGTGATTATTGGGGCACTGGGATATGTTAGTAACTGCCTAAATACAAATCTTGAGAAGCTAGGCTTCACAGGAACAGAAAAAACACAACTAGTTAGGAAATTACAAGTACAATCCATTAATGGAACAGTAAAACTATGTAAAACATTCCAAAAATGTTGCATCTAATAACTGCATATACACATGTACAGATATAAAGCATATACACATGCACACATACAACTCAAAACATACACATCCACACATACAATGACATCCATATCTACACATGCATGCATACATTTCTACCTAGTTGATGTTGTGTAAATTCCAATGAGAGAGTCTTGTGTCTATGTTAGAAACCGACTCTCTCTCTATTGGTAAAACTTTATGAAATTATAAAACCAGAAGAACATACATACACACATACACACATACATACATACATACATACATACATACATGCATACATACATACATACACACATACATCCATACATACACACATACATACATACATACATACATACATACATACATACATACATACATACATACATGCATGCATACATGCATACATGATGGCTGCAAACTCTGCTAAGTATATTGTAATCGCTTGTCAGATAAAAGAAAATAGTGCACCTTTAGGCTAACGCCAGACTGTAACATATCCTGAACAAGCAATGCCTGTGCTTTGAAGGTTTTTAAGTGGGGAAAGGCATATCACTCGACCAATCCCACTCACTGATTATCGAAAACACTACCCGAAAAGGAGAACTGGTCAACATCATCGAATGCTTCCGAAGACACAGGTTTTTTTTTTTCAGAGTTTCTCTCTACTCGAAAGGTGTTGTGAATACTCCCGAGTGAAAAATAAAAGTGCGATTTGGATAGTCGTTGACTCTACTGGGTTCCTCGGCCCTTTGTCGGGTTTTGTATTTCATCCCGCAGGGTGCCCACATATAACCCTCCTCACCAAGCAAGCTTGGTGGGACTGCCGGTTTAGTCGCCGACGACCCCCCGACCACGAGACAGGTTGTACTGGGTTACCTGTTACCAGTAACACTCGAGAGCGACCTTACATAATACATACATACATACATACATGATGGCTGACTCCTCGTTATCGAGTATGGCCATTGCACAAGAAAAAAAAAACCCATAATAATAACAATAATAATAATAATGATTTCTTTATTGGCCACAAGGTCTGATATCAAGAAAAACATTACAGACGGCACAGGACGGTACAGGACGGTACGATTTGGGTTTTGTGCGTGTAAAGATTTTTATTATTTATATAAGAAAAGAAAAGGAAAAGACATAGACACATATATATATATAAACAATAAAAATGAAAATTGTAACAATTTCAAAATTCCCCAATAGGGGGGGGGGGGGGACCTCCGAAGATTACTCATGGCGAAAACCACACAAAAAACCACGGCCCCCCTGACCACCAGGGCAAGCGCCCTCTTTCAATTTTTCCATTTCTCAAACTACAGACGTATATTCAGAGCGGTCCGGTTCACTCGGACCAACCCCGCTACATTCACCCACCTTTCAACAAACTTGCTAGAAGAGAGCACTTGCCTCTCCACCCTGATTTTCCTCTTCAAGTGAAACTAGAAAAAGTTAATTAGGGATTCGCCGAAGAGGAAAGTGTCCGTCTTTAACCCTTTCAGCTTTGTCCACCACACAAGATGAAACCGCCTGCCCTTCCTCCTCGAAGGAAGACGGCGAGACTATCTGCACAATGGACTCAGTCGATAACCGGATCAGTCCTACAAGCGACAGCAACTGTAAGACATAGCTCCACAAGTCAGCAATGCTCGGGCACTGAACGAGTGCGTGCACGAAGGTTTCGTCGCTCTGCGCGCATCACGGTCAGGCTCGGCTGACTCAGCTGACCCAGGACTGCAGCTCCGTCAAGGAGACGAGCTGTGGGAAAACGTGCCTGGCGAACGTCGACCACACGGTTCACCGTCAAGGAAGCACCAGAGATGTCGCAGCCTCAGCGCATGTTTGCGCCTCATCAGCCATGGCACGCCCAGTCCCCCACACAACGGGTGTTGACAGCAGATGATTCGTCTAACCATGGGAGCGCGTCCCTTCCACAGAAAGCGTGAGAGTTGGGCCGGGGCAAGCGACGACGGTGAGGCGGTAGCAGATGACGGATGCGATGTACGCATGCGCCACCTCCGCCCGGCTTTTCAGGGACAGCTTCCTCTCGGCCCATTTCTGGGTGAGGGAGGCCACCTTGCTCGTCATCTCGCTCCAGTTTTTCTCCATCTGGAGGTCCGGTCCGAACCAGACCCCGAGCAATTTAACCGGTCCGTCCGTCCAACGCCCCACGACGCTGTGGGACGGCATGGACTTGCCTCTCCAGGTGGCGAGCTGCAAGCCCATCGACATTTCCTGGTTCATCTTTGCTCCTGTCACCGCTTCGTATTCCTTGAGAGCGGTGCCGCACATCTGGACGTGTCTGGTGATCGGCACCACCACGGTAACGTCGGCGGCGAAAGCCGACTCGGATTTCCCGCATCCTAGTTTGCGTGGGACGCCCCTCATCGCCCCCAGTTTGTGCAGTAACGGCTTGAGAGCCAATACGTACAAGAGGGACGAGAGGGGAGAACCATGGCGGACCGAGCGCATGATACTGAACTGCTGCGACAGGTGACCGTTCACCCTCACAACTGAGCAGATGTCGCTGTACATCGCAGCGATCCAACCCCTGAAAACGGGCCCGAAACCGGCTGTCTCGAGGACCGCCGCCAGGTACCGATGGTCGACCTTATCGGATGCTTTGGATTGATCCAAGTTGATCAGGGCCCCACACGTGCCAGGTTTCTTAAACACCCTCTCCAAGATATATCGCATGAGGTGGAGGTTGTCGTGTATGGATCTGTCCGGAATGGCGCATATCTGCGCCTCTCCCTCCAGACCCTTGACGACAAGCGCCAACCTCGTTGCTAACACCTTGGCTGCGTTTAGCAGGGTTATGGGCCTGAAATTATCGATAACATCCCCCTTGTTCGGGTCTTTTCTCAGCAGCGCCACTGCTCCCCGGCTCACAAAACTGGGAATGCTCCCGTTCTGCTACCAGTTGCAGTAGACGTCTGCCAAGAGGTCACCGAACAAGTCTGGCATAAATGCATAAAGCTGGCGATTTACCCCTTGTGCAGTTAGCCATCGCTTCCCGTATTTCACCGGCTGTTATTGGCTTTTCGCAACACTGTGATGCGGTCGTCGAGAGCCGAGGCAGTCCATCGAAGTCCATGCCCCGATCCTGGCCGCCGCCGCCGCTCCCGAACAGTTCAGCAAAGTGCTGCTGAAAGGCTTCACACATCCGCTCGGGTTCGAGAATCACGCACCCGTTTTGGTCAGACAAAGACCGAATTGTAGCTTTGTTGCCACGTCGCGCCTCTGCCACCCGGGCCCATTGGACGGCTTTGGTCCCCTCGTGTTTCAGAGCACGCGCTCTAGCTCTGACAACGCAGCCTTCGTGTTTTGCGTTGAAGAATTGGTCGAGTGCCAATCTCGCCGCAAGCACGTCGGTTGCGATGCCTGTCCTAAACGCCTCTTCTAGCTTTCTGACTAGCTCTCCCTCTACTCTATTTTCCTCTATCACTACTCCTTTGCTAAAGCTAATCGACTCTACTTTAATTGCCCTTTCAGGGCGAACCACCACCTGTTGTTGACGACCGCTCCCGTCAACGCCCGCTTAACTAATACGCTAATCCGGTCTCCTTAGGCTTTGCGCGCCGGGAAAGACGCGTTCAGCTGCCAGTAACCGGGTCCTTGTCTATGAAGTCTGTCTATGTTGATCTCACAGGTCACAGATGTGTGGTCGGTGTAGTCGACTATTTTAAATTGTGGACAACTTATACTAGCCTTATCTAGTTCTCGGCAAAATACCCTATCGAGATACGATCTGGATGACCCGATGAGGTTTGTCCATGTCCACATTGGCACATTCGGTTGATCCAGTAGAAACTTGTCAGACAGTTCAAAACGTCTGAGCAGGTTGGTGAGGCTCTTGCACCCTCCTCCCCTATCCACTAGCCTCACACAATCCCAGCGTGCATCCAAGATATCGTTCCAATCGCTCACTAACACTAAAGAGTGGGACGTCCCAAGAAAGATCTCTAGACGTCTGAAGAAATCTGGCCGTCCTGCCCCAGTTGGGGCGTAGACGGCTACTAGCCTGAAAGCATTGCCTTCGCTGCCGGTCACGTCCAGAACCGCCGACTTACCTTCTGGGTCCAGGAAGATGGCCCGTATGGCGAGATCCACGCCTCTCCGAAAAAGGACGGCAACCCCTCCCTCGAAGTTGGACGGCTGGGAGATGCGTATACATCGTCGCCGCCGAAGATCGGTGTGAAGGCTCGTGCTTCGGAGATTCTGGTCTCGCTGCTGGCCACCACATCTATGTTTAGTGATCTGAGGTCGTTGAGCAGGTGACTCTGCTTCCAAGATGACCCCAGGCCACGTGCATTTATACTGCCTATTCTAAGTACGGCAATGTTGGATAATAAACGGAGCAAGTGAGAAAGGGTCACTTACCTTGATCGTGTGGTGAAGGGACAGTAGAACCGTCCGTCCATTTGACTGGTTATGAGGGTTTCCAAGAGGATGTTAGTGTATATCCTCTTGGTAACTGACCCTCTGAAGTCTCCAACTACGTTTGGGAATTTTTGTTTTAATGGTTTGTACTGTTCTATTAAGATTTCGATGATGCTTATGTTTGTCGGGAGAGTTCTTGGTGGGGTGTAGTAGTTTTTTTCTGTGATGTCTGTGTGCTGCTTTATATATTGTATGAGTTCTTTTTTCACATGTTTATGGCTGTGTACTTTTTGGGGGGAAGGGTGATTTTGTTGCTGTTTTCTTCTTGTTGCTGTTTGGTGTGTGTGTTTTGTTGTGTTTGCGTTGTTGGTGTTTTTGGTGATGCTGGTGGTGGTGTGGTTGTTGTCAGTGGTGCTTGTGGTAGTGATGGTGGTGGTGTTGCTGCAAGCTTCCTTGCTGCCTTTACCCCTCTTTGTGTGCCTTCGCTTTTGGAGGGTGAATCTAAGGGTTTTTTTCTTTTTTTCTTTTTTGTGGCAGACCGTTTGCCACTTCACTCCCGCCTCAAACTCTATGTCGGATTCTGTGGCGTCTGGGAGCGGTATGTGCCCCACGGCTGTTGGTGGTGGTAGTGGAGCCCTCTTCGACAATTTTGTTGCTCGTGTAGCTACTTCAAATGTAGCTATTGGTGTTGCCGCCACTGATGCTGCTGCTTAATTGTCCGTGGCCTTGGTACGGGAGCTACGGACGTTGCCATCCTACTCACCGTGGAAGGGGCTTCTTCGTTTGTTGCCTGCCCTGCTCTTGGTAGCAGCGGACCAGGTATTGGAAGGAGAGGGGCCTTCTTTGCTGTCTTCTGCGGGCAAAAGGCCCTGAGGTGACCCTTCGACCCACAGAGATAACATTTTGGCCGTCTTCCTTCTACACTTATAGGCAGTTGGAGCCCTTCCTCGATGTCTATTATATCGGGGATAGCGTCGATACATTCCTGGTCAGTTTGTATAAGCATTTGCATGCCTATACCTGACCAGTTCTCTTTCCCTATTGTTTCTACTTGCAGCATGGTCGTCCTGTTCTCGATTCCAGCAAGGACTGACGCGGCCAGCCAAGGTACGGGCACGTCGGGTGGGACCTGGGTCACTTTGACCCTCACAATTTTCTGACCGCAGTAGGAGGGCACCAAGACTATCTCCTCACTCTTTAGGGTTTCCAAAGTGTGAGACTTTGCTTCCTGGGTGGTGGCGAAAAGTACGTCTACTGTGGCGTACTTTCTGCCTCGGGTGATGTGAGTTTTGCGTGCCCAGACGCACCCCAAGGCCTTTTGGATTTGAGCCTTTGTGGCTCTCTCCACTCGATGTGAGAATTTGCTTACGGTGCGGTAAGTCACCGTTCGTAGCTGCTGGTCCTTGAAAAAATCGGGTGGAGGTTTTAGGCAAACTCTATTTGCGATTCTTGTCACCATGGCCCTTGCGACTGCCATCTCCTCCTCTGTGACTAACACTGTCTCGATATTTCGGGCGACACCTGCAAAAGAAGTGGTCCCTTTTTCAGCAGCACCACTATTGCTGCCGCTACTGGTCTTACTGGTGGTGCTGAGATCGCTATTACAGGTATCGGTGTCATTGCTGTTGTTTTCGTTGGTACAGTTGTTGGTGTTGTTGTTGTTGTTTTCTTTGATACTGTTGCTGTTGTTACTGTTATTGTGGCTGTTGTTATTATTGTTGTTTTTGTTGATACTGTTCCTACAATTATTGTTGTTGTGGCTGTTGTTATTGTCATTGTTATTGTCGTTGTCAACACTACCGCTGTTATTTTTGTTATTGTCGTTCTCGACTTTACCGCTGTTATTTTTGTTGTTGCTGTTTTTATTGTTGGTGTTGTTGTTGGTGTTATTGTTGGTGTTGTTTGTGTTAGAAATATTTGTTAGTGCTACCACCACTATTCCCCCACTACCTTCTGTTAACTTAAGAAAGGGGAAAGTGGCGGAATCACTAGACAAGGGAGAGGCTAGCAAAAGATATAACTAGACTGACTTAGTGACCCGGTCAAACGTCAACTACTGTGGCACTGCTGGTTTTCCTATCCCCACCAACAAAATAAAAAGCCCCAGCACCACCACCGACATAGCCAACAACAATAACAGGCAACTTCAAAATATATTATATTATTAATAATAATTTCATTCTTAAGCCACGCAATGCTCACATTAAGGAACCACTCATGATAATAACAATTTAAAAAACAACAAAAAATAAAACCCCGTGACCCAGAAATACCGTGATGGCAACGGCGGGGAATAGCCGTGTCTCTAGGGGAGGACGACCCGTCTAGTCTTGGTTGACACACGTCCTAGAAGTGGTAACACGAAATGATTACCCCTTGGCGGTTAAGGATAAAACGCGACAAAATAAAGTAAGTGTCAAATGATAAAATCTCATACCGGATCGGTCGTCACCCGGATCAAAAGGGTCGCAGCCCTCAGAGAGGAACAAGACTGGGGTCGAAAAATCAGCTAATGGTTCAAACCTTCCCATCACTTCGGAGCTGGAGACCTCCCATAACCGGAATACACATACAGCTGGCCTTCCATGCTCACCACTAAGAAATCCAAAGAAAGAGAAAGAAAAATGGTCAAGGGAAGACAATAAAGAAGTCCTTGAGGCTTTCTACACTGCCATGTACTACCCATCAAATAGATCGAATACAGAACAGACATATATCAACCTTAAAAAGAAACATCCCGGAAACAGAGGCTATATTGACAGTAACAAACTAGCCAATATACTAAGAAATATTGTTAAAAAAAGTTACTAACTGATATAGAAATTGATCAGATCAAGCTATTAGCACAAAGTCAGCGAAGTGAAAATGAAACATGTGTCAGTGAAAACGAGGTAAATTGTAACACTTCAAATTCCAGGGTTGGGGCGGAATCACTGACAACAGAACAAATTAAAGAAAGGATCGAAAAAGTGGAGGGAGTGCATGCCCAAGATGAAACTCAAATGAAAACAATGAGATCGTAAATGATAAAGAAATGAATGAGAATGAACTTGCCAACTTGAAGGATGTAATTATGATCGAATGGATGAAAATGAAAGAATCTGACATGGGGGGAACGAGACACTCTCCCTAAGATCCAGAACTCCAAACAGAACCAAAAGTAATACACAAGACTAACATAATTCTCAAAAACATTATCATCACAAACAAACTAAACATTACTGATTTAAATCATCACTATTATGCATCGGCTAAAGTCACCACTCACTTATGTGGAGTGAAAATGAAAAAACAAAGGAATTCCCACAAGAAATCTACTTGGCAAGACAACAGCAATCGCCAAATAAACCTTCTCCGATCTGACATAGAAATGTTAACAAACTACAAAGTAGGTGAACATGTTTAACAAACTAAACTTAGAAAATTGAAAAGAAAATACTGTATAAAATCAACAAGTGACATAGACATGCTGATAGAAATAATCAAGCAAAAAGTGTCGGCCAAAGCTGCTCGTATAAGGCGCTTTGAAAAACGATCTAGATTCTATAAGGACAATAATATGTTAAAAAATGACCAAAGAAACTTCTACAGAAGAATTGACAAGTCAACAATCACTGCTAAATCAATACCACCCAAGGAGGAAGTGCAAGAATTCTGGGAAAAGATCTGGGCCGAAGAAAAAGTTCATAATATACATGCCCCATGGATAGACAGACAAATAAAAGATACAGCTCACCTTGAGGAACACATATGGAAAATATAACAGTTGAACAGTTACGTTTGGCTCTTAGAAAAACCAGCAAATGGAAATCCCCAGGAAAAGACAAAATACCAAATTTTTGGATAAATCCCTTCACAGGGTCTCATGAGCTATTAGCCCAACTTTACAATGAAATAGTTAAGGAGCCATAAAATATACCATCATGGCTAGTTAACGGCATTAGATTCCTGCTTCCGAAGAATGATGAGACAAACAATCCCATAAATTACAGACCGATAACTTGCTTGACCACAATGTATACAATTTAACATCAGCCCTAACTGAATATACATATGACTACCTGATAACAAATGATCTATTTCCCAATGAGCAGAAAGAGTGTAAACGAGGCTCATATGGCTGTAAGGATCAGCTTTTGGTTAACAAAATGATACTGGAAGATTGTCATAATAGACACAAAAATCTATCAATTGCTTGGATAGATTATAAAAAAGCATTCGATAGTTTGCCACACAGTTGGATTGAAAAATGTTTACAGATTTTCAAATTATCTCCCGCTGTCAGGAGGTTCCTGTCATTCAGTATGAAGACATGGAAAAATGCCACTCCTTTTGAATAATAATAAAAAAAATCACTGGAAGCTGGAGAAGTTAATATTAATTGTGGAATTTTTCAGGGTGACTCTTTATCACCGCTTTTATTCTGCATCGCACTTATACCATTAAGTAAAATGCTCAATGAAACAAAACATGGAAATAAAGTCTATGACAAAACCATTAATCACTTGTTCTACATGGATGACCTGAAACTATTTGCAAAAAATGATGAACAATTGCAAGGGCTATTATCCACTGTGGAGCAGTTCAGTGATGACATTAAAATGGAGTTTGGACTAGATAAATGCGCCAAAGCAACGTTCACCAGAGGAAAGCTGCTGAAAAGTTCAGACATTAATCTTGATTGGGGGAATGTGATAAGAGAACTTGATCAAGGGGAAACTTACAAATATCTAGGTGTTTGTGAAGGAGACGGAATCAAGCACTCGACAATGAGGGAAAGGATAAGGAAACAATGTTACCGCAGAGTAAGAGCAATCTTAAGAAAGGAATTGAATGCAAGGAATTGGATCGATGCCATAAAAACGCTTGCCATACCAGTAGTAACCTACAGTTACAATGTCATCAACTGGTCAAGCACAGAGATCCGTAGGCTCGATACAAAAATTAGAGAATTCTTAACCAAGCACAGAATGCATCACCCTAAGGCAGATATAGATAGAATATATCTCCCTAGGAAAGAGGAGGATGTGGGTTAATCCAGTTAGACATTGCGTTGAAAACTGCAACAATTGGATTATCTATATATCTAAGGGAATCACATGATTGGATGATCAAACTCGTTTTGAAACACGAAAGCATCAAAAGATCATACTCCATTACAAAAGATGCACAAAGATACAGTAATGGACTACAAATTTCAGAAGTCCCATTTACTGCTGAAATGGAAAACACAGAAAAAGCAAAGGAGGTAAAAGTAACTGCAAAGAAAGAACTGCTACAGAAATGGCTAAGAAATGGCAAGAAAAGCCTCTGTATGGAAAATACCCAGAACGAGCTAACAATCCTGATGTTGACAAAACTTTAACCCATCAGTGGTTGGCATCCTCTGGACTGAAATCGGAGACTGAAGGACTGAAGGACTAATTATATCAGCACAAGATCAGTGTCTGCCAACAAAAAATTACCAAGCCAACATAATAAAAAATGGATGCAGCCCATTATGTCGTGTATGTAAAAACCAACCAGAGACCATTGATCATATAATTTCAATGTGCAGTCCTATAGCTCCAACCGAATACCTAAACAGGCACGACAGAGCTGCACAATACATACATTGGATAATGTATAAGCATTTTGACCTGCCCCATCAAAAGAATTGGTGGGAGCATCAACCACCTCCCATACTTGAAAAAGATCACATCTCAATCTTGTGGAACTTTAGCATCCAAACAGACTGAAAAATATATGCAAATAGACTTGATATAATACTGAATGACTTTAAAAAGAGGGTATGCCTGCTAATTGATATGTCCGTTCCAATAGACAAGAATGTATAAACATTTGAAAAATTGAGCAAGTATAAGGACCTGGAGATAGAAATTGGAAAAAGGTGGAAACAATAGCAGTGATTGTAGGCACTCTGGGAATGATACCTAAGGGGTCTAATGATTACTTATCGCAAATTCCAGGAAACCCGCGTATAGGAGAAAAACGAAAGATAGTACTAATTGGAACTGCCCATATACTAAGGAAGATTCTGTCAATATAAGTACATCACAAGTCTAAACACCTAAAGATGTATGTGTGTGTATGTATGTTCTATCTTGAACATGGCGGACCTTGTTGTCTCTTGATGTCACTGGATGTGACTTGGTGATAACTCGTATAAACATAAAGCAAGATAAATGCAACTGTAATAATAATAATAATACTAATATTAAAATATTAATAATTATTAATTCATGCAATCGTGCAATGCCTGTGCGTGAAGAATATTTTTAAAGTGAGGAAAGACTGTGTACTGAGCCAATCCCACTCTCTGAGCGAGAGTAGCTATAACCCGAAAAGAAGAAAAGATCAACATCATCGGTAACTACTGAGCCGTAGGTTTTTTTGTCGGAGTTAACCATTTTTTTTTTATGCGCGGGGACGTAGAAATAGTCGGGCTGGATACCCTATCGCGCAGTTAAACCACTGGGAGTGACGAACCCCTAGCCCTTGTCAGGCCATTCTTCTAGGAGAAGGCATCACATACATACATGGTGGGTGCCAACTCGTTTTCGAGTACGGCCACTGCTTTATATCCATGTAGGAGAACCCCTACCAATGCGCTGAATGAGTGTGTCTTTTTAGTACAGCCAGCGACTTGAAAACTCTGGTACAAACACTACACTTGTGACAATTATTGCACATAGTGCTAGGCCCATGGTACCATGTGACGACTAGTGCAGAGAGATCTCCAGATATAAAGAAATCCATGTGCCGTGAAGCTTTTATAGTGAGCAAAGGCTCTGCACAAAGCCAGTCCCACTCTCTTGACCAAGATGATATTTATCAAAAAGAAGAACAAGTCAACATCATTGGATACCATCAGGGTTGCAGGTGTTATATCAGGGTTTTCCTTCTCCTAGAATTCTGCCTTGACAAAGGCTAAGGGGTCATCTCTCCCGGTTATTTTTGATGGCCATTCACTCTTAAGAGCTCCTTTGCCCTTTGACAGGTTTTGTTTTTTGTCCTGCAGGATGTCCAATGTCACCCTCCTCACCAAGAAACCTTGGTGGGGTTGCCAGTTTAGTCGCCAACGACCCGACCATGAGACAGGTTGTACTGGGATACATGTTACCAGCAGCACCAACTGGTGATACATACATACATACATACATACATACATACATACATACATACATACATACATACATACATACATACATACATACATACATGGTGGCTGCCAACTCATTTTCGAGTACGGCCACTACTTTATATCCATGTAGAACCCCTACCGATGCGCTGAACGAGTGTGATTTTGAGTCCAGCCAGCTACTTGAAAACTCTGGTACAAACACTACACTTGTGACAATTATTGACACATAGTGCTGGGCCCACGGTACCATGTGACAACAAGTGCAGAGTGATCTCCAGATATAAAGCAATACATACATACATGGTGGCCGCTAACGCGTTTTCGAGTACGGCCACTACTTTATATCCATGTAGGAGAACCCTACGGATGCGCTGAACAAGTGTGACGTTTTAGTCCAGCCAGCGACTTGAAAACTCTGGTACAAACACTACACTTGTGACAATTATTGACACATAATGCTGGACCCACGGTACCATGTGATGACATGTGCAGAGAGATCTCCAGATATAAAGAAATGCCTGTGCTGTGAAGCTTTTATAGTGAGCAAAGGCACTGCACAAAGCCAGTCTCAAATCTTAACCAAGATTATATTTACAAAAAAGAAGAACAAGTCAACATCATTGGATACCATCAGGGTTGCAGGTGTTATATCAGAGTTTTCCTTCTCCTAGAATTCTGCCTTGACAAAGGCTAAGGGATCATCTCTCCCGGTGATTTTGGATGGCCATTGACACTTAAGAGTTCCTTTGCCCTTTGACGGGTTTTGTTTTTAGTCCTGCAGGATGTCCAAAGTCACCCTCCTCACCAAGAAACCTTGGTGGGGTTGCCAGTTTAGTCGCCAACGACCCGACCATGAGACAGGTTGTACTGGGATACATGTTACCAGTAGCACCAACTGGTGACCTGACATAGCATACATACATACATACATACATACATACATACATACATACATACATACATACATACATACATACATGCATGCATAGATGCATGAAGGCTGCAAACTCTGCTAAGATTATTGCAATCGCCTGTCAGATTCAGATGTGAGACGCTCGGATATAGCTTTTCAAGCCTACTAGAGACTTGCACTCCTTCGCACGTTGACGACAACTATGGATCTCCCTGTCCCCAGGTCTTGCATCAGGTTGCCTGTGAATCTTCACAATACCGTGGAGATCATATTTCACTGGTTCTCTTTGAACATCCATCCACCCAACCATCCATCCATACATACATACATATATAAACATGCATAAGCCAAAAACATGCAGATTCATACGCACGCTGTGAAATTCATGCACTCGCTCATACATAGCTGAGCAAATACATACATACATTTGTAATGTTATCTAAATTCCAATGAATGGAATTGGGGTTAGAATCCAGCTCTGTCTCTATTGGTTAGACATTTTAAATTAAATCCTGTACATGATTCATAACATGACCGCTACAACAAGGAACTCGGAACCAGGGTATATTATACCCCGATGAAAACAATAGGATACTGCCAAGAATAATATCATGAGAGTTCAAAAGGATACCCTCACAAAGAATTCTCTGACCAATGACTCTAGGTTACACACATAGTGAAGTTACATAATATCTATACTGTATTTCAAGTACCTTCATCGAGTGCGCACCCTAATTTTGACAAACAAAAATTTTGAAAAAAATAATAAACAACCTTCGGCCTTCAGGACATAGGGTAGATTTTTGAGACTTATTTTACGAAAAAAGTAGCGTCTTCGACGCCGGGAAATACAATATAAAAATACAATGGTAAAATTGCACGAATTTATACGCAAAATACATCAAACGAAAGGCTTTCCGCATAGCTGAAATACATGCATCTTTATATTTTCAGAAAGCACCTGAGTGACAATTATACATATAACTAGAATAATCTATTTGGAAAAATATGTCTTTTATAATAGATTGAAGGTTGTTCTTTAACAATCAAATAGCAATAACATATTTGATTTAAGAAAATAATTAGAGATTTGGGAGAATACCAAGATAGGACAAGCCGTGCTGATATTAACACCCGTTATGTGACTTACACTATAATTAATTGTCCGAAGATATTACGATATTATTTACCTGTGAGGAATGATGCATTGACCAAAGAACTACACAATGCAATTGATAGAAAAGAAGTTCTCGAAGTAGTTATTAAGCATAACAAGTTATATACGTGAAGATTATATATGAAAGAATACTGTTTGACCATTCCTGTGGAAAGTTCTGTAGACCTTTTTAGCATACCTGAATAGTGTTAAAAATGAATGAAACAGAAAACATTTATGGCGAACGGATGAGAAATCTGCAGATACTATATCTCAAGTATTCCGTAAAATTTATGCCTATGTTTTGGGGGCGCTTGGTTGTATAACTAACTGTCTCAGCAGTAATCCTGAGTAATTAAATTGATAGAACCAATAAGAGAAGATATTATAAAATTGCAATTAAGAACCACGACTGAAACTTTAAAGATTTATCTGTAAAATGTACGTTTATACATATACAGATTTACAAGCATATTTATATGTGCACACACACACACGCACACACACACACACACACACATACACACACACACACACACACATATATATATATATCAAATGACTAACCTGAGTTAAAGACTCGCGTTAATCCCTGTAATTTAATGAGCTCAAGGAATAAGGACCGACCTCTTCATAATCTATATATATAAAAGCAAGTCGGTCTGTGTGTGTGTCTGTCTGTATGTATACAAATACCAGGCTCCTTTTAACTTTTGAAGTACTAGGCCGATTTCAACCAAATCTGGCACACATGTTGCTTATATGCCAGAGCAGGTTTTGGACAAAAACAAATTTGAAAAACATCGATATTGGGACCGAAAATCGATTTTGTGTGTGTATCTGTCTGTGTACAAATGATATTTCTATGTCCAGTTGATGGTCAACGTGGTAGTGGCACCGCCATCTTACGCATAGGGTTTAGTCTACTGAAGGACATACGGTGCGTCTATTCCATCTTTATCCCCTTACTCATACCTACTACAGCAAGGCCGGACCTGAAATCATTCACGTCAATTAACTCAAGCTACCCCATGAATTGTTTTTATGTTGCCGTTTATTTCACTCAATCATGTCACTGTACACCCATTTTGTTAAACATTTTTTACAATTACATTTCAATTCTTTACTCAACCTTTGGTTCTCTTTATACGGACAAACAGGCTGTCATTCATTTCCCGAGCAACGCCGGGTACATCTGCTAGTACAGTATATAGAGAAGAAAACACAGAAAGGGTATGTTTTCCATTACGAGTGGTAGAAAACTATTAGAGCAACATAAACTCTACGAAAAGTGTGGAAAATACATAATAACTAAAAGGTATGTATGTATGTATATATATATATATATATATATATATATATATGTGTGTGTGTGTGTGTGTGTGTGTGTGTGTGTGTGTGTGTGTGTGTGTGTGTGTGTGTGTGTGTGTGTGTGCGTTAAACAATGTTGACAAATACATATAGATGTGTATGCAGATACGTACACATCTACCTAGTTTATTGTCAAAAGTCAAATAAAATCAAAGCAACTTGCTTCTGTGTTCAAGGGTTCATTTCTATTGGTAAGAATGTTTAAAAATAAAATCAGAACATAAATACATAGGTATAAATATAAAATAATATTTAGTTTGATTTTCTCCTAAATATTAATATGTGATATTTCAGCGTGCAATTGATCTATTAATATATGCATATTATACATACAGGTGGGTCTGTACTTATATGAAAATCTGGATTATATACGAGCATTCATATCTGTTTATGTATTTAAGATTTGTGGTCATTGAAATTACTTGTGAATGTGTTTATGGGTCTATGTATGTGAGTATGTTATAGTGTTAATAATAAATCATAATACATGTTCTGATATATAGGTATATACATTCTATTCTACATCTGCAACTTTTATTTATGTTGTGAATATAGAGACACACACACACACACACACACATATATATATATATATATATATATATATATATATATATATATATATATATATATATATATATATATATATATATATATATATATATATATATTTATATATATATATATATATATATATTTATATATACATACATATACATATATATATTAGAAAGTGAAGGTTTTTTTACAAAATGAAAAATAACCGAGGTGTCCTACACGAGTGAAAGTAGCAACTGGAGTCTTTTCTCAAAAGAATATATATTTATTTGGTTCCTTACCGGTTTCGCAGTTCTTCTGCTTTGCAAAAGTAGAATTGAGATGGAGGGTTTGTGGTTTTTCTCACATCTGGTTGGTCTTTGAATGTTACTTCTGTTTATATGGAAAAAAAGTGGGTGGAAATGCCAGGTTTTTGGAGAAGTAATTTGGTTGGTTGGGGAATAAGTATAATAAATTTCGCGCCAGTTCGCGTTTCAAAGTTCTTCAAGCAAAGGGGGGGGGGCGCTCAGGTTGTTTTTTCATATATGAGTGAAGTTTGGTTGGTTGATGCAGTCACGTGAATAAGCACATCAGCTTTCGCGCCAGTTTGTGTTTGAATTTCTTTTTACTTAAAAAAAGGTGGCTCACGAAGGCTTTTTTTTTTTATAAATGTAATTTGATTGGTTATAAATTAAATTATGACTGTCACGTGAACAAGTACATTGAAATTCGTGCTCGTATTTTGGAATTTTTTTATAGCCATTTAGAGAATTCTGTGCCAAACAAAAGATAATGGTCAAGAAAGAGGGATGAAGAGAGTTGTTCTGAGTATGACTGACGTGCTGAAATGTAATTTGATTGATTATAAATGAAATTCGCGAACTGGCGCGAAATTTATTATACTTATTCACCAACCAAATTACTTCTCTAAAAACCTGGCATTTTGAGACACTTTTTTCCATATAAAACAGAAGTAACATTCAAAGACCAACCAGATGTGAGAAAAACCACAAACCCTCCATCTCACTTCTACTTTTGAAAAGCAGAGGAACTGCGAAACCGGTAAAGGAAACAAATAAATTTTTTTTTTTTTTCAAAAAAGACTCCAGATGCATTTTCGATTTCATCTTTTTTCCCTATATATATATATATTTATATATATGTATATATATATATATATATATATATATATATATATATATATATATATATATATATACATATATATAAATATATATATATATAGGGAAAAAAGATATATATATATATAGGAGGAAATTGTATTATGGATATAGGATATATATACAAATGCAAAAGATATTGCTGACAATTAGTCTTTTACCTTAAATTTATTTGAATATCCTTAATTTTCGAGATAATATCTCTCCTTCGGAGGGAAGTAAAGGGGTTAATCCAGTATTCTAAGTAGCTTGCCAAGTCATGCTGACAGGAAATAGTATAGAAATTCCATTCTATTTCTAATAGACCAGTTTTAACGTGATAGTGCATCTAGCCCCCACATTTACATATAAGCATATACTCTCACACTCACACACACGCATTCTTACACCTTCACGTATTCTCCCACACACACTTAGACATACATGTCAAAACCATTTTAAAGGGAGACAACCCTTTATCCACCTAACCTTCACTCTTTGACATTAGAAATAAGAATGGAATTTCTATATTATTTCCTGTCAGCATGACTTGGCAAGCTAATTAGAACACTGGATTAACCCCTTTACTTCCCTCCGAAGAAGAGATATTATCTCGAAAATTAAGGATATTCAAATATATTTAAGGTAAAAGACTAATTGTCAGCAATATCATTTGCATTTGTATTTATATTCTATATCCATACCTGCATTGTTCTGGCCTTCTAACTCCAAACGTATATATATATATATATATATATATATATATATATATATATATATATAAGTGGATGAATACCTCAACAGGTACAATGTACTTGTAGAAATATTCAAGTTGTTTATAATACTTGTGGGCCATTGAACCACAAGTATTATAAACAACTTGAATATTTCTACAAGTACATTGTACCTGTTGAGGTATTCATCCACTTCTATAATTTTTCTCCTTATGTAGAGAACAAAACGTTGAATAATGCTGCTAATTTTAGTGGCAATATCAACATGTTTATAATATACAGCTATTATCAGCGACCTGATTTTGCGTGTGTGTCATTTTAACGGCTTGACCACATGCGTTAGGCAGGGAGTAAAATATTTACTTGCTATGAGGCTTGCAAAATATTTACTTGCTATTGATGCTTATGGTGGTTTTATTGAATGAAATTATTAAATTGATAATTTAGCTTTACGTTTATGTTATTTTTATAAGAATACAGTTTTTTTCTGTTATTATATAAGCGTTTGTTTTAAACCATAAATCTGTCCTCAAATACCGTCCGCACACTGTATATACATATACATACATACATACATACATACATATATCCATACATACATACATACATGATGATGGCTGCCCCCTCGTTATCGAGGGGGCAGCCATTACACGGTATACCATTATTAATAATTATTAATTAATTTTATCGTGCAATGCCTGTGCGTGAAGATATATTTTAAAGTGAGGAAAGATTGTGCACAATCCCACTCTCTGAGCTACAGTAGCTATAACTCGAAAAGAAGAAAAGATCAACATCATCGGTATCTACTGAGCCGCAGGTTTTATATCGGAGTTATCCCAGTTTCCTGAGTTGCCTTCTCCTAGAAGAATGCCCTGACAAATGTTAGGGGTCCTTCACTCCCAGTGGTTTAACCGCGCGGTACATGTGTATATACATATTTACACACTTTGGGATGGCCGTTGACTCTTATGAGTTCTTCCGCCCTTTGTCAGGTTTTGTTTTGTGTCCTGCAGGGTGTCCAAAATCACCCTCCTCACCAAGTAAACTTGGTAGGGTTGCCGGTTTAGTCGCCGACGACCCGACCATGCGACAGGTCGTACTGGGTTACATGTTACCAGTAGCACTCAAGAGTGACCCGACATACATACATACATACATACATACATACATACATACATACATACATATATATATATATATATATATATATATATATATATATATATATATATATATATTAGACAAAATTAAAAATAACCGGTGTCCTACACGAGTGAAAGTATAAAGAAAAAAAGATGAAATCGAAAATGCAACTGGAGTCTTATTTTTTTTTTAAATATATATATTTATTTGGTTCCTTTACCGGTTTCGCAGTTCTTCTGCTTTTCAAAAGTAGAGTTGAGATGGAGGGTTTGTGTTTTTCCTCACATTTACTGACTAATTTATATATATATATAAATTAGTCAGTAATATACTTTGCATTTCAATGAGTAATATCACTTAGAATATATTTCTGAGTAGCTTATAAATATATCTCAAATAAGGCTCAGAATTGACAAAAAGGAAGATGTCAGTAAAATACTTTAAAATAAAGAAACGTTACTGGATTATCACCACAGAGGAAAAACTCTTGTCAAGCCATCTAGATTCATAGGGCTTAACGAATTTTCCATCTGAATTAATTAAGATGCTTCATTTCTGCCAGAACTTGCTTGATCGTCAGAGAGGATTTTCTGTTTCAAATACTAAGAGAGATAAGATCTATTTACCTGTTGTCGGACATTTGGAAACTCTGCTTCGTAGAATCGAGACATATCTGAGAATCTTGCGATTTCAGAGTCAGGTTTGATCATTGCATCGATCGTATCTGGAGCTGGTCGCCAGAGAAACGATTGTAATATGTCAAATAAATCTTATTCGTCGCACCACTGACTCCGTTCCTGTGATATATATATATATATATATATATATATATGTGTGTGTGTGTGTGTGTGTGTGTGTGTGTGTGTGTGTGTGTGTGTAGTCGCTGCAAACTCTGCTAAGAGTACTGCAATCTCTTGTCAGATTACAGAAAATGGTGTACCTTTAGGCTACAGCCAGCCACACGAACCTGTAAGAGATTCTGAACAAGCAATGCCTGTGCTTTGAAGCTTTTCTTTAAGTAGAGACCAATCCCACTCTCTGAGTATCGAAAACACTACCCGAAAAGAAGAACTGAACAACATCATCGGATGTTACCGAAGCGGTAGGTTTTCTTTCAGAGTTTCTCGCTCTTAGAAATGTGCTGTGACAACTCCCAGGTGAAAAGAAAAAGTACTGATTGGATGGCCGTTGACTCTGCTGAGTTCCTCCGCCCTTCGCCAAGTCTCGGATTTCATCCCGGAAGGTGTCCAAATATCATGCTCGTCACCAAGCAAGCTTGGTGGGGTTTGCCGGTTTAAATCGCCGACAACCCGACCATGAGACAGGTTGTACTGGGTTACATGTTACCAGTAGCACACGAGAGCGACCTGACATATTATATGTACATGCATACATACATACATTCATACATACATACACGTATATGTGTGTATGTGAAAAGTAAAACAAGAATATTATAAAGCATGCAATACAGTACAATGAAGATATATATTAGTCTGACGCTTAATATAGTAGTGAAAGAGTTTTAAAATGTTGGGCGTTAGTCCTTCAGCAGAAGGTAGAATGAGAAATAAAACGATATAGGAGAGTGAGAAGGGGAAGGAGCAGAAAAATTTAGCGGAATAAAAAACACGTGCAGGTTTAAGAAGTAAATCTCTCGGTATGCAAATGAGGCTAATCAGCCGATGTATACTTCAGAAAATACTATATATTTTCAACCGTTCAACAGATTGACAGAGAGGTAAACAGTCCTGATGAAGGGTAATGAACCAGACATATGTTGATTGTTCCTCGATGGCGCTGTTGAACAAACGGATGATGATTGGTCATCGGCACAGCACAGCTTTGTCGGGCCGTTTGCTTGCAAACGAATCGAATATTATTATTAATGTTCGATATAACCCATACGTACATATGTATATATGTGTATGTGTGTATATATATATATATATATATATATATATATATATATATATATATATATATATATATATATATATATATATATATATATATGTGTGTACGTATGCATACTTAATTTTTATATATTATATTATATTATATTATATTATATTATATGCCTGTGCATGCAACTATGTTGACTTTTGTGCACGTATCTATGTTTATGTCCTGTAAATTAGCGGTTCGACAAAAAGAAATCGATAAAATAAGTACTCGGCTAGAAAAATAATCCATATTAGGGTAGTTATCGTGGTAGATATACAAAATGGTGGTGCCCCAGCTTGGCTGATATTGTATGATGTGTATGTATGTTTGTTTGTGTGCCTCTTCGTAGATAGATAGCTACAGATATACGTGTATATATGTATATATTGCATGTGGGTATTTATATATGTCTATGCCTGCGTTTACAAATGTCAAATGCACATATACACACACATATATATATATATATATCGACAGACAATTGACCTCCGTCAAATCGGACCAAGGAAACAATGTTTCCGATGGTGTTTCCAATTGCTAATACTCCCCATCGGTCGCAATTCCCGATAGAAGAAGCAACATGAAATAAACTGTCTTTCTTCCACAAAGACATCGCCCGGTCCAGGAATCGAACCCACAAGCGCACGATTGCGAATTCAATACTCTTACTACTCAGCTACGTGGCGTCACGCACACACATATATAGATGTACATATATATATATATATACACACACACATATATATATATATATGAGTTTTTTATGTGTGTGTATGTTTGTGTATGTGTCTGTATGTAAATATGTATTGCATGAGACATGTTACACAGTAGATATTTTAATTAGCGACCTTCTAATAAAAGAGATCTGTGAATAAAGATACTCCAACTACCCGCCACCAACCCCTTTTTATACGTTTTTATACATTTTCTTCTAATTTTCTTGCATTTCTAACTCATTGCCTTATTTTTTGGCTCTCTCTCTCTCTCCCTCTTTCTTTCTTTCTCTTTCCCCCCTCTCTCTCTGTCTTTTTCCCTCCCTCTAATTCTTTTCTTCTGTTTTAATTCATAGGTTTCGTTCGTTTTCTAAATCTTTTATTTTGGATATTTTCTTAAATCATTTTTGAAATTTCAATTAATTCCTTAAATTTATATGTAGTGAGAGATTTATTGTAAAAAAATATTCGTAGGAAAGATTTAATAAATATATTAATAAATTGGTTGTGAAAATGAGATTTTATTTTTGTTTTTTGGTACTTCTACTTTTATATAATATATTTTGATTATTTTTTATGTATAGTTGATCATATCTAAACAACTTTAGCATCATTTGCTAACATTTTGGCCAAACTTTTAGGTTATGCATCAGCAGAGTTATGGTCTGAAAATTATCATTGGTGTCCAGCTTTTGCGTCTTTTTTTCAGGAAAGCTTAATCTGATGCATGTTGTTATATATTTTTACTTAAGGTTTGGGAAGAAGGCAGGCGTAAGGTTCCTAGTGCAAACCTTTCAGAACAAGACAATTCGTCCCTCCCACAACCACTCCCCCCAACTCTATCAAAGCTACTTTTATCCGCTTTTCGCTGCTTTTCGCAGTCAAATTAGACACTAAAATACATTACCATCTCTAAATAACCATAATGATAATGATTTCTAATATAGGCATAAGGCCAGCAATTTGGAGGAGGTGGAAGTGGAGTAAATCGATACCAGAGCATTACTGGTACTTTATTTTATCGCTCCGCCCTCCCCTAAGAATGAAAGGCAAAGTTATCCTCGGCGAGATTTGAATTCAGAAGGTAAAGGGACGTAACTCTATGCCGCGAGGCACGGTCTCCGACGCTCTACTTGCACCGTTAATCCACCGCCCTAATGATGATACTAATTGTTTCATTTATTGGCCACAAAGGCCGACATATAGGGGACAATACAAAGACAGGGACAGTGGGTGTTTGTAATAAAATCGACTAAAAAAACAATAACAAAAACAATTAACAATAAAATTATAACAAAATAAATACGTTAATAGGGGGCGCAACACCCAGGGGCGAATCAGGTACCCCATCAATTATCAACCACTCGACGCTTCGGGGACATCCAGGAAGGGCACCTCTCTCCTCCTCAAATTAATCAGCCTACAGGTGCATGCTCGAACTGGCCCTGTTCACACGGGCCTTTCTCACCACATTCACCGACCTTTTAGTAAATGTACTGGGGAGGGGGGGGGGGGCAACATTTCTCTCTACACTCTCACCTTCCTTCTCAAGTGAAACTTGAAAATGTTCATGAGGGATTGGCTGAAGAGAAAAGTATTTGTGTTCTGTCCTTTCAACATGAACCACCACACAACCTTTTACTGCCACCAAAACAGAAGAAAGCGGTGGAGCGATCTTCATTATGGACTCGGCCGATAGCCGGATCCATCCTACACGCGTCAACAGATGTTCGACATAACTCAACAATTCAGTAATGTATGGACACAGAAAACTTTCGTCACTCAGCGCGCATCTCTGGCAGGTCCGTCTGATAGCAGTTCCGTGCCCGTAGAGTTTCGCTCAAACCGGCAGTGACCATTGGTAACAATGCCAAGCAAAAGATTTCTGGAAGTTACCCATTGCCAAAAGGCCAAACTATTACAAAGTCCATCCTTCACATGACAAAGACAGAAGTCTTACGACCCTTTTTCAAAAAGAATATAGCAATTTATACGAACGAAAAGTTTTGAAAATTCACTACCTTGCAGAGCTGACAACAACTCGTCTTCACACACTGACAGCCAATAATAATAATTGTTTCTACTTTTGGTACAAGGCCATCAATTATCCCAGTGTATTACTTTTACTTTATTTTATCGACCCCGTAACGATGAAAGCAAAGTTAACTTCGGCGGGATTTGAACTCAGATCATAAAGGGATGTAACTCTTTGCTGCAAAGCATGGCGTCCGACCCTCTACCGATACTGCCAATCAATCGCCCTTAATAATAATGATTTCTTATATAGGCACAAGGCCAGCAATTTTGGGGGAGGGGAAAGACGATTAAATCGACCCTAGTGAGTGACTGCTACTTTATTTTATCGACCCCGTAAGGATGAAAGGCAAAGTTAACCTCGGCGGGATTTGAACTCAGTCCGTAAAGGGACGTAACTGTGCTGCAAAGCATGGCATCCAACACTCTACTGATACTACCAATAATAATAATAATAATAGTTTCTACATTAGGCACATAGCCAGCAATTAGGGGGCAGGGGGAAAGTGGATTAAATCGACACCACTGCATTACTAGTATTTTATTTTATCGACCCCGTAAGGATGAAAAGCAAAGGTAACCTTGGCGGGATTTGAACTCAGAGCGTAAAGGGCCGTAACTCTATACCACGAAGCAGGGTGTCCGACGCTCTACTGATACTGCCAATCCAGCACCACTATAATAATAATAATAATAATAATAATAATAATAGTAATAATAATAATAATGATGATAATAATAATTGTTTCTACTTTTGGCACAAGGCCAGCAATTACTCAGTCTATTACTGGTACTTTATTTCATCGACCCAGTAAGGACATGTAGGGGACAATACAAAGACAGGGACAGTGGGGGGTTTACAATAAGGTCGAGTAAAAGTGCACAATGGCACGACTAATTTAACAATGAAGATATAAAAATATAAAATAAACTATGCATAAATATGAACCATCAATCCTGAACCACCCTGCGCTTTTAGGGCACCCAGGGAGAGGACCCTTCTCCTCAAGTTAGCTAGCCTATAGGCGAGCCATTCTCGCCACATTCACCCACCTTTTAGCAAATGTACTGGGGGAAGCACTTCTCTCTCCACCCTCACCTTCCTTTCCAGGTGAAATTTGAAGAAGTTGATGAGGGATTGGCCGAAGAGAAATAATAATAATAATAATGATTTCTAATTTGGCCACAAGGTCTGACATCAAGAAAAACATTACAGACGGCTAAGGACGGTACAGGACGGTACGATGTGGGATTTGTGCGTGTAAATATTTTTATTATTTATATAAGAAAAGAAAATAAAGACATAGAAACATATATATATAAACAATAAAAATGTAAATTGAAACAATGAAAGATTCCCCAATAGAGGGGAAACCTCTGAGGGTTACTCGTGGCGAAAACCACACAAAAGAACAGGGCCACTTGACCACCAGGGTTATGGAATCGTTCCCGTAAGTTGTTGATTTTTAAGATATTTAAAATAATTGCCATATAACCATTCTTAGTACAAATGGGACATAGCGCTAAGCCCTCAGGAAATGAGAACCCATAATATCCTGTTATATCGCTCAAATATTCAATTTTGTATTATAAATGTTATATTAAAAAAAGAAAATGTTTATAACTGGAAAAAAAACCCTCTGTCTACATTAAGGAACCACTCATGATGATAACAATTTAAAAAAGAAAAAAAAAGAAAACCCCGTGACCAAGAAATACCTGGATGGCGGCCGGCGGGAAATAGCCGTGTCTCTAGGGAGGGGGGACCCTCTAGTCTTGGTTGACACTCGTCCTAGGAGTGGTAACACGAAATGATAACCCCTAGGCTGTTAAGGATAAAAGGCAACAAAATAAAGTCAATGTCAAATGATAAAATCTCATACCGGATCGGCCGTCACCCGGGTCAAAATGGGCCGCTTCCCTCAGAGAGGAACCAGACTGGGGTCGAAAAATCAGCTAATGGTTCAAACCTTCCCATCACTTCGGAGCTGGAGACCTCCCATAACTGGAATACTCCTACTGTTGGCACTCCTTGCTCACCACCAAGAAATCCAAAGAAAAAGAGAGAAAAATGATCAAGGGAAGACAATAAAGAAGTCCTTGAGGCTTTCTACACTGCCATGTACTACCCATCAAATAGATCGAATACAGAACAGACATATATCAACTGTAAAAAGAAGCTTCTCGAAAACAGAGGCTATATTGATAGTAGCAAACTAGCCTTATACGAAGAAATATTGTTTTAAAAAGTTCTAACCGAGGTAAATTGTAAGACTTCGAATCCCAGGGTTAGGGCGGAATCACTGACAGCAGAACAAATTAAAGAAAGGATCGAAAAAATGGAGGGAGAGCATGCTCAAGATGAAACTCAAAATGAAAACAATGAGATCGTAAATGATAAAAAAAATGAATGAGAATTAACTTGCCAACTTGAAGAATGGAATTATGATCGAATGGATGGAAATGAAAGAATCAGACATGGGGGAACGAGACACTCTCCCTAAGATCCAGAACTCCAAACATAACTAAAAGATAATACACAAGATATCACAAATAAACTAAACATTACTGATCTAAATCATCTCTGTTATGCATCGGCTAAAGTCACCACTCACTTACGTGGAGTGAAAATGAAAAAGCAAAGGTATTCCCACAAGAAACCTACTTGGCAAGAGAACATCAATGGCCAAATAAACCTTTCCGATCTGACAGAAATTTTAACAAACTACAAAGTAGGTGAACATGTTAAACAAACTAAACTTAGAAAATTGAAAAGAAAATACAGGATAAAATCAACAAGTGACATAGACATGCTGATAGAAATAATCAAGCAAAAAGTGTCGGACAAAGCTGCTCGTATAAGACGCTTTGAAAAACGATCTAGATTCTATGAGGACAATAATATGTTCAAAAACAGAAAAAATTGGCAAGTCAACAATAACTGCTAAATCAATACCAACCAAGGAGGAAGTGCAAGAAATCTGGGAAAAGCTCTGGGCCTAAGAAAAAGTTCATAATATATATGCCCCATGGATAGACAGACAAATGAAAGAGACAGCTCACCTTGAGGAACAAACATGGTAAAATATAACAGTTGAACAGTTGAGTTTGGCTCTTAGAAAAACCAGCAAATGGAAATCCCCAGGAAAAGACAAAATACCAAATTTTTGGATAAATGACTTCACAGAGTCTCATGAGCTGTTAGCCCAACTTTACAATGAAATAGTTAAGGAGCCAGAAAAGATACCATCATGGCTAGTTAACGGCATTACATTCCTGCTTCCGAAGAATGATGAGACAAACAATCCCAAAAATTAGAGACCGATAACTTGCTTGACCACAATGTATAAAACGTTAACATCAGTCCTAACTGAATATACATATGACCACCTGATAACAAATGACCTATTTCCCAATGAGCTGAAAGGGTGTAAACGAGGCTCATATGGCTGTAAAGATCAGCTTTTGGTTAACAAAATGATACTGGAAGACTGTCATAATAGACACAAATATCTATCAAGTGCTTGGATAGATTACAAAAAAGCATTCGATAGTTAGCCACACAGTTGGATTGAAAAATTGTTTAGAGATTTTCAAAATATCCCCCGTTGTCAGAAGGTTCTTGTCATTCAGTATGAGGACATGGAAAAATGCCACTCCTTTTGAATAATAATAAAAAAAATCACTGGAAGCTGCAAAAGTTAATATTAATTGTGGAATTTTTCAGGACGACTCTTTATTACCGCTTTTACTCTACATCGCACTTATACCATTAAGTAAAATGCTCAATGAAACAAAACATGGATATAAAGTCTATGACAAAACCATTAATCACTTGTTCTACATGGATGACCTGAAACTATTTGCACAAAACGATGAACAATTGCAAGGGCTATTATCCACTTTGAAGCAGTTCACTGATATCATTAAAATCGAGTTTGGACTAGATAAATGCGCCAAAGCAACGTTCACCAGAGGAAAGCTGCTGAAAAGTTCAGACATTAATCTTGATTGGGGGAATGTGAAAAGAGAACTTGATCAAGAGGAAACTTACAAATATCTATGTGTTTATGAAGGGGACGGTATCAAGCACTCGACAATGAGGGAAAGGATAAGGAAGGAATGTTACCGCAGAGTAAGAGCAATCTTAAGAACGGAATTGAATACAAGGAATAGGATCGATGCCATAAACACGCTTGCCATACCAGTAGTAACCTACAGTTACAATGTCATCAACTGGTCAAGCACAGAGATCCGTAGGCTCGATACAAAAATTAGAAAATGCTTAACCATGCACGGAATGCATCACTCTAAGGCAGATACAGATAGAATATATCTCCCTAGGAAAGAAGGAGGATGTGGGTTAATCCAGTTAGATATTGCGTTGAAAACTGCAACAATTGGATTATCTACATATCTAAGGGAATCACATGATTGGATCATCAAACTCGTTTTGAAACACGAAAGCATCAAAAGATCATACTCCATTACAAAAGATGTACAAAGATACAGTAATGGACTGCAAATTTCAAAGTCCCATTTACTGCTGAAATGAAAAACACAGAAAAAGTAAGGCATGTAAAAGTAACTGCAAAGAAAGAACTGCAACAGAAACTGGCTAGGAAAAGGCAAGAAAAGCCTCCGTATTGAAAATACCCAGAAAGAGCTAACAATCCTGATGTTGACAAAACTTTAACCCTTCAGTGGTTGGCATCCTCTGGACTGAAATCGGAGACTGAAGGACTGAAGGACTAATTATATCAGCACAAGATCAGTGTCTGCCAACAAAAAATTACCAAGCCAACATAATAAAACATGGATGCAACCCTTTATGCCGTGTATGTAAAAAACAAAAAACAACCATGTATATATATACATGTGTATGTATGTGTGTAGACAGGCATCTATGTCTGTGTGTGTGTATGTATATAGATATATATATGTCTATGTTGGTGCTACTGGTAACATGTATCCCAGTACAACCTGTCCCATGGTCGGGTCGTTGGCGACTAAACTGGCAACCCCACCAAGGTTTCTTGGTGAGGAGGGTGACTTTGGACATCCTGCAGGACTAAAAAAAAAACTGTCAAAGGGCACAGGAGCTCTTAGTTGTCAATGGCCATCCAAAATCAGCGGGAGAGATGATCCCTTAGCCTTTGTCAAGGCAGAATTCTCGGAGAAGGAAAACTCTGATATAACACCTGCAACCCTGATGGTATCCAATGATGTTGACTTGTTCTTCTTTTTGGTAAATATCATCTTGGTTAAGAGAGTGGGACTGGCTTTGTGCAGTGTCTTTGCTCACTATAAAAGCTTCACGGCACAGGCATGGCTTTATATCTGGAGATCTCTCTGCACTTGTTGTCACATAGTGCCATGGGCCCAGCAGTATGTGTCAATTATTGTCACAGGTGTAGTGTTTGTACCAGAGTTTTCAAGTCGCTGGCTGGACAAAAAATCCACACTTGTTTAGCGCATCGGTAGGGGTTCTCCTACATGGATATAAAGTAGTGGCCGTACTCGAAAACGAGTTGGCAGCCACCATGTATGTATGTATGTATGTATGTGGCAAGTATGTATAAAATGTTTTACTTGTTATACAGAGGTGCACTAAATATCTAAACACAAACACTTAACACTTAAACACACCATCGCGTACATGCACACACACACACACACATACACTCACACGCATATATATATATTATATATATACATAAACATATACATACACATACATATGTATATATATATATATATGTATATATATATATATATATATATATATATATACATATATACATATATACATATAGAATAATAATCATATATATTTATATTATATATATACATAAACATATACATACACATACATATGTATATATATATACATATATACATATATACATATATACATATAAACATATAGAATAATAATCATATATATATATTATATATATACATAAACATATACATACACATACATATGTATATATATATATATATATATATATATATATATATATATATATATATACATATATACATATATACATATAAACATATAGAATAATAATCATATATATATATATATAAATATATACATACTACCTACATACATATGTGCGTGTTACATACTCCCAATGACACGGTGTTTACAACTAGATAATCAAGATAATTACTCCTTTGACATATGATTTCTAAACAAGTCTTTCCATCAAGTCTTTGACATGCTGTGATTCATTTCTAGGAGGAAGTCTTCTAGAGATAAACAAAACGCATGAACACAACCCTACTACTTACTATTCACTAGCAGAGTGTAAGAGAAAATCATTTTCTTCAGTCTTTCTGGACACACTTGAAGAGATATATGTGTTGGTATAAGCGTCTGTATGTATGTATGTATGTATGTATGTATGTATGTATGTATGTATGTATTTTATTATTATTATTATTATTATTATTATTTTTTTTTTCTTCTCGTGCAATGGCCATACTCGATAACGAGGAGGCAGCCATCATGTATGTATGTATGTATGTATGTATGTATGTATGTATGTATGTATGTATGTATGTATGTATGTATGTATGTATGTATGCAAGTTTGTATGTATGTATGTATATGTACAATATGTTTTTACTTATTAATATACATTGTTTACCACAAACTCAATAATTTTTTCCTTGTAAATATTGGGAGAGGTCTACAATTAGCGTGTGTTTCAATATGCGTAACATTATGTTTATGCTTTGCAATAAGCCAACGTTTTGAAACTGAATACACCACACGTTCAGAAAATTAAAAACACACACACATACACGCAGCTTGACTGGGTAATATTACACAGAGTTGTCTTCTGCATAAAAACCAGATAGTTAATTTGGCACAGTCATACTTGTAATGAAACAAACATTTTCAACTATTCAAATTCAAATCTACAATGAGAAGATCATAAAAACATTGGCTTAGTGATTAATGACAAGTGGAGAGTCGGCCATAACTAGAATATTTTAAATTAATTGCAAAATACAATGGGGGATGGTGTTTATAATTTTATGTATGATAACAAATCATGTGCTTTTCCATCAGACTGAACCTCTTCAGCGAAGTGTATTTTTGTTGTAATTTTGTCTCCGAAATATATACGTTGTCTATGCCCTCTGTTCACAGTTCTTTCAAAATCGATTTAATAATTGTTACACTGAAACGGCGAACCATTACATATATCATTGCGTGTTGATTAGGCTAACTGATATATGTCAACTTGTGTTGCCTTCCTGCAACTATCACGTCAGTCAAGTCCATATATATACTGAATGTTCGTGAATAGGCATTTGTAGGTTTGGATCGTAAGAGAATAGCCAAATACCCATTGATACCTTGCGTATGAAAAGGTAGTAATTAAGTCGATACTGAAGATCTAACACTACAAGGTAAGATTACAGTCAGCTGGAGAGATCTAATAACATGGAAACATGTCTGAGCTGTCAACTTAGTGTGGAAGTTGGGATCAAACTCTACTGTATAATCACATACTATTTTGTAATTTATTTTTGTTTTACATTTTGTGTTACTCTCCCCTACCTTCCGTGACCAGTGTTAAACATAATGGAGTTATTTCTCTTCATTTCTGTTATTTCTTGTGTCTTTACATTAAGTACGTTAGCACTGACGTAACTATCTGTTTTTTTATGCAGAATACATCCCTGCGAATCTTCATCCTATCATGTATTATTAAAGCCACTTATAGATGAGATCGCGTTATCTAAAAAATGTTTAAGACTCCGAGTACTATAAACATTAGCTTCCTCCAAGTACTATAAACATAGCAATCCGTTGCGTTTGTATTTATTATAATAGACGGAAGCGTGAACGAGTGGTATCTTGGGTAAGTGTCTTTACCATAGCATCGTGTCAACTCAAGCCGCGTGAGTCAAGCTAAATCTAAAGTCTGCCTTATGCCAGGATATTCGTTAGGCCGTTGCTTATCCCGGTTTCATGCCGTGAAGTGACTGAGAATACAAGACATTCCCCTGGATAGGACGCCAGTCCATAGCAGGGTTAAACCCCCAACTATTGCTGATACACATTTTTAGCTGAGTATACTGGAGTAACGTGAAATGAAGTGTGTTTGCTCAAGAACACCACACGCAACCCAGCGCAGGAATCGAACCCTCGACATTATGACACCCTTATCACTAGGCCACGTGCCTCCACTTTTTAGGCTTTAGAGTCAAGCTTCGGATACTAAAATATGTAGAAACCAAAGGATTGTACCTGTAATTAGAATGTCCAAATTGTTCACATATTATGCCATACTCATTTGTCTTGGAAATTACATCAAGGGTTTGCGAGTCTGTGAAATATTCAACCACGTACACGTTATTTCATGAGTTAGGCATCAGGTCACTTAGATAACTGAATGTTCAACGTCAAAATCCAGGATTACTTTCCATTTCTGACTCTATTCCACAATTAGTGTTTTACCACCGAATTGATTATTCATTTATCTTGGGGCAACTTTTCTCTTCGGGTTTCAAAGCTGGTCGAATACATTTAAATTAAATATTTATTTCATGTTTACTTTTTTTAATATGAATTTCTAACCTCAAATTTTAGCATATCAATTTACAGAGTAAGTTGTGGTTCTATACCGGGTTCATTTTTTCTGCAATATCAACTTATTGGCTACTCCAACACTCAGTCTATTTATATTTCTATATTCACTAACTCTTGTTTCCGGAGCATTGGCGAATGTCTGATAATGAGTTCAGAACTGGTCAGATTGTCTTCCGAGCCGATCATAAAAATTGCATCAGCATATTCCTTTGGGTAATCTAGATTACTGTATCGCAATTAAAGTAGTATATTTCTTAAATCTCTAGTTATTAAGCTGTTGTTGTTTCTCTCCAGGGTTGAGGTAACCGAGCAGAGTTATGATCCAAAGTTTTCCAGTCGGGAGCATCTCATCTTTTCTTATATCTTCAGTTTTAGTACATGATGTGTTTGAAAGTCTTCCATAGTGGATGGAAGAAAAAGAGGCAGGCAATCGAAGACCTACTCAAAATGCTTGCAACATTTGGATTTTACTAAATGTACCCAGTGGGCAGGTAAGGTTATTCAACCAGCCATTTCTTTAAATCTACCACCCTAAAATACGGAAGAGTCCACATGACGGGCTTCACAGTTTCCGTCTACCCAATTGTGCTCACGATTTTAGAATTGACTCAAGCTAATAAAACACTTGCCAATGATGTTGCGCAATGGGATTGAACTAGGGACCAACCAAATAATTGTTAAGTAAATTTAATAATCCCATATACCCCTTTCCTCGTTGGTTTGTAAATTTCAAGTTTGTAGGTTCTAATAGGAAGATAGGCATTATAATTTAAAGGGACTATATAATCAATTGCTTCTGCGTGACAATAGAAATTGAAGAATGAAAAGTATTCTACAATGGAAAGCATATAGGACGAAATATACCTCTTTAAAATAAACCAATTTGAAAGCACACATGGCATGCTGGTGTTGCATCTCAAAGATTCGAAGTAACATCGATATCAGGGTGAAATCAGCGATAATTATGACATACGTTTCGGTTGCATCAGCGTGGGTGTTTAGTTGAATAAAAAGCACGATTCAAGGTGCAGGATAACTACCATTATAACATTTTTGTTATAATATTTAATAATCACAGTATACATTTGAGTTTAGTGCGAGCTTTTATGATTACGTAAAAATGTGGGGATCACTCAATAAACAGATACTTGTTCGGGGGGATTAATGTTCAAGCATTTTCAGTGAACATTAGCTATCTGGTACTCTACTGTTGGCTAACCTGAACAGTAATGTTAAACTCCTTTGACCTGCCTCATATAACCTTGATTTTTTTTCTTCTGATATTACATGAAGAGAAGAACACAATTCACTATATCTACTGCTTAAAGTCTACAAATATAGATGAATGAATAATTAATTGTTTCTACTTTTGGCACAAGACCAGCAATAAACCAGTGCATTACTGGTACTTTATTTTATCTACCCGGTAAGGATGAAAGGCAAAGTTAACCTTGGCGGGATTTGAACTCAGACCGTAAAGGGACGTAACTATGCTGGAAAGCATGGCGTCCGACCTACTGATACCGCCAATCCCCGAATAATTAATGGTAGCTTTTTCCTTTCTCGAATTAGCGTGAATTTTCGTTCGTATGTGTTTACATCGTTGGAATATCGACGTGACAAATCCCCCAATTTTTTTTTATTTTCTGAAACGTACACCATATAGGCTTTAGTTGTGATCCTTATTCAGTCTTCTTTTGTTCTTTTATATATATTTATATTTATTTTTATTTATTTTATTCTTTACATGTATTCTACTTTATTCCTCTCTGTTATATTCTCTTAAAATATTTTGAAACGTACCGTAATATATAGTAAATGATGATTACACAGGCCCGAATAAATAAATTTTAATTCTAGTAGTTGTATTTACGGGATACATTTTTTTAAATGTTAAAACATGCGTCTCATGTAGAAGTGAAATCCTCGACGAAGATAAGCTTACCAGCATTGCTTAAAAGCTAGGATCGAATTATCAACGAGCTATATGAAAAAAATTAAATCATTATTTTTACAAAATTTTTTTTTTTAAACTGGGATCGCCTTATGCATGATGTAAATTTATACATGAGTATAAGGTTGGTTTTCATCTCCTCAGTCTAGGAAGACATTACCCGGCCAAATCATTATAATTTATTGTGTTTAGCAAACTATGGGAATAGATATCGTAGCAAATTGAAGGAAAAACAATGCTGATTGTTGTTGTTATGCCGCTTGAAGAAACGCACGCAAGCAAAGAACTAAATATAGTTATGCAACGAAATATACATACCAAAAATATACACTACGTATACTGAATATATTTTCTACTTATCTGAAGAGGCAAACTTATATACATATGCACACACACACACAAACACAGACTCACACACACACACACACACACACACACACACACACACACACATATATATATATATATATATATATATATATATATATATATAAATGCATATGCATATGCATTTAAGCGGTAAAATAATATTAAGTTTTATATATATATATATTATATATATATATATATCTGTATATATATATATATATACATATATATGCATATATAAAATATATAAATATACATATTTATATATATATATATATATATATATATACATATACATATACATATATATAAGGGTATATATAAATATATAAATATACACACACATACTCACACACATATATAAGTGTGTGTATGTATGTGTATGAACAAAGAATCACTGACAACAATGATCGATTAGGTTTTAAGATGACGAAGTGAAGAAGCAATGGACTGACCTGATCATTATGCCGGTGACTAAGCAAAAATAGTACTGGGTCGACGATAATGCCGTTCTCACATGACCTTAATATCTTAACTCCATTTTACGGATGCAGTTGCGTTCATTTTTTTGGTATTTTTCTTCTCCTCTATACTCCCCACCCAACTCTTTCACTCATGCTTTCTTACTGACACTTCATTTTCAATATTTATTTACAGAAATCTACGCTTCTTTAGTAAAAGTTCAAAATTTAAAGTTTCAAAAATGTAGAAAGTTATACGAAAACTTTAAAATAGGATCAAATACGGTTCAATTGTTTGATTTTTAATCTTAATCTTTTTTCTAGGTGGAAGTAAAAGAATACAAGAGAAAAAGTATAGAAGAGGTAAACAAATAATAGTTAAACAAATATGAAATATTTTAGCTTTGGGGTTTGAGACGGAAGAAATCTGATTAAGAGTAGAAAAGTAATCAGATTTTCATTGGTTCAGTGAATAAAAGCTGCCCAAAACATAGTGTCTTGTGTTATTTGTAAATGTGCTCTCGGTATATATATATATATATATATATATATATATATATATATATGTGTGTGTGTGTGTGTGTGTGTGTGTGAATGTTTAAATATATGTGTTTGTATTCCTGTATGTATATACATGTATATGTTTATATGAGAATATATATATATGTATATATGTATAAATATATGTGTGTATACATATATATATATATATATATATATATATATATATATATATATATATAGAGAGAGAGAGAGAGAGAGAGAGATATAGATAGATATAGATATAGATATAGATACATATATATATATAATATATATGTGTGTGTGTATTCCTATATGTATATACATTTATGTTTATTTGTGGATATTTATATATATATATGTATATATATATATATATATATATATGTGTGTGTGTGTGTGTGTGTGTATGCATTTATATATATATAATGGTGAATAATGTAGGAATTATCAAAAACACCATGATATATGCACACTTATGTATATGTATAATTCATATCGATATACATTGACGAAATATTTATATTTAAACTTGTATATGCATGAACACACAAACTTTCCCTCTCACCTACACACTCGCATATAAATATATATATATATATATACACACACCCATATATATATATATATATATATATATATATATGTGTGTGTGTGTGTGTGTGTGTGTGTGTGTGTGGGTGTGTGTGTGTGTGTATATATATATATATGTATATATATATATTTATTTATACTTACATATATATATATGTGTCTACATATATATATGTATATATATATTATGAAATACTGTTGGATTCACGCTCACAACAATTTCTATACTTTAATTTATATGTATATATATATTTGTACATATATATATTTATATATATATATATGTATATATATATATATATAAATCTGTGTGTGTGTGTACATATATATATATATATATATATATATATATATATATATATATATATATATTTATTTATACTTTCATATATATATATATATATATATATATATATAATAATTATAATGAAATGACAGGAGGCTGGATTTGTGTAAATCCTTGAAAGGTTTATTATACTATGATCATTTCAATGACCGGGTTCCGTATGAATCCGGTGATATCATCAGGTATTCGAAATATAATACGTGAATGTAATAGGTAAAATCCATGGGGCTGAAAATCGAGACCCGAGGGCGACCGCTATTCTGTTCCTTCAACCTCAGCCGGTCGCCCTGGAGTGACGTGGCTAAATTTTATAGTATGCTACTACCGGTCAGATGAACGAAAACAGAAAGAGATGGGAGCATAGGTTAACGTCGATCCCATGACACAAGGTAAAAGAAAGAAAGAAAGGAAGGAGAAGAAGGGGGAGGAAAGAAGAAGAGAAGTCAGGGTTAATGTCAGCTAAAAGAGGAAGGTAACTACTACTGGTCAGATATAGGCAAGCAAGAGGGGGAAGGAAGATAAGTCTGCAGGGAGGAGGAGAGAAGTAGAAAAGTGAGGGTTGATGGCTACAAGAAGGAAGATAGAAAGGAAGAGGAAGAAAGGTCGATATTAATGTCAGACCACAGTCAAGCCAGGAGTGGCGCGAGAAAATTTTCAAAAGGGACCCGCATCTTAGCGGAGATGGATATATTGGGAGTCAGTGTTTTACAGTGTTTAGACTTCTAGGATGAAGTTAAAAACATTTAATAATCAATATTCAATATTAAAGAGGTTAGAAAATTTAAAGTTCAACAGTTTAACAATTAATTATATAATAGTTCCGATTTGTTCTGTAATTTAAAGGTACTATTTGGCGGTTAAAACAACGGCCGCGCCCCAGGCCCCATGGCGAATTAAGCCACGCCGAGTATTTTCATTTACTGAAAGAAGGGGAAATTTATTTTTCCAAGCACTCTAGGTGAGCTCGTTCGCCACGGAGCTGGTCGCGCCGCCATTAAAACCCACCCAACAGTCCGACAGAAAGTTGGAACTTTAAAATTTAGCTTAGAGAAGTAAAAGAGTAATGGTTGATAGCTACAAGAAGGAAGATAGAAAGAGAGAGGAAGGAAGGTCGATATTAATGTCACACCACAGTCGGGCCAGGAGTGGCGCGACAAAATTTTCACAGGGACTCGCATCTTAGCAGAGGTGAATATATTGGGGGTCAGTGTGTTACAATGTTTAGACTTATAGGATGAAGTTAAAAAATTAATAAATTAATAATCAATATTCCATATTAAAGAGGTTAGAAAACTTAAAGCTCAACAGTTTCAGGTTGATATATATAATAGTTCCGATTTGTTCCGTAATTTAAAGGTACTATTTGGCGGTTAAAACACCGGCCGCGTCCCAGGCCCCATGGCTAATTAAGCCACGCCGAGTATTTTCATTTACTGAAAGAAGGGGAATTTATTTTTCCAAGCACTCCAGGTGAGCCCGTTCGCCAGGGAGCTGGTCGCGCCGCCGCCAAAACCCACCCAACGGTCCGACAGAAAGTTGGAACTTTAGAATTTTGCTTAACTCTATCGGATGAAGTTGAAAGAATTCAGAATAACATTATGAAACTAAGGAGTAAGAGGATTGAGAATTGAACAAACGGAAAATTGAAGATTAGACATTCAAATAACTTCTATGAGGTTTTGGGTTGCGGGGTTTAATTAAATAGTCTTTTATGAAGAAACGTTAATTGTATTATGTAGATCTGTAATTTATCCTAGTGGGATGTAGAGTACGGGATATAGTCGTGTAATGTTTAATTTTTGTTCTCAGGAGGAGACATTCTAGTGTCGTGTGCTAATGGGTACAGGTCCCAATGTGAGGAGTAGAAATACATGGATACATAGAAGTGGAATACGTGGAAGAGCTAATGGGTACAGGTCCCAATGTGAGGGGTAGAAATACATGGATACATAGAAGTGGAATACGTGGAAGAGCACATTGGTACAGCAGAGGTATAAATATATAAACATATCAATATATAGGTATAAACATGTAAATAAACCAACAAGAGTGGTGTTGGAGTAAGATGGAGAAATCAGGACATTAATACAGCAAACAAAGATGTGAAGATATAGATAAACAAACAATAGTCGTTGTCTAGTAAATGTAGAGTTCAAGAGACAGGAGAAATACAATATAGTTCGGGTTGCGGTATTTATGTTCCCAGGGGGAAATATTCCAGTGACGTGTGCTGAGGGTACACGCGAGTAAAAGTCCGAATAAGGGAAGTAGAAAGTACATGGATGTATAGAGGTAGAATACGTGGAGGAGCATTAATACAGCAAATAAAGATGTAAAGATATAAATAAACAAACAAGAGTCGTTGTCTATTAAATGGAGAGTTCAAGACACAGGAGAAATACAATATAGTTCAAGTTGCAGTCCGATAATGCATATAGATGTGGAAACAGTGCGTGTTCGAGTCTGGGAGTTCAGTGTGAGTTATACATGCCCAGAAGTATAGGGTAGCCATTT
>OZ024743.1:355122447-355132447 GCA_964016885.1 Eledone cirrhosa | reverse complement strand
AGAGGAGTGCGGGACTGTGTCCTGAATATAATTTTTTTATCCCGTTAGTAAAATAAGTTGGATTACTTTGAATAAATAATGAATGAATATTACATAATTTATGTACTAAATTTCGTAGTTGTTGGTTAAACATAAATATTCTTATACATAATGATTGCTTATTTTAAGATTGACTTCTTTTAACATTTTCAAATGTCAATACTTCCGGTTAAGATATAACGTATGCTATATCACATCGCTTATATAAACGTTCATATATTTTCATCGTTATATCATAACGTTTATATTTCCGTCGCTAATTTTCTCCTTTTTCGTTTTCATTACATTTCACCGTAATGCAGTTTATATATAGTCTCGTCATTTTTAAATGTATCATGGATTACTTTACTGATTACAGAAGACAGTGTAACACAGTCCGTCTTCAATTTCTGTGCATAATGTCAATTACTATTTTATTCGACGAGACATATCTACATATTTGCGTATAATACCAATATGCACACTACACATGCTGGCAGAAAATCACCCGAAGGATGGTTTTTCTGCTAACCAGTGTAATACATCTACGACTGATTTTCACACAGTTTTCGTATACACAATTTCACTGTTAGGCGTTGTTCAACCCAAAGCTATAGAAGAATACTTTACTCAGTACCATGCAGTGGGACTGTACCGATAATAACCATGTGATTTTATGTACTACCTGTCTTTTTATGTACTACATTTAGAATCCAATAATGACCGAAAGAAACGTATAGGTAATCAAGCTCGTAAACTCAATTTCTTCATACAGCCAAAAATCAACATTATTAGTGTTGCAACCTATATTAACTGTGTCGTTCAGTCCGTACAACACCAGACCTGTCAACTCTCCCTGTCCTGAATATTGTGGTAGAAATCATTCATTCCAAATGCAGTACAATGAGATAAAACCGCAAACCACATAGGTAGATAGATAGATAGATAAAAAAAGAGACTTGTATATATATGTATATATATTCTGTTTGAGATAAGTTGGCTGAGTGTTTATGCCAGGAGTGGTTTTATTTTATTTCGTCTCCTACCGTCACGTAAATTTCTGAACCAATAGCGAATCGGTTGACGGCATTGTGATGACGCGTAGGAATAACAGTTGTCAATGTTTTGCTGTGTTGACCGTCACATTCACTGTCATAGCCGACACGGACTGGAATCGAATTCTGTCGATCGATTGGTTATCGATTAGGCAAAACCCACTGATGAAACCACATGCGCCGATTGTGCATTGTTGCAAAATGGATGCAGACAGTAGAAACTGTGCACTCTATTGCTGCATTAAGTGTGGCCGACAATCGAGTACGGGTATAGATAGAAGGTACCCATTTACGTGTGTTGCATTGAAGCGAATAACTATGTGTCTACTCTGGGATTTTACATAACACTACCTATTGAGTACGCTGAGATGCAACAGGTACTGGCAGTGAAACCCATGCTAGTCCCGTCAACTTATATATATATAATATATATATATATATATATATATATATATATATATATGAGAGACGTAAAATAAGAAAATTATAAAATTAACTTACTTACTAAAATATCACTTCCAACTAATTAGTTTCTGGAATGGAGTAAATATATTTTCCGAAGAAGATATAGAAAAGCATTCCGTCGTCAGGAAAGTCTATTTTCGTGTAATATATATATATATATATATATATATATATATATATATATATATATATATATATATAACAAGTACATACACAAGTACATACATATAACACATATATATTTATGTATGCTTGTATATATGTATATATACAAATATTTATACATGCCCACGTACATATATATACATATATACGTTCGTTCGTTTGAATTCATATGACTCCAGTTCCCCAGTGAATTAACAACCAAACAAGGAACTGGGCATATCAGAGTATTGACAATATTATACACCTAAACAACATATGTACTTGTCTATACCATACTAATTCAAACTGCCTGAAGAGGTCACAGCCAAAGATGGCTGTCAGTGAAATATATATAGCAGTAATAAACGAAGCTAAATTTTAATCATTTGACTTTTATTTAACTTTATTTTACACTACTCCGGAGTAACCAAACCAACCTGCGCACTTCGTCGAGTGCTCCAGCCTGCATACTGAGGTGTTGGTATACAGCCAACATAAACTCAAAATATATACATATATATATATATATACGTATATATGTATATATATGTAGGTGGGCATGTATAAATATTTGTATATATACATATATACAAGCATACATAAATATATATGTGTTATATGTATGTACTTGTGTATATGTGTGCGTGTATGTGTGCGCGTGTATGTATGTATGTGTACATACATTCTTTTTATAACTGTTTCTCTTTAGCTTCAGTGGTTAATATATTTCTTTGTATTCGTTAATATGCATAGACAAGCATGAAGAGAACTAAATTTGGACAAACACCTAATTTGATACGGTGAATTCTGCTGCATAATTAACATAAGCAGAAGTCTATTAGCGCACTGGTTGTTGTTGTTTTTTATCCCTCGCCTTTGATTTTCCATTATGTTTGAAAATATACGCCTGTTTATGACAAAAAGCTTATTAAATGGTTCAATCAACGTAATTAAATGCAAGACATATTTTGATATTTTATTTTGATGAAATGATTGAAAGGCTGAATGTTGTCGATTCTTAGTTGGAGTTGCCCTATTGTATATTCAATATACTCATAACTCCTATCGGGTGTGTGCATGTAAAATTGGTTAAGATTTCAGTAGTATTGTTCCGTTTTTATTGATAATACTGATGGCGGTGGATTGGCAGTATCGGTAGAGAGTCGGACGCCATGCTTTGCATCAAAGAGTTAATGCCCTTTATGATCTGAGTTCAAATTCCGCCGAGGTTAACTTTGCCTTTCATCTTTACGGGGTCGATAAAGTAAAGTACCAGTAATGCACTGGGTATTTGCTGGCCTTGTGCCAAAAGTAGAAACAATTATTGATAATACTAATTTTTAATGAACGTATTGATACGACTGAGTCGGAAATCATTACTTTACTAGCATTTATCTTATTTACGATCACCTAGCAGCTATTCAGCGTCCTTTGTTTTTATATTTTTCATAGTATAATCAAAAGAGAGAGGATGTGCTCATGTTATTCATAAAGTCTTCGTATCTGATAAAACCTATACGGTGTAATATATTCCCAGACCTTCCAACCTAAAAAAAACAAACGGGGATTACCATTAAAAAAGTTCCTCAAAACGGGAAATTTTACATAATGAAAGCTATACGCATTCTCACAAGAGAAAACATCTCTCACGTCATCCACCCCGAAGTGGGTGGGAGATCTGTATTCCAGTGACTGCAGGAAAACGTTGTCGAGAAGCGATATCTCTAAGGTTTTAGGTAGTGTTTCTAATAACTGGTGGAAATATCCCTGGAGCGTATTCTGCATGAATAACAGACAGTTAAATATTGGCTAATATCCTTAATATTCTATGCTAAGAAATTGCTTCACATAATTAATATTACACCTGTAGTAATAATTAATTCTCGTAAAAAAGAGGAATTGATTTAAAATCTGAAATTAGTAAAGGGACGTAACTATGCTGGAAAGCATGGCGTCCCACCCTCTACCGATACTGCCAATTCAATAGTGTTGAAGAAATAGAGTGGAAATAAAAAAGCAATAGAGAGAAGGTGGAAAGAGAGACAGCGGAGGAAACGAGGGAGACATAGGGAGGCAAAGAAATGACAGTAGCCAAAATTAAAGGCTCTGAGGGAGTGGTTAATTACCCAAATCAGGCTGCTGATTTATGGGTAAATACCATCATGTGAAGTTGACATGATGGATAACTAAATACTAAATATGGGAGCAGACTTTGCATGACTGGAATGTAAACAAAAATGTAGGTTAAAATAAACTATTTAGTAAAGGAATTGTGGTTGTGTGCTTTTATAGGAAAATACAATATGTAAACTATTAACAAAAACATTATTGTTCTAATTGTTATTATAATTATAATGACACTATAAATATAAAATGAAGACTGTTAACACATCTTGATGGGGGAAATTTGTTGGATGAATTTTGTGGGTAGCTGGAAACATTAGCATTATTTAAAAAGAAAGGGCGTGGGTTGGCAGTATCGGTAGAGGGTCAGACGCTATGCTTTGCAGTAAAGAGTTACCGCCCTTTATGGTCTGAGTTCAAATCCCGCCGAGGTTAACTTTGCCTTTCATCCTTACGGGGTCGATAAAATAAAGTACCAGTAATACACTGGGATAATAAGCTGGTCCTTGTGCCAAAAGTAGATACAATTATATTTAAAAGAAACATTTATCTAAGAGAGAGGTTTAAGACAAAGAGAGAGGGGAAAGAGAGCGGGTATTTAAAAAGGGAGAGGTGAATGCAATTTCTACTATAAGTACACATACCTTTTCATATATATTTGCATACACACATACAATATACATGAGAGATATTAACAATGACGTATAATCTACAATTTTTTGCATATGTGAAAATAGGACAATAAGAATAAGAATGCTTCATATATATACGTATATATATATATATATATATATATATATATATATATATATATATATATATATATATATATATATATATATATATATATATATATATATATATATATATATATTCATACTTACATATACATAAGGGTGTGCGTGAGTGCGGTTCGACTACGCGTGTGTAAAAAATAATGAAAGCGTAACAATAATTATAACGATTAAGTGTCTTTAAAGGCAGAGATAAAAAAATATATTATTCCAATTTTTGTAGATTTTATTAATTCAATAAACCATATATTTAGTTTTATATTGCTGCTTCAATAAACCATTAAAATGTACATAATTACGAATTAAGAACTTCGAAGTATGTTCCTCGTCACATAACATTTCTGGTTGTTCATTTAATCGGTTGTCATCTGAAAATAATATCAATAATTTCTCACTAAAACAAAACTTCCAACGAATATCAAAATAAAATGAAAAAAAATGTATCCCATTTACATACGACATAGTATGCTCATTGATGGAACACCACTGCTGCTTTTACGAATGAGATGTATTAATAAAAACATAGACCAATGTGATTGTTATTGAGTTTTAGAGAATGTTAAGGATGATACTGATAGTCTCGTAAATCTGTGTACATTGGAGGTTCTCAAAGTGGGCGCTTCCTCGCTCCTGGGGGAGTTGTGGCCTAAGGGAGTGGTGGTAGAGATTATAAAATAGTATATTAAATATCAAATGATACATATGATATATAGATATAGTAAAATAAAAAAATATATTATATTTATTTATTCTTAGTATATATTATATTTATTATATATAAATTAACGATTTTATTGATTATATATTATTTACAATTTGAGTATAGGCAGCTCTATCGCTCTCTCTTTCGCTCTCTCTCTTTCTCTCTCTCCCTCTCTCTCTTTCTCTCTCACTCACTCTCTCTGGAAATAAGTTTGGGGGCCGCTGAGAGTAATACGTGGCCGTGAAGGTGGCCCAAAAAGTTTGAGAAGATCTGGTATACATAATGTAGCGTCCTTCACGATGTTTGTTCCACTTAAGATATATTCAAACAAATATGCTAATCATATATTGTGCAAGATTAAAACGGTTGTATAGAACAGTAGTAATATATTGATACAATATTTATACTCGGCTGCTATGTCCATGCACAGATCATGCATTGGGATAATTTTGAATATTGGTCTATTTTTTCTAAGTATAATAACAGCACATTTGGCAGTATCGGTAGAGCTTCGGACACCATGCTTTGCAGCATAGAGTTACGTCTTTTTACGTTATGAGTTCAAATCCCACCGAGGTTAACTTTGCATTTCATCCTTACGGGGTCGATACAATAAATTAACAGTTATGTATTGGGGCCGATTTTATCGACTTTCACATCTCCCCAAATTGCTGGTGTTGTGTCTAAATCAGACACCATTATATACATATACAAGGGCGGTGAATTGGCAGTATCGGTAGAGGGTCAGACATGCTTTCCAGCATAGTTACGTCCCTTTACGATCTGAGTTCAAATCCCGCCGAGGTTAACTTTGCCTTTCATCATTACGGGGTCAATAAAATAAAGTACCAGTAATGTATTGGATAATTGCTGGCCTTGTGCCAAAAGTAGAAACGATTATATACATATATATATATAAAATCAGACACCATTATATATATATATATATATAGGAAAAGAGTCAGGACCCCGACGGCTCAGCTCCGGTCGTTTCGACAGCTAGATGTCGAAACGGCCAGAGCTCAGTATTGAGTACGCTGGTGCGTCATGGTCCACTTGGTATGTTACCACTTCCTCTTTGTTATATATATATATATATATATATATATATATATATGTGTGTGTGGGGGGGTGGGGGGGGGGGGGTAGGCTAAATAATGAGTCTAGTTATTCTGGACCTTCACCTGCTTTCGAAGCAAGTGAAGGTCCAGAGGAACAAGATATTATTTAACCTTAATAAAATGAATATTTAATCTCTACTTCGGTATTGAGTATTCGTTTCTCGTCAAACACATGCGGATACATACACACACACACACACACACACATACACACACACACACACACACACACACACACACACACATATATATATATATATATATATATATATATATATATATATATAATAAAGTTAAATAAAAGTCAAATGATTAAAATTTAGCTTCGTTTATTACTGCTATATATATTTCAGTGACAGCCATCTTTGGCTGTGACCTCTTCAGGCAGTTTGAATTAGTATGGTATAGACAAGTACATATGTTGTTTAGGTGTATGATATTGTCAATACTCTGATATGCCCAGTTCCTTGTTGGGTTGTTAATTCACTGGGGAACTGGAGTCATATGAATTCAAACAAACGAATTTTAGTGTCACAGGTCCCCTTCTCCTCTCATTGGTCAGTTATTAGTGTTGTCATTGTTGGAGTTAGCTTAAAAATTGATAAAATGGTAGAAGGGACAAGGTGTTGAAGGAACAAAATATCAAAAAATGTGTCAAACTTCCCATTGTTCAGTTCTGAGAGCATTCCTCAGTCAGAAGTCTATAGAATTCTTTCTGGGGTGAGGCTCCCTGTAGTGTTTATGCCTGCTATTGTTCAGTACATTTGACCTCCACCATTATTTTGGTACTGTTGTTGTTGTAGTGGTCAGCTTATATCTTGCTGCTGCTAACAATTTAGAAGTATTCAGTTTGTGTTTTCTCTTCATCCCACCCGCCACCATCGTAGTGGTGGTGGCGGGGGCGGGGGGGTTATTTCATGTATATGAAGAAATATAAGGCAATAAATGAAGAAAACAGAAGATAAATAAATAATATAATAAAATAAAATAATTAATATAATTTGTGTAATTTGAAAATAAATAAATAAATAGAGAATAAAGAATAAAGAGTAAATGAGAGATTGGTGAAAAAGTAATGATAATGTATATGGAGAAGTGAGAAATAATGTAGGATAAAGTGTGTGTGTGTGTGTGCTATAACCAATCTCAAGGTCAGAATATGTTGGATAGATTGGTATGATACAAGATGTTAAGATGAGATATTCAATGTGTTTGTGTTATAATCTATCTCAACTTAAAATAAATATAAATATAAGGTTATACAGTGAAGAGGGCAGAAAACAAATAACAAATTAATATAGAGAAATCAAGATTTAAGATTGGAACTTTAAAGTCAGAAATCTGGTAAATTAAAAGTGTTTGTGTTATAGATGTTGGCCAGATTATTATGGCTGTGTCCGATTCTGTCTCTAGGCTATCATGGTGTCTGCTCCGCCTGGGTTGTTCCCTATGGCTTGAGGGGAGTTCACAACCTAGGGTGTTGTAATTGTCCATATAGCTTGAGGGAGGTCTGGCCGAGAGGTGTTTTCATGTTCTGTAGAAGTCCCTATAGCTTGAGGGGAGTTCACATCTTCTTGTGTTGCTACTGTCCATATATTTTGAGAAAGGTCCCGGCTCTAAGGTGTCTGCATGTCCCGAAGAAGTCGGTTCTGAGGTTTATCAGGCCGCTTCCACCTCTTAGTATCTCGAGGGTCTCGTTCAGGCATAGTTTGCATATGCAAGATCCCCCCTTTATCGGGTGGTACTTTCCTGATTATGTACCAGGCCAGAGAGTATGGGGTCCTGTCCAGCTTAAGCTTCCAGATCAGGTCGAAGAGAGCTGTGCTTTTCCTTTTGGCCTCCTTCTTGAATGAATGGCGATGGTTGTACCAGCGGTCCTTAAAGCTCGTTGATGTGGCTCCTATGTAGAGGTGTTCGGAGTTGGGGGTTTTAACCCTACAACCGTCCACTATGTTCTTCTTGAGACATTCATTACCAAGGGGGCATGATTCGGGGTTTCTACAGTTGCAGAGGGTGGGCGGCCTCTGCGTGCTTAGATTAGGGTTCTCATTATGTGTTACATGTTGGTCTTCCCCCATGCTCGGTGGGGGGTCCTTGAGTCTGTTTGTGTTTCTTGGGTGGGCTCTGGGTCCCCCCTTCCCTCCTTTCACATGGTTCTGCTGAGTGTTTGTATTGCCATCTTCTGGTTGTGTGTGGTTTTTAAGCCTACTTCTGTTGATGCTAGCTATGTGTTGGGCCAAATTTCTCGTGGTGGAATACGAAAGCTTCACAGTGTGTCTGTTGAAGATCCTGTGGTATCTGTGGTCCCTCGGGAAGCATTTGTCAAGTGCTCCAAAGAACAATCGGGCCAAGCTTTTCTTTAGGGCCGCTGAGTAGGGTGGGTTGTACCACGTGATTTGTCGGTGTCTCCTCCTATATGTGTGGGTTGGGGGCTTCGTGATTTGTTGGAGATTTGTTGGTTTGCTGGTGGTTTCCGCACTGTTGCTTCCCTTTTGGGCTCTATACTTTCTGTTATCTTCACGGCCCGGATTTGTGGGGTGGTTGTTGTCTGCCCCGGAAGATCCATCGTGGGGTGGTCGCCCGTTCCCCCCCCCCCACGTGTCCTGCGGTTGGGGTTGTCCGTCCTAGAGTAGTTAGCATCACGCCTGAGACTGCTACTCATATTGTGCTCCATCTCGTGGTCAAGCGCACTAGTCCCCACCGCCCGTGTGGTGGTGTCTGGTACATGGTGCCTATTTGATTTTGCTCTGCCTGTATTGTTAGGGTTCGCCCTCCCCCCTCTGGTAACGCGGTTGTGGGTGTCTGTTGGGCTATCCACCTCCCGGCTTTTCGGACTATATGTTATATTTTGTCCATGTGCCGCCTTCTTTAGAGCTGCGTTGTAATATTCCGCGTGGTTGTTGAATATTTCCTTACTTGCGGACAGGCTGGAATTAACAACCCAACAAGGAACTGGGCATATCAGAGTATTGACAATATCATACACCTAAACAACATATGTACTTTTCTATACCATACTAATTCAAACTGCCTGAAGAGGTCACAGTCAAAGATGGCTGTCACTGAAATATATATAGCAGTAATAAACGAAGCTAAATTTTAATCATTTGACTTTTATTTAACTTTATTTTACACTACTCCGGAGTAACCAAACCAACCTGCGCACTTCGTCGAGTGCTCCAGCCTGCATACTGAGGTGTTGATATACAACCAACATACACTCAAAATCTATATATATATATATATATATATATATATATTAAGGATAATATTTATGGTTATGTATATACTAAAACTTTTTATAGTTACATATATTTTAAACCCTAAACGGTGAAAGTCAGTAATTTGTTACTACCTTATTACCAGTAAGATAAATAGCTCAATGTAATAACACCAGTTGTTCTACAGAGCAGTTATATAGAATTCACAAGAATCAAAGCTATGTTCAAATGCTTTGAACATAGCTTTGATTCTTGTGAATTCTCTCTCTCTCCCCCTCTCTCTCTCTCTCTCTCTCTCTCTATATATATATATATATATATATATATATATATATATATATATATATATATATAT
>OZ024743.1:355092447-355119947 GCA_964016885.1 Eledone cirrhosa | reverse complement strand
AGTCTACGACTTCTGCTATACCATTTACGTGGTTTTGTCTTTGCGTGCTATTGTTCTCCACGGTCCACATGTGACGTATTATCTTCCTTGTTTCCGTTCATTGCCAGAGAACGTCTCTATGCACCACCTAAGAGAACATTAGTCTACGACCTCTTTTATACCATAAACGTGGTCCTGTCTTTGCGTGTAATTGTTTTTCACCGCTCCTATTAATGACGTATTATATTCGTTTTTTCCCGTTCTTTGCCAGCGAACGTTTCCACGAACCAAAGAATCGTCTTCCTGTCTTCCTCCGGTTGCAACGCTTTTTGAAATATCCAGTTCTGCGTTTACAGATTGACTTTGTTAGTTTCAGAAGATCCCGTTAAGGGTGAAAGCATCGATTCTTTACTTAAACTTTAATCTGTTATTTTAATAAATATTTGCTCTACGGTTCTTATATATTTGATATATATTTATCCTTATCGAGCCCTCTTTGGATTTTAGTCTTCAAATTTATTATTATTACTATATATATATATATATATATATATATATATATAATTGTTTCTACATTTGGCACAAGGCCAGCAATTACCCAGTGCATTACTTGTACTTTATTTTATCGACCCCGTAAGGATGAAATTCAAAGTTAACCTTGGAGGGATTTGAACTCAGAATGGCAAGGGCCGTAACTCTATGCGTCAAAGCACGGCGTCCGACACTCTACCGATTCTGCCAATCCACCGCCGTATATACAGTATATATATATAATAATTGTTTCTACTTTTGGCACAAGGCCAGCAATTACCCAATGCATTACTGGTACTTTATTCTATCGACCCCGGAAGGATGAAAAGTAAAGTTAACCTCGGCGGGATTTGAACTCAGATCATACAGGGAGGTAACTCTATGCTTCAAAGCATGGCATCCGATCCTCTACCAATACTGCCAATCCACAAGGAACAATGGTTACTTCTTTATTACGTTTATTGGTTGGTGACGCGCGTTTCGCTACTGATCAGCTCAAGGTCGATCTGTATCGATCTAGCCCGACTCTGGAATCAAAAGCTCTTGGTCTCTGTGGTAGTAATGATAGAATTAATATACATGGCGTACAAAATAGTCTTACGCTCATATATTGGTCAGTAAAATTTGATTTGATTGGTGGATTAATTACGAGGAATGTTTTCGCCTATATATATATATATATATATATATATATATATATATTATATATATTTTAGAAAGTGAGGTTTTTTACAAAATGAAAAATAACCGAGGTGTCCTACACGAGTGAAATTATAAAGAAAAAAAGATGAAATCGAAAATGCAACTGGAGTCTTATTTAAAAAAAAAAAAATTTTTTATTTGGTTCCTTTACCGGTTTCGCAGTTCTTCTGCTTTTCAAAAGTAGAGTTGAGATGGAGAGGCTGTGGTTTTTCTCACATGTGAGAAAATGAGACTCCAGTTGCATTTTCGATTTCATCTTTTTTTCTTTATATATATATATATATTGTTGTACTTTGGGAGGGTCATGTTGCCAATAAGAAACACACGCACTAGTTGCTTTCACTTCAATTTATTATAATAAATTGAAGTGAAAGCAACTGGTGCGTGTGTTTCTTATTGACAACATGACCCTCCCAAAGTATAACAATATCGGTTTTAACACACGTTTTCAGATAAAGAATCTTGCTAAACAAATTCAGAAACGAAATATATATATGTATATATATATATACATATGAGATGGATGAACACCAATACAAGTATACATGTGTTCAAATTGTAAATGACCAAGTTAGCTAGGTTGAAGTATTACTAATTTAAAAAATGGTTTGCCTGTCTCGATTTAAAGTAATAAATCAATAAAAATAATAAACCTATATCGAGCATGAGCCTTTAATACTCGGACAGATCTAAAATCTGTTTCACAAGAATTAACTTGGTCATTTACAATTCGAACACATGTATACTTGTATCGGTGTTCATCCCTCTCATATATTCAATTGTATTACACGGCTCGGAAAGATTCCCTTCCTTGAGCTATTTAATTGTAAAAGACTATTTTGAGTTTCTAACTCAATCTATGATATATACATATATATGTATACATATAACGTGGGAAAGTAAAAAATCGGAGAATAGACCGTTAAAACATGTTTATTTAAAATATCACGTACGTACGTTTCGCCCAGTTGTGCTTCTCAAGGGCATAAATAATCACAAGTGTTCCTTATATTGCTCGGAAAGAGTTTTGGGGGTTAAATCCACATCAAGGTTCATTGCTCGCAAAAATATCTTGTTTTGATTTTGCAGCAGGTCAAGGGAGGTAACTCTGGCTGGTGTTAGGGCAGTCTTTCCCGGACAATTTTTTTTTTTTTTTTTTTGCCACATCCGTTTGTTTGAGGCTGGGTCTGGTATGCAAGGATTGTTTCCTGGGTGTTATTTTGCAGCGCCTGCCCGCCGGGGTGTTAAGACTTGTTGCAGGGAGATCCAGTGTACTATTTCACTCTTCATCCTTAACCCATCTGAAGAAGGATATTTTTAAGCGATGTTTACAACTTATCGCTGTTTCAGCTCTGCTGTTGATGAGCTCGTGGGGTGCAGTTATGATGTGGTAGAGCTCCACGAGGCAAAGATCGCATTTCCTCTTGAAGTTGTACGGTGCAGCCCTGCCGCCAATCTCCCAGTGCGTGGAGAAGCTGATGTTTAAGTCCTTTAGTGATGGCGGGCAGGCACTGCAAAATAACACCCAGGAAACAATCCTTGCATACTAGACCCAGCCTCAGACAAACGGATGCGGCAAAAAAAAAAAAAAAAAATTTGTCCGGGAAAGACTGCTCTAACACCGGCCAGAGTTACCTCCCTTGACCTGCTGCAAAATCAAAACAAGATATTTTTGCGAGCAATGAACCTTGATGTGGATTTAACCCCAAAAACTCTTTCCGAACAATATAAGAAAACACTTGTGATTATTTATGCCCTTGAGAAGCCCAACTGGGCGAAACGTACGTAGGTGATATTTTAAATAAACATGTTTTAACGGTCTATTCTCCGATTTTTTACTTTCCCACGTGCTTACGCTCTGCTAACTCTCTAGCCCACTAAATATTAACACTTCGAATATTTAATACTGCCGGCACTAGTATCGAGCACCTTTGGCATACGCTACTTGGCAAATAACTATATGTATCACCTATCCTCCCTTTTTTTCTCTTTCTCGATACGTAAATACTATATGTATACATATATATATATATACATATATATATAGGAGAAAGTATGACCCCGACGGTAGAGCTCAAGCCGTTTCGACAGCTATTTCTGGACTTTAGTCCAGAAATAGCCGTCGGGGACATACTTTCTCCTATTACCCACTCTACTACCCTACGTATTGAGTACTCTGGTGCGTTATGGTCCATCTTGTTCCTTACCACAACTCCTTAGTTATATATATATAAGATCAAAAGATGGTTAAAAGAGTTCCAAGTATTTTATTATACGCATTTCAAAAACAAATATCATCATGAGATTATATCTGCGTTTTCATCAGATAAAATAAGGATACATGATATGAAGGTTAAAAAACACTTGTGAATAGTGAAGTTTAAAATTAAGAATAATATTAAATTAAGGTTTGTATATTGAAGGGTTTATTAAACCCTTCAATATACAAACCTTAATTTAAATTAAAAATAATATTTAATAAACCGTTCAATATACAAACATTAATTTAAATTAAGAATAATATTAAATTAAGGTTTGTATATTGAAGGGTTTAATAAACGCTTCAATATACAAACCTTAATTTAATATTATTCTTAATTTTTTTCTCTTCATCAATTTTCAAATTCTTTTAAATTATATATTATCCAACAGCTTTTTAACGTCTCTCTGTGAAACAATATATATTTTTCTCAGTTATAAAGGCTATCTCTCTCTTTCTATCACCCATCTCTCCTCCTATCTCATCCTTCCTTATTATACTCCTCCCCCCACCATTCTTTACTCTCATCTCCTCCTCTTTTTCATTCTTTCCACCCCCCTCATTTTTTTCCCAATATCACATATCAATCTTAAATTACTTTTCATATGTTGATTTAAAACTTCACTATTCACAAGTGTTTTTTAACCTTCATATCATGTCTACTTATTTTATCTGACGAAAACGCAAATGTCATCTCATGATGATATTTGTTTTTGAAATGTGCATAATAAAATACATGGAACTCTTTTAACCATCTTTTGATCTTATATTATTTATACTCCAGTCCTACAAACTGTAGAGTGCTACTTATCCGATATCTGCATTGCTTTATTGTACTACAATAAAACTCACCTCCTACATATATATATATATATATATATAACGAAGGAAGTGTGGTAAGGAACCAGATGGACCATAATGCACCAGAGTACTCAATACTTAGGGTACTAGAGTGGGTAATAGGAAAAAGTTTAACCTCCGACGGCAGAGCTCAGGCCGTTTCGACGGCTATTTCTGGACAGAAATAGCCGTCGAAACGGCTTGAGCTCTGCCGTCGGGGTTAAACTTTTTCCTATATATATATATATCCCCTATTACCTCACCTATGATAGGCAGCATTTCCTTTCCTTGACTCTCTATCCTCACATTAATTAATTACTCTATTTCTTCCGTATTTTACCCGCAGCGTCTCAAACTTTTACATTCAACCTATCTTATCCATTTCTTATCCATTTCTAATTATTTATCCCCGGTTATCTCTTTTTCCTATAAACTTGTACCATAATGTTTTAAAAGTCACATCCTTAAGAGGGAGACTGAAGCTTCCTGTGAGCTGCCTTTCTTGGGTTTTGAGAACTTTCAATTATTACGTATTACACCTTCCATTTTCTCTTAACAACTCTGAAACTTTTTACTCTCTTTCTCTCTCCCCCTCGTCCTCTCTCTCTCCGTCACTCTCTCTTTCTCTGTCTCTGTCTCTTTCTCTACATCTCTCTCTCTCTCTCTCTTTCTTTCTTTCTCTATATCTCTTTCTCTACATCTCTCTCTCTCTCTCTCTCTCTCTCTCTTTCTCTGTCTATGTCTCATTCTCTACATCTCTCTCTCTCTCTCTTTCTCTTTTTCTATCACTTTCTCTACATCTGTTTCTCTCTCTCTGTCTCGCCCTCTCTCTCTGTATCTCTCTCTCTTTCTCTTTCTCTGTCTATGTCTCTTTCTCTACATCTCTCTCTCTCTCTCTCTCTCTCTCTCTCTCTCTCTCTCTCTTTCTCTATCTCTTTCTCTATATATCTCTCTCTCTCTCTCTCTCTCTTTCTCTATCTCTTTCTCTATATATCTCTCTCTCTCCCTCTGCATGTTATTTTCTCTTGTTTCACCCACACACCCATACGCACACCTCTATACCCACAGTCGATCTTGCTTTACACGTTACATTTAAGTAGCTTCACCTTCGTATTTATAACCCTTTCTACACAAATTTTTCATTCCCTACTTCTTTCATTTTCTTTCTTTCTATCTTTTTCTTTCTTTCTCTTTCTCTTTCTCTTTCTTACTCTCCTTCTTCGCCTCTCTCTCTTTCTCTCTTTCTCACATGTCATACATTTATTCTAATTCCATGAACATTCTCAATCACTAAATCTTCTATTATTTTGCCTTTTCTCCTGGTTTCCTTTTCTCTTTACATGTATATATATATACACACACATACACAAAAACACACACATACACACACACACACACACACATATATATATACACACACATACACACAAACACACACACATACACACAAACACACACACACATACACACAAACACACACACACACATATATCTATATATATGTATATATGTATGTATATATACAGTATATATACATATATATACATATATACAGTATATATACATATATATACATATATGTATATAAAAATATGTATATACATATATGTATATACACATATATATATATATATATATATATATATATATATATATATATATATATATATATATATATATATATATATATATATATATATATATATATATATATATCTTTAGGTTTGTTGATTCACCACTGGATAGAATTGGTCATTCCGTATGGTCAATCTTGGTGTAATATTGTGGAGATTACTCAACGCAGTGCAGTTCACCCGTCTTCGTTTGTGTAGTGGGTGGTGCGAATACGGAGTTAATTAAAAATTAAATAACAGGATCCTGGACTGGTGTAAATCCTTGAAAGGTTTATTATACTATGATCATTTCAATGACCGCGTTCCATATAAATCTGGTAATATCATCAGGTATTTGAAATATAACAAAAGAATATGTAATAACCATGGGTCCGAAAAATCATATGGAAACCGGTCATTGAAATGATCATAGTATAATAAGCCTTTCAAGGATTTACACCAGTCCAGCCTCCTGCTATTTTATTTTTAATTAACTCCGTATTCGCACCACCAACTACACAAATGAAGACGGGTGAACTGCACTTCGTTGAGCACTCTCCACAATATTACACCAAGATTGACCATACTGAATGACCAATTCTATCCAGTGGTGAATCAACAAACCTAAAGAAATAATGCTCCAATAATGTTGAGCACTTCCAGATGTAATATTGAACAGCGGCACTGACTTCAGTGTACAGCTATTGCCAGCATGGGATTAACTGATCTACTTACCATTCGGATTTTGGCTGCTCTGTGCTTTGTCTACCGCCCAACCGTTGCTGCTTCGGGAATATTCGGATTCCGACAAAATTCTACGTATTATACTAAAACATGTATTGTATTGACTGAATTCTTTACTCTATACCTCAGGACTTTTTTGTGACTGACACTGAACTCGGAGACCCGAACTTTACACTAGGTACCACCTGTTACCATTCCATCTCTTCCATCCTCTATATCTATATGTACAACCTGTATTATCTTACTACAACTTGATCTATATTGTATTTCCCATTTACTCTGATTCCTCCGATATGTTCTTATATACTTCCGTCTTACTACATCACTACCCTAGCGATGAAGGCGTTTTATTTATGTATTTTACTTTTTTACTTTTATTAGTTTATTAATGTATTTTTATCAATGTATTCTTTATCTTTGTATTTTATCTTTGTATCCTGCTTTTATTTATTTGTAACTTTCCTTACTCAGGTCATTAAGCACCTTCCATAGCCCCCTACCCACCAAAGAAACACACTACATATAACCCGGACTAACTGGGATTTTAAAATAATTATAGTCTATTTGCACTTTTCGTTGGGTTTTGCTACCTTCGACTGATGTGGTGGCTTTTCCTCGCTGCGCCCCAGGCACTTGGAAAGTTCAGCCTTCCTTGAGTGCTTGGAAAAATAAATTTCCCCTCTTTCGGTAAACGAAATTACTCGGAGCGGGAACTTGGCCCCGGGCCTGCCGCACCGCCTGTTTTGAAAGCCATATTATACTTATACCTATAAACTCTAGGCTTAGGCATAACTGTTAGCTGTATCATGCTTCTGCTGGCACGTAAATAAACCCCTCATGTGTGAATTAATAGTATTCGTTTGGTATAGACGATGGCCTGTTGAAATTGTAGACTCCCCGCTAGCACAACCGGGGCCTATGGTAGCTACGTTCCTAGAGTACTCGGAAAATTAATTTCCATTTCTTTCGCTGGACGATACCACTCGAAACTGGCTGACACGTGGTTAGGAGGTGCTGGCTGGGATTCACAATAGAAGGCTTTAATCATTACTCTATATCCCACCCTGATATCTTATCGTAATTAAGTTTTTCATATAGGACTCTCTCTCTGTAAGTTCATTAAATAAATCTCGCTACCTTAACCTTCAATTTTTTTCTAATAATTTTTTAATTTTTTTTATTTACTTTTCAATTTATTATTTTTTAATTTAATTTCATCCTATAACTCGTAACATGAGTTTAACGTTCCAATTTTCTGTTCACACATTAGACCATACAGACACCCATTATATATGCCTTTGTTGAAATATAGATTCTTTGGAATGCCATTTTTCGCGGCATTTTCTAGCATGACTGTAGTGTGACCCTTACGCTGACTTCTTTCTTTTTTCTTCTTTCTTTCTTTCTTTCTTTCTTTCTTTCTTTCTTTCTTTCTTTCTTTCTTTCTTCCTTTCCCTTTTTATTCTTTGACGGAGAGGTGGTAGTACATTATAAGCTTTCACCCCCTCACCAGATGGTTATTAGCAGACCAAGTAGCCATCACTTTGAGGACGACTGGCAGAGGTGAAAGTAGCTAGATGATCAGTCGTCCTCTCTGTCTTTGATTTTTCGGACCCATGGTTTTTACATATTCCTTTGTTATATTTCGAATACCTGATGATATCACCGGATTCATATGAAACCCGGTCATGATCATAGTATAATAAACCTTTCAAGGATTTACACCAGTCCAGCCTCCTCCTGTTATTATATATATATATATATATATATATATATATATATATATATATATATATATATATATATATATATATATATATATATATATATATATATAGATTTAGAAACACACAGATACATGCGGACACACACATATACATGAATGCATCCGCACCCAACCGTGAGTTAAGGGTGCCAACTTCACCGATGTTGCTCAATGAATGACTGGGACAGACCAATCCGGTTGAACCAGACTGAACCAGTATCAGAGTTAAAAATACATTATGAAGAGAGAAGAAACATTTAGATATAATTAGTAATAAAATGTATCATACCTAAACTGCTCCTAGATTCTTCGACTACGTAGTTTCGTGGCATAAACAAAAGACGCGTTCTTGAGACTAGTAAAATGAGGTATCCTCTTGATAAGTCGGCAGACCTCGCAAGGACTCTATATCTTTATGATGTATTGTTTATGCCACGAAACTACGTAGTCGAGGAATCTAGGAGCAGTTTAGGTATGATACATTTTATTACTAATTATATCTAAATGTTTCTTCTCTCTTCATAATGTATATATATATATATATATATATATATATATATATATATATATATATATATATATATATATATATATGCATACATATATATATATATATATATTTATATACATATATATATATATATATATATATATATATATATATATATATATATATATATATATATATATATATATATATTTATATACATATATATATATATATATATTTATATACACACACACACATATATATATATATATATATATATATGTGTGTGTGTGTGTGTCTGTGTGTGTATGTATCTATGTATGTGTGTACGCATGTATGTATGAATACATAGATACCTATATACACATGTGTGACAGGTACACACTGCACTTGCATAACTCAATACACGTGAAACACAGACATACCTTCACAATACTCCCACACAACACACAATACCTCACCACACGCACATACAACTACACAGATACACAGACTTATGCATAAACTCCTATGTACAACAACCCGTCAACACAAATTCTTTATTGGCTCCAGTTGATGGTAGTCGAAGTATTGGCCATCATTCATTTCCACTTGAGTGAGTTTCGTTCGAGTCAAAATAACATTGTTGGTGCTGTTTTTGTAGAACATGTCGTCGTTGCTTTTATTGTTGTAGCTGTTGTTGTTTGAATACTTCTTTTACAGTAAATAATCAACTCAACATCAACAATAATAGTAACAGCAACACAGCTGATGACGAAGACAGCTTCGACATTAATACCCTCAACACCACCAGCAGCAAGACATTGTAATAATTACAAACAACAATAAGAACTAGAGCAACAATGACAAAGCGGTAACAATATCGCTTTCACTTTCACCAAAACTACTATTAATACCAGCTAGCTATAAAAAAACTAGGGCAAGACTAATTGTCATTGATATAGCTAGTCTCGTATAATTGTTTCTACTTTTGGCACAAGGCCAGTAATTACTCAGTGCATTACTGGTACTTTATTTTTATCGACCCCGTAAGGATGAAAAGCAAAGTTAACCTCGGCGAGATTTGAACTCAGAACGTAAATGGTCATAATTCTATGCTGCAAAATCTCATATAAGACGTGTATATATGACTATGTTTCCTCTTTATCGTGCCGTGAGTACGTCACAGTCATCTCAGTGCCGGTAAAAATGCTAGGCAGCGGATTCGTTAATCTCTCATCAGTGACACTCACCCACCCGGTACTGAGATAAAAATAGGCTATAGTCTATGTAGATTTTTCGTGTTGAAGATTTGTAAGAGAAACTCATTTGCAAATAAGAAAAAAAAACATCATCGGTTGGAAATGGTCATTTGCATATAGTGCGAACTTGACGGCGGTGTGACCGCATTTTGTCTATGTTCGAGCAATTTACATTTTGATAACTCAGTTCATATAGCCTTAAATAGGCACCGTGAATAGATACACCCCGCCACTAGTTGGTTATATAATATGTGTTTTCGCAATTACATTCAGTCTGGTGTACGTAGGAGGAAATCAAATCCAGATTTTCCAATATTTCTCAAGAGCTTCTGAAAATCACAGAACGTTATTCTTTATGTCTATCTTTTTGTTTTGTTTTATTATTTCATCATCATCATCATCATCATCATCCAGTGGCCTCGGCCGAAATGGACTTAACAAGTGATCTTCACGTGGGTTTGTCGTTCATTGTCGTTGCCAAGTCCTGGATTTCAATACCAGAATCTCCGGAGATGACATCGGCGCAGCAGAGCTTGCACCCCCTGTTATTAGTGACTGCTTGTGGTTTCCAAAACACTAATGGAGACACAGCTTCGTAGGTGGCACGAAGGGAGTGGCCAGCAAATCTTACTCTCTTTTTACGTACAACGACAGATATGAGTGGGAGGCCGGCATATATCTCTTTCAAAGTCAGATGTCGCCAGCTTATGTCCTGAATGCATTGAAGCAGGCGGGTGTAGCTGACATCAAGTTGCTTTTGTTGTTAGGATGAAAACGTCCATGTTTCACTTCCATATAGCAAGATTATCATTTAGTCGGTAGTGGTGTGGTCGTATCCATAAACTTTTCATAGCTCTGATGATAGACAGATGAATTCGCTGTAATTGGATCTTCACTTGATCCTCTGAAGTTCGGATGGCTTTGTAAGGAGATAAAATAATGTCCCGGGGGTGAGTGCCGTAATTCTGGAGAGGAGGTATTTATAATAAACTAGACACACATTATGATTTCATGGGTGCGGTTCAGTAAGAATGATTAATAGAGAGATACCAGATCATCGGGTCTGTTGTTTGGATGGGGGTTGTACATAGCTTGCTAATTTAAAATAGCTGATACACTGCAGTAGCTGTGGAACAAACATGAACAAAAACAGAACATCATTGAGCCTATGTTTGTATTATGTTGATGAACCAGTAAATGTGTAATGCTAATTATATTATGTTGCCAATCAACCGAATTGTTTACTCCTCTCTCTTTCTCTCTCTCCCCCTCTCTCTCTCCCTCCCTCTCTCTCTCTCTCCCTCTCTCTCTCTCTCTCCCTCTCTCTCTCTCTATATCTATCTATCTTTCTATCTATCTATCTCCCCCATCCCTCTCCCTCTAGTACTAACATCAACACAGGTATGGAAGTCGTACTTATTACTTTGTAAAATGTCAGCAATTTATTAAGCCTGAAATATGTCCCTTGGAAACGAAAATTAATCTTCACAAGTAATAGCACTCTTGTAATTTGCAGATATAAAGACCAGTTTATATCGTGCCGAATTTAATAGCATCTTCAAAACATTCGAAAGTATGATATAAAGCAGTTCGAGATAAAGACAGAAGACCACCAAAGTCATCCCCCATTTTCTTCTCGGATTAATGTTTCAAATATAAAATCATAGGCCACAAAATAGTTACAAAGATTTGAGCTATAAAGATATTGTTAGGCTTAATTTTTTTGTTATTTCTTTTCCTTCGCGGTTTTCATTTTAAAATCCTGTAACAAATTATAGTCAAGGAAAACAACACAAATAAAAAAGGAAAATCAGTAAAGTATGACTACCAAGAGATTCTTTATAATAGGACGGACAACATTTGTGGCAGAATTTACATATGTTCACGATACTTTAACACTACAATACAACGGCATCTTCAACAATAATAACTACAAAAGAATAAAAGTGTAAAGAATGAAAAAATAAACGACAAAAAGATATAAGAAAAGGGTCAAAGGTTCATTCAATCATTTCTAGAATTGTTTCTTGACAGGGATATCACTATAGCATTCTCCCGTTGGAGTAGATATAGCTAACACCCGTCTTGCTAGTTTTTTGTGCCAAAATAACTGCTCTGAAATCGACTCGTTAGACCATGATATACAATGCTTTGCAATATTTGTTCCCGATTTCTGCGCTCTTCAAATCCCTCCGATATAAAATTTGCTATTATCTTTCTGGGATTGATGAAAAAATGTACCGGTGAAATACTTGGGTCAATTTAATCGACTTTTTATGGAGCTAGTCTAGTGGCCTTGGGTCAACATTAGACAGCAATGCTAGTAATATTAATATATCAGTAGCCTTTTTTCCTATTGTCTGTATAACTGAGCACTGATGAGTGTGCCTCATCTGCAATGCATTGCTTTGATTTGGCTTCATGTGAGGGCGGTAGATAGACAGTATCGGTAGAGAGTCGGACGTCATGCTTTGCAGCATAAAGTTACGGCCCTTTATGATCTGAGTTCAAATCCCACTGAGGTTACCTTTGCCTTGTATCCTTACGGGTTCGATGAAATAAAGTACCTGTCACGCACAGATGTCGATATAATCGACTTTCCCTGCCCCCAAAATTGCAGGCATTGTGCCTATATAAGAAACCATTTCTGATTGACAGAGTCGTTTGGAGAGGGACTTCGGAATGTGTAGACGATAGTGCACACGAAAGTCTGTCTTTTAGTCACTAAATTGTTTTTGTTTATTGATTTATTCTTTTCTTTTCGAAAATCCTATAATGCTATCAAAAGAGCTGGTAAAATCTACGTAATATATGCAAAGTGACTTGAAGTGATATTTCCCTACATTGAGTGTATGTGGCAGTCTTGGGATGTGGGTTCTGTATTTGTCGGAATCTGAGTTATTCTTTCTCAAAACATCTATTATTATAGTGATTATTTTTATTTTAGTCTCCATATTCTGCTTTTTTGTGTTTCCGGATATTTATGTTTAGATAATTTTTCCATTTTATTGATAGATACATTATATCTTTTGTTGGGAATCATACATTAATTGGAATGCACTCCTTTTCCTGGCAGTTCTTTACAATACAATATTGGATAGATAAATTATAATCTGCTTGTCAATGTGAATTGGCATATTTCAGATATTATAGTCGCTTTGTAACTTTGAAACATTTTCTGGTGTGTGTTTATACCATATCTCTTCTGTTGGTACTTCATAATTTCATAACTCTGGCATAACGTCCAGTATATGAATGACCCTAGTACTTTCACGCCTCTTGGCTATGACTGAATAACCAGGCGTCAGGTTTGGTCCGGACTCCCGAATGGACAAAAACTGGGACAAGGTGACGAGCAGAGTGTCCTCTCTCACCCAGGAATGGGCTGAAAGGAAGCTGTAACTTAAAGGTCAAGCGGGGATGGCGAAAGCGTACATCGTGTCCGTTATTTACAACCGCCTAACTGGCATGCCATTTCCTAAGCCTCACCTGACTACATTTGAGCGTTTGCTGTTTCGCTTTTTTGTGAAAGGGATGCGCTCCGATGATCAGGCCGTCCATCTTCTGTCAATACTAGCTACTGATGCACAAACAGGTGCTGAGGCTAAGAACATCTCCATCTTTTCTTTGACGCTGTACATGTGTGGTAGCCGTTTGCAAGAACTGTTTTACCCAAGCTCGTCTCCTTGACAGAGTTGCAGTCGTGAGTCAAGCGAAAACCGAGAGGGGCCGCTTGGTGACTGGAATGTCTTCAGGTGCTCACATCCCACAGTCAATCGGGCACTACGATCGTTGAAAACTCCACCTTGGCGTTCTATAGATGGTTAGTGGGGTGTAAGGACGACGACATCCTTGTGGAAACTCTGGGCGTCGGAGAAAATCGACTAGCCCATCTCTTCGGAAAACTTTCTGGCCATGGTCAATTTCCAGAAATCACTGGACTGGAAGTGTTACCAAAGAGGTTTGCTAGTTCATGATAAACTCTACAGACATGGAAGTGCAGCTTGTTGGACTTGTCCGAGATGCGTGCAGGGCGACGAAAGCGTACTGCACCCTCTCGTTGATTGACCGAGCATTGCTGACTTGAGGGTTTATGTAGAACAGATGTTGCCGTGTGTAGGAGGGATTCGGCTATCAGCCGAGTCCATCATCAAGATTGCCCCGCTGCTTTCCTTTATGAAGGGCAGACAGTTTTTATCTGCCTGCTGGTCAAGGTGAAAGGGGTTGTATGGTGGGAACGTTTAAAATGGCTGAAGACAAGCACTTACCTCTTCAGCGAAGTCCTGATTAACTTTTTCAAATTTCATTTGAAAAGGAAAATCAGGTTGGAGAGAGAAGTGCTCCCTTTCCAGCAGTTTGTTTAAAGATGGATGAGAAATTCAAACATGATCCGAGTGAATGAGCCTTCTCTGAGTATGAGCCAGTAGATTGGAGGTGGAAAACTGAGAGAGGGCACTAGCCCTGGTTGTCAGGGTAACTGTGGCTTTTTGTGGGCTTTCTCCTTACAAGGTCGATAAAATAAAGTACCAGTCACGCACTGGGCGATTTAATCGATTTTCTCTTCCCCCAAAATTGCTGGCCTTGTACCTAAATCAGAAACCATTATTATTATTGTCTCAACAATGATCTTAGACTAACAGTAATTTTCTGTGTATATATGCCCTGACGAGCACGACAGTAGGGAGCAATTTGTAAGTCGAAGTCCATTCGCTCAAAATTCCTTCTCAATTTTAATGGCGTGGTTCCCAACGCTTATATGACAACTGAAGCTCTTTTGATGTTGTTAGGGGGTATTGACCTAATACTTGCAATATCGATCTTCAAATTATGTTATTTTTTCTATTTGTCTACTGTTTTAGTCTTTTGAGGAAGCAGCATCAATAATTTAGCATTCACGCCTATTTCTACACAGAACGTATCAGGTCTGATGTGTTTATACCTACAATCTGTTTGGATAATGAAGTCCCAAGTTATCTTGGGTTTGTCTCTGTCATCAAGATCTCCTTCTGGGACATCTTCGTACCTCTTATCGAAACCTTGATATGCATTATTGTTATTATTGTTATTGTATATTCCAGTAGTGTAATGCCAATGTTTAATTGTAACACCAAATAACTACTTTTTGTGTGAATTGTATTATAGCACAAAGAGGCGAACATGTAGAGTTCTGCTGTAGAAATGAGGGTTGATTGTGTAGAATAAGCACTTAATATATTGCTATGCTATTGAAGGATGACTGAATAGTATATGTGCTATAACATTTGGGTAATAGTATCAGGTGCTATCATAGAATATGTACTTTATAAATTAAATTATCCTATTCGGTGATTGTATAAATTTGAGTTGTGTTACTAAATTGAATATGTCATGCATAGAATATGTGCAGTTCATTGTAGACCTATTTTCTGAATGGTGTGTAAAGTTATAATCCCTTATATACCTGTTGTGATTTATTAATATTTTTATTTACTAAATCTTGTTCATTAATTATGATCAGTAAGGGCGGTGAATTGGCAGTATCGGTAGAGGGTCGGACGCCATGCTGTGCAGCATAGTTACGTCCCATTACGATCTGAGTTCAAATCCTGCCGAGGTTAACTTTGCCTTTCATCCTTACGGGGTCGATAAAATAAAGTACCAGTAATGTACTGGGTAATTGCTGGCTTTGTGCTTAAAATAGAATCAATTAATTATGATCAGTACCCATTTTACTATCTTATTTTCATTTCAATGTCGTTCTTCTATGGTTGTTTATGACTAACTTCGGAGTGATGTTTCAGGACGGATGAGATCGATATGTTCACCGTGGTGTATATATTTTAATTTTTCTCTTTTTTGTCGCTATTTATGAGTACTGGGCACTTCATTTTGATATTTTTGTCACGCCAAAAAGTATTCTTGCTATGTCATTACCACCTGCCGACTTATAACACATATTCTCTATTTGTATGCAACAATGTCTGCATAGTGTCTTATGAATAAAGTCAACTACCCGGACATGTCTGCAAGTACTGAGTTACGGAGAATGCTGTCGAAACTGGTGTGGTCAATAATTTCCTGGTGTTGACTTTATACGTCTGCAGTTGACGTTAGCTTCTCTGTTTTCATAATACATTTTTGAGGATTTATTTCATTATAGTTTAGTAGCTAGGAAAATACATCGTGCAGATAAAAACAAACAGTTCCATTTCCGCCTTCAGTTCAGAGATTCTGAGCCATTGTTGTTTTTCATAATGCCTCAAATCCTCCTTATACTGAGGTTTTTCTCTCAGGTGTTGTCTTAATAACTTTTTGAAGCTCTGATTTTATATTTATTTGGTGCGTCTTTGTGTGTGTGTGCGTATATGTGTGTGTGTGTCTGTGTGTGTGTGTGTCTGTGTGTTTGTTTTCGGTTCCATCTTAAACTAATATTTAGCACATGCATGTGTGATTCTTGATTCCAGTGTCAAATAAAACTTAATATATTGACTTTTAATAATAGATTCCGCTCGGCTAAAATTTAATTTGGAACATTGTTCTATACTCATATTCATTTCCATATCAGTAGTGAATTAATGTATGGTATTTAGTAAGTTCCTCCAGCTTGATGTTGTCTCTTGTATATAGTTTCAAAGTATCCATATAGATAATTCTCATAGTATCTAGATAGAATTTGTAACAATCGACAGTTCGATGTAGCGAATTTGTTAATAGATTAAGAAGTAGATACAAGAGTGGATAAGTTTCATTAAATACTACTTTACTAATGAGTAAATTGATGTTTCAAAAATTATTTACAATTTATATGTATGCAGTGTTATTGATATAGGTTCTTCTTACCATTATTATATACACTTTGACTCCAAAGTTGATAAAGTAAATGACAGGTAAGTAGTAATAGCGATTAAATCAATTATACCGACCGAAAATCAATAGCTTTCTGCTTGCCTTAGAGAAAACTATTATAGTTTTGAAGAAGCATGTTAGGGAATAGGGAGCGTGTTGCATTCCTAAAGTGTTTAACGAAAGGTGGCTGAGATGAGCCGAATGCTCCAACTCTTACTACCATTTCTAAACAGAAGGAAAGAAACCATGAGAGAGCACACTTAATAACTTTTATTCTGTAGAATGATGTTTACTTTTTAGGGTTTTCTCCAATTTCTTCTCTTTACTTTCTGTGTTTCCTGACAACAGTATCCGGCCAATTAGAGTCGACATACTTATTTGTGTGGATTAGCATATCCCAGAGTCAGACCATTTTGTATTTCTTCACGACCATTTTTGTTGTATGCTTGCACACCCTTAATTTTGTTGTTATTTCATAATTCTGGGGGTAAATTTCTGTGTATAAAGGCTGCGTCCGTTATGCCTGTAAATCTATTTTGTCTCTCTAAGACTGTGCAGCACGTGATAATGTGGCTAATTGTTTCTTCCCAACCTTAATATATCCTCCTTCGTTTAATGCCTTTAGTGGTTTCTAGTGGAATGGTTTTGACCCTTTTCCGAGATTTAAAAAAATCGTTCAGTCATGGATTTGAGGCGCGGATGTTTCAGGTGTTGCGAATTTGTTTTTTCCTATTTCTGGTCTGTTCAATTTTGTTTTTAGATATTGGCTGTGTAAGGTGTTTTCTTGCCATCGCATTAACATGTCATCCTATAGTCCTAATTTTAATTGAATATTTAGTTATCGTTTTCGTTTGCCCAATTTTTATGGTACCTCGTTTCTCCCGAATACGCTCTGTTATTTCAGCATTCATTTATTTTCAGTTTGTCCGTTCTCTTGAAGACAAAATACAGTTTTATATTTATTCCTTATTTTGTAATTTTTATATTAGTTTTACATCATTCTATATTATGTACTTCTGTTGTACTATATAGGGTGTTTTACAATTGTTTTCTTGTTGCATAAGACCCATTCCTCCATGTATTCATGGTAAATATATTTTTTCTATGTTAGAATTTGGGTTGAATATTCTAAATGAACTCATTATTTTTCTTTTGTTTATGTCCAGCATCCAAATACTAATGAAATATACCTACTGATATAATCAAATGAATGCACTTACCGTAAAATATAGGAGGCCAAAGATTGATGTAAAAGTAGAACAAAATTCTACTAATAGTATTATCTCATGAAGCAAGGCCAGAGTTTATAAATTAAAGAAAATAGACAACAATTCAATATATTACAGTATATTATTTACATATCGTTAGTAAGTCAGTAAATCTGTTTCAATAAATGTTAAAATTATACTTGACACCAAATTAGTTGCTGTGAAATATGACGTCATTAGTCTTTATGCTACACCAGCCGGGCACATTTAATGCATATTATGTTAGGCATTTTAATGGCTTGTAGACAAGTAGATTCGTTAGAGAATCAAACAAACGTTTTGCTAAGAAATAGAGTCGTTAGAGTGTCGAATAGAATGCCTTGCGATATTTATTCCCTTTATTTACGTTTAAACCCCAGCGAGGTTAATTTTGCTTCTCCTCGTTCTGAGTACCAGTCAAGTACTGGTTCGATTTTATCGAATGTCTTCCGTACCATTCAAAACATGGATGACATTGCGCTTAAACTGAACATAAAATTACGATAATAATTTAAAGTGTTTTAGCATTAATAGACATGAATGTTTAGATTTTATTAATGCAAGTTGATTAGTAATATACATAATAACATAATTTTACTGATCATTAGTGTGCGCTAAAGCATTATTATCATAGGTGGATTGGTAGTATAGGTAGAGGGTCGGCGCCATGCTTTGCAGCAAAGAGTTACGGCTCTTTAAGGTCTGAGTTCAAATCCCGCCTTGTGCCAAAAGTAGAAATAATTATTATCATAGTATATTATCAGCGATTAGTGCTGGAGTCCAGATATTAATTGTAACATCGCTATGATCGCCACAAAGAGTCGTCCATAAAGTTCTTCTTCTTCTTCTTCTTTCAGTGGGTCTCCAATTGATCCGGCTGAATCCCCATATGAGACCAGCTAAGCTTATTTATGTTATCCAGCCATCTTGTTCGGGGTCTACAACTAGAACTACTACCGGTTGCTTTTGCCCGTAAATTCTGTCCAACTATTCCTTCCTGTGACATTCTAACCACATGCCCATAGAATTGGAGCTGCGATTTCTCAGTTTGGAGAAGTAGTGGCTCTATCTGGAGTGACTCTCTGATCTCCGAGCTACGCACTATATCGAGTTACGTTACTCTAAAGATCCTTCGGAGGAACCCCATTTTGGCAGCTTGTATTCGTGATTGTATTCTTTTGGTCATTATCCAAGATTCATGATAAGATCTAAACACGGGGTCACCGTTCCTTCCAATCATTCCTTTCCATGTCAGGTGGTCTGTACCAAATCGGACATTGACGTCTCCCACCAAAATACATCTGACGCTGCAGTGACTGTTGCGTGTGTCTTTCAAACATTGAAATAAAACAAATCGCTTATAATTAAATGTTGAGGAATATTGCCGAGTTGTTTTATGTAAGCAGGATAGTTCTAAACTTACATATTAAATGGAGATTACAGAAAACATCTTATACAAAAAGATCCGCCTTGTGCACATGATGTACGTGATATGTAAACGATGATTACATATATGTATGCGATTTCAATCTTTGTGATTCAAAAAATAAGCGATGTATATTTATCTAAATTTGTGCGTAGACATAGGTTTGTGTGTATATCTGTCTGTGTGTATATATACATATATATGTATATATATATATATGTATATATATATATGTATATATATATATATATATATATGTATATATATATATATATATATATGTCTGTATACATATATGTATATATATATATGTATGTATATGTATATATGTGGTTTCGAGTCCCACTCACGGCGCCATACAATTTCCTTCAGTCCCCAGTGGCTTATATGCTCAATTTATTAGAATAGTTTTCATAGTACAAAAATGCTGAAGCTGTTATCTTTAAAGTTCAAAACTCCCTATCGCTCAACCGTTCTAAAACACACACACACACACACACACACACACACACACACACACACACACACACACACACACACACACACACACACACCCACATACACACACATACACACGCATACACACACAAACACACACACACGCACAAACGCGCGCACGCACACACACGTATATAAATATATATGTTGGTAATGTGCAGGTTTATTTGCAGGTGTTATGGTCTGAAAACGGAGGGAAATGAAACATCAGTCAGATGCAGTAACAGGAGGCGAGAATGCAACAATCCTGTAGGATTTCTCTCTGAATACTGACAGAATTATCAAGGCCAACAGACCTGATATAATTTTGAAGGACCGTAAAGAGAAAACATGTTTCTTAATTGATATCAAGTGACAATAGCAGTGGCCGACTTAATGGCGTTGGTGTTAATGCGTAAAAGCAGCATGATGTCACCAATGTGGAGCACTCGACTATAATTTTTATTTTTTTTTTATTTCGGAGTTAATTATAATTGTTTCTACTATTGGTACAAGGCCAGCAATTATCCCAGTGCATTACTGGTACTTTATTTTATCGACCCCGTAAGGATGAAAGGCAAAGTTAACCTCGGTGGGATTTGAACTCAAACCATAAAGGGGCGTAAGTTTATGCTGCAAAGCATGGCGTCCGACCTTCTACTGATACTGCCAAAGGTTTTAGAATCGATTTCCAGTGATTTCGATCTTGTTGTTTACAAATTTCTCAACAAGTTCATTTGGAGTGTACGCAAAGGAGTCATTGCAATACAATAACCCAGCCAGAAGCCTAAAGCTATGAAAACCATGTAATTATTGTAGCGACGGATTAACATATGAAAAACGTTAAAGTAATTCACAATTTCATCAATAGATTTGAGCATAGTACAGACCGATCTGTACTGTGCACAAATCTATTTATAAGGCACCTTTTGTCATCTGTCATAATGTCCATTCTCCTTATAATAAAAGATTTTAAAACGTATTAAAATATTGCATAATATAATTTTTTTACATATTTAGAATATCTAAATTCAGAAGGTAATAAAAATAGTCGTTGAAAAATGTATTCTACGAAAATGATAAAAGATTTACAGAACTTCAGTATATACAATGTTTTTAATTTGTTTCTTTGGAACATATATGATATTTTTTCGGGGTCTTCCTAGTCGGGAAGAACCTACATACAAGTGACATAGTGAGAAACAGCCCTCTTATAGATGGAGACCGACAACCTATAGGGTTTGACCTTGGGACTTGTTAATGGTTATTGCGTAACTGACTGTCACTGGGAATTGCAATCATTTGAAACGAAAGGAGACATCTGTTGGTATTAGCGGTATTCTAGGTATAAATACAATGTCTCCCTTACCACATCCAGTGAGGATATTGGCTTCGATAATATATATATATGTGTGTGTGTGTGCGTGTGTGTGTGTGTGTGCGTGCGCGCGTGTGTGTGTGTGTGCATGTGTGTGTGTGTGTGTGTGTAATCATATATAAAATAAGATTTTTATTTGGCAAAGAGGTATACCGTCCTGATGAAGGGTAATTCCTCAGAAACATGTTGATTGTTCCTCAAAGCCAGTTTTGAACATGCATGTGACGATCGGTCAGCGGCACGACACAGCTTCTAAGGGGACTCGTTTGTTTACAAACGAATCAAACATTGGTGAATTGGCAGTATCGGTAGAGGGTCGGACGCCATGCTTTGACGCAAAGAGTTACAGCCTTTTCTATTCTGAGTTCAAATCCCGCCGAGGTTAACTTTGCCTTTCATCCTTACGGGGTCGATAAAATAAAGTACCAGTAATACACTGGTTTAATTGCTGCCCTTTTGCCAAACGTAGAAACAATTATTAATGTGCAATATAACCCATACGTGCATATGTGTATGTGTACATGTGTGTGTGTGTATATATATATATATATATATATATATATATATATATATGTGTGTGTGTGTGTGTGTGTGTGTATTTATATATATACATATATTCATACATATATACGTATGTGTAGGTTCAAATACCATATGTATTTGTGTTTGTGCATGTATGAGAACGAGTGTTTGTGTAAATTCTAATATATCTGCAGGCGTATGGTCGTATGCGAACATACATCGCTCACTTGTTATTTACACATGTGCTCTATTTCATTTTTCTCGATCCAGTGATATTAAGTAGAAAGGTACATAAAAGAAAATTAGATGATGATGAAGGAAACTTAAGCAAATATAAGGAAATAGAAAACATACATAAAAGAAGGAAGAAAAACGAGAAGAACGAACCAAAATAAAAAAGTCAAAGAAACGAACAAAATAAAAAAAATGAAGAAAACATAAAAATCTATTGAGAAAGAAATAAAGGAAGCAAGAAGGAGAGAGGGGTGGAAAGGAAAAAAAAAATAAAACAGGCAAAAAAAAATACAAAATAATGATTAAAAGCAAATAAGCATGCAAAAAAGAAAGAAAGAAATACAGAAAGAAAGAAAGAAAGAAAGATAGAGGGAAAGAAAGAAAGAGAGAGAGAGCACGGAAAGTTACGAAAGATGAAGAGAACACTATAATGAAAGAAAGTCAGATTGAATGAAATATATAAGTAAAGAATAGCGAAGGGAAAGATGGATGAGGAGAACGAGTGTGGAAAGATTGTGTGTCAAGTCTGGCCCTGTAAATACTGTGGCGCCATCTATTGCATTTAGAAATCGTTAATCTTCGTTATGATCCAGACATGGTACTTATCAACATTTCGTCAAGTGTCTGACAGATGTAGGCCAAGGACAAAGCTGGTGGAAGTTGTATAAGTCTCTTTCACTATTCCTCTTTCTCTCTTTCTCTAAATATATATATAATATATATACATATATATATATATATAATATATATACATATATATACATGTATGTTATATATATATATATATATATATATATATATATATATATATATATATATATATACATATATACATTTATATTATATATATATATATATATATAAAATATATATACATATATATACATGTATATATACATATATATATACATGTATATATATATATGTATATATATATATTTCGTTTCACATTTATATATATAATATATACATATATATACATGTATATTATATATATATATATATATATATATATATATATGTGTATATACATGTATATATTTTATATATATATGTGTGTGTATGTGTGCGCGCGTATGTATGTGGGTGTGTTTCTGTGTGAGCATGTGTATGTCTGTGTGTGCGTGCGTGTGAGCGTGTGTGCATGTGTGTGTGTGCACGTATGTATGTGTGTGCGTGTGTGTAATATACATATATTACATATTTCTTGATTGTATTCCTGTATAGTTATGCATACAGGCACACGTGTTTATTTTGAATATGTCTACATATAAAAAAACACGCTTACAGACGCACGCATTGTTATACACACACACATACAAGTATGTATATGATGATGTACATGTGTATATATATATATATATGTAAAGATGTATAGTATATATATACATGTGTGTATGTGTGTGACTATGAAATAAATGTATACACATACATATTCAAGTATATTCCTAGTATATTGGCTTATATAACACAAACATTATATAACAGAAATAATTGTTTCTACTTTGGGCACAGGGCCAGCAATTATTCCAGTGCATTTCTGGTACTTTATTTTATCGACCCCGTAAGGATGAAAGGCAAAGTTAACCTCGGCGGGATTTGAACTCAGTCCGTAAAGGGACGTAACTGTGTTGCCATGCATGGCGTCCGGCCCTCTACCGATACTGCTAATCCGCCGCCAAAAATAATGCATTTCAACCATCAAGTTGTTACGAGAAATTCCATTTGGTTGTGTGTGTGACAGCAGGAGTGTATGTGTGTGTGTGTTTATGGTGTGCAAATGATGTTTGGTGAGGATGTCTTATTGTAAATAACTATCTATATGATCATGTTATATATATATATATATATATATACAGGGAGTGTAACGCGGAGTTACTGTAGGTTCACCCGGGTGAGCACTCAATGTTTAGGTTTACGTCGGTACCGAGGTCCGACGAGCCACTGATTATAGAGTAGGGCTAGATCAATACAGATCTAACCTTGAGTTGATCAATAGCGAAACGCGCGTCACCAACCAATAAACGTAACGAAGGAGTAACCATTCGTCCTTGTTTTATTTTATATATATATATATGTATATGAAAATATGGGTGAGAAGAATACTGCTGGTTGCACATGGATAACATGTTATAAAATGAGTCCCTCATCAGTGATTTACCAAACGATCATGGGTATTTTATCGCATTAAAAATCATATACCTCACGTTGGAGCGATAATAACTAAAATAAGTTATTAGGACAATAGAAACGCGTAAAGCGAGTGAGACAAGTAAACAACACAGGGGGAAGCTAACCGAAGATGGAGATAAACACAAGCAACATAGTTATTCTTTCAGCATAAGCTGTGTGAATATATGAGCGAGCTAGAAAACAGACCTTTCGCTAGTGAATCCGGTGTTAGAAAGAATGAAAACCGTTTTCCCAGCGAACGGGAGGAAGAAAGAAGGGGAGAAACAGGGACTGAGTGAGTGGGAGTGCGAGGAAGAGGTCAGTAGAGAGAGAAGAGTTAACTGACATGGCAGGGGGGACGAAAGAAAGTAAGAGAAACAGAGAGAACGAGGGAGCAGTAAGAGAGAAAGAGAGAAACACAGAATTGCAGTTTGGGTAAATATATGAAAATATGGGTGAGAAGAATACTGCTGGTTGCACATGGATAACATGTTATAAAATGAGTCCCTCACAGGGTGCGGACGATATTTGTTCGCAAGATTACTGTCTAGGAAATAGTAATAGTAGTTTTATTTTTTAAGATTTATTTATCAAACTTGCGTCAGTTTGTCTTCATGATTTGTTCTTTCGATTTCACTCGATAAACCCGCCATTGGCTTTTATGACGGCCTCAAGGCGGCCTCGGATCTGGCTACAGGCCTTCGTCACTGTCCTCCGACTTAGGCCCCTAAAAGCACTTGTGATCCTGGCCTTCAGATCGTCTTTCGTATTGCAGCTGGATCTGTTGGTGTCTCGTCCCACTGTGCCCTACACAAAGAAGTCGAGGGGGTTGCAATCAGGCGAGCTGGGAGGCCAGATGTCAGGTGAAGTGTGGTCGACAAAGTTCTCTGACAGCCAGACTTGGGTCTTTCGACTGGTATGGCAGGGCGCTGAGTCTTGCTGCCACACGTACGGCCTACATGGTCGATCCAAGGCTTTACTACTTCGCTCAGAACGCGGATGTAGCCATCGGTGTTCAGCTTGAGGCCCTCAGGGAAGAAGTGAGGTGGCATGACGTTACCTTGACTGCTGACGACACCTAAGACCAATGTTGTCGCTGGAAACTTTGTCTGCATGACTCTGGGCACGTCTTTGGGTGAGACAGCGAGCCACCTGTTGTTCTGGGAGTTGATCTTCTGGTCTTGGTAGAAGTTTTTCTCGTCGGAGAAAAACCACAGCATGTCTGGCTCCAGTGGGTGTTTCAACTTGTTGAGCAGCTTCTTTGCGTGCTTCAGTCGCTTTTCTTGCATCGCCTTTTACAGAAATTGTCCTTTCCTCATCTTGTATGAAACGTAGCGAATGTCATGTACCACCAGCCTAATGAGCTGGTGGTACATGACATTCTCCCTTGCACGCCTTTCTCCCTTGCAATGGCACGCATCGACTTGCTAGGTTCATTGTTGATGATATCCTTAACTTCAGCGACGAACTCGGGCGTACTGAAGGCGTCAGATCGTCGATCATGTGTTTTCCACTCTGATGTTGCTTCGTAGTCGAATCCTGAATCTTCCAATTCCTTCCTGATCTTTTCCACCATTCTCCTGCTGACGTTGAGAAAGTCTGAAATTTCCTTATTTGTCCTCCCGGCGCGGATTCCACAAATTTGGAGGTTCAAAATTATTCATAATTAATTATTCTGAAAATAAATAATGGAAATATAGTCACTGTTTTTATGAAGACAAGAGTGACAACGGAAATAAAGAGAATTTGCATAAAATTAGCAGTTGAAAATTGCGAACAAATATCGTCCACACCCTGTATATATATATATATAAACACATATATATATATATATATATATACAGTGTATTCCCGGCATTCGCGGTCACTAAACTCGCGGTGCCGGTTATTCGCGAATTTTCCTGAGTACCTAACTATATAACCACCGCATATTCGCGGAATTGTAAATATCTTCCGCGATATTTTATGGCTTTTTTTCGTGACAATATATATTTTTTCACTGTTTTGCATACACCGAGACCATCTGCTAGATGCCTGCCTCAGCCGAGCCCCCTCCGCCTACCCGCTAGCCTAATTGTCATATGAAGCACCGGCAGTGCTCCTTGCTGCTGATACGGTCATACCTTCTGCCACAGGGTCCAACAGTGCGACCCTTTCGGCCCCCTCCTGTTTGACCACATTGTGGTGTCTGGGCCTGCCTTGCCTTCCTGCTCCACTGGCACGCAGCTGGATAACGATAGCCTGCGCAACGGTGTTTTCTTGAGGCTTGGACTCCGGATCTGCGAGCCAAATAAACGTCGCTGAGGATCCAACGTGGACTATTTTGGCCTCCACTCGCTTTCCTGTCGCCACAGTGCCGCCGCCTTTCACGACATGCTGCCCTCAACATGGTCATTAAGCATGGCTTGGACGCTGCAGGCTTCCCCTCCCAGCTCGAGCCGGTGGGACTCGAGCGAGGGGATGGCAAAAGGCTAGACGGTATGACCATCTTCCCGTTCCGTGATGGCAAACCCCTGGTCTGGGATGCCACTTGCAGCAACACTTTCTCCAGCGGCAACCTGGTGCAGTCTGCGACTAACCCAGGTACTACTGCACGTCGGGCTGAGAAGGCTAACTCTCCTTGTACCAGTCGCTCTCCGACAGGTTCGCCGTCATACCTTTGGCAGTGGAGATTTCTGGTGTCCTTGGCTACCTCCCTATTCACCACCATAGGCGCTGAGCTGGCCAGCCGCAAGTGTGAAACTCGCGAGTTGGAATGGCTCTTCCTGCGCATCTCCCTTACCATCCTCCAGGGAAACCCTTTCTCCATCCTGTCCGCCGAGTCTGTGGGGAGGCCAGCACCTGGGACCCCATTTGCTCACCATAAGGATTAAGAGGTAAAGTTATAAATTTTCTCCATTATTGACTCAATTGAAATGTACGCTAAATTATTAATAACAATAAACTGTATCTGCCGGCCTATATTTTACTTTGTTTTGATGTTTATAGATATTTTTATCTACAACGTCCAATATTGCCGGCTTTTCACTCTTCGCGGGTGCTCTAAGAAGGTAA
>OZ024743.1:355074947-355087447 GCA_964016885.1 Eledone cirrhosa | reverse complement strand
CTCTCTCTCTCTCTCTCTCTCTCTCTCTCTCTCTCTCTCTCTCTCTCTCTCATTCTCTCTCCCCCTCTCTTTCTCCTCTCTTTCGCAGAATCACCCTCATGAAGTGGTCAAAGAAGGGTCAGTCACATCGCGGCGCTGACAATCAAATTTCACCATTACACAGCAAAAAAGAATCAGAATTTTATAATGCAGTCCTGGGTATAAAAAAGGATCGTGATTGGTATATCCTTTATCACAGATCTATTGAATCAGGTCTGATCTGGAGCAAAGGGAAGGAGAAAATAAATCGATCGACAAGATCCGACCTCATTTGCTTATCGAGTAGAACGGAACTCGGAAAATCGAACCGATGAAACAATGTTTCCATTGGTTTTTTTCATTGGTGATACCATTTACCAGTTGAAACTCCTGACAGAAAGAGCAGACATAGCGCATCACTAACTCCGGGAATCGAACCCGCATCCCCACGATTGCAATTTTCTAACTACTCACCCATGTGGGAAACGAGACTGTATTTCTTTCAAACCATCCTGAATGTGGAATCTAGTATACCCAGAAATAAGAATCCCACTTGTTGCGGGCCTCCACTAAAGCACTCTTGTCTATTACAGGAATCTCTATAGGTTAGAAATGGTTGCCAAAGCCCCCCGCCCCCGAATTTACACCCTAATATCTTTTTAAAAAAAGGTAAGTAATTCTACATAATGTTGACTTATTTACTCTGAAAATGAGAATTAAAAATTCTCTGAATGATGACCTGAGACACACACCCAGCAATCTTACATAGCTCTACTACAAAAGAATATCAGACGAAAAAAGTTCCATTTATCAACAGGTCATTCATAGATAAGTTAACAGAAGATATCCGAGTGATACTAACATAGATAACCTGAGTATTCTATCTTGGACCAGCAACCGTTATATTAGCTTTCATTTCGAAGGGCTAGCTTTTGAAATTTAGGTACAGGAACTAAAATCAAAATGTCTGACGCGAAAAAGGTATAGAGATGGGGTAGTATGTTAAACAACTAGGTATGGGCACCAATACCGCCTATGTGGATTTCACACCAAAGATGTGAGCCATATCAAAAGAATCTGTCCGAAAATGTCATCCTAATACACCTATAGTATACATCTGTTTTTATGTGTGTGAGTATGTGTCTGAGTATGTGTGTTTGTGTGTGTGTGTGTGTGTGTGTTTGTGTCTCTGTGTGCGCGTGTGTGTGTGTGTGTGTGTGTTTGTGTCTGTGTGTGTGTGTGTGTGTGTGTCTGTGTGTGTGTGTGTGTGTGTGTGTGTGTGTGCGTGCGCGCGTACATTTTCCTCCCCTCGAACTATCGAACAAAGCTAGGAATTCTGAGTATATATTGAGTAAATCAAGGTTTGATTTTTTTGTTTATGTCTTTCAAATAAATGACTTCTACTACTTATATAAACTCCTATACCAAGTACACACAATAGATGCGTATTTAAAAGAATTCGAGCATGAATGATTACGTGAGTATCATTGTATAATATTCAGCATTCGTACTAGTTGTTTGAAAATCGTGATTGAAATGATTATTGCAATATTGCAATAAATAACAAATCTTCTAAGAGTGCATATCCACATTTATATGATAATATTTCCTGATCTTTTATTGATTCGGTGCAATATGATATCGGATCAATCAAAAAACAGGATAATACTCTCAACTGTCTGAACTTACATCAGTTGATTGTCATGTGGTGAGATGACAAGGGATTACAATAGTTTTTTTGTAGTTTATAGATCTCCAATTGTTGAACTCTTTTGATAAAAGAGTCAGACATTTGACATCAGTTTTTGTTAAAGAGTATTTTTATTTATTTATTTATAGATAAATGCTTGACATATTTTTCATTCATACTTCTAGTTTCTATCTAATATTTGGTTGGGTACAAGCGGACTAGCAAACTAACAATTGAACAGATGCAGCAGCTATAACTACATTCTAATATAAGCACAAGTCATATATTTGGTAGACGTGTGTAGAAATAGGTGAGTAATGGCTGAACTATTTTCACTGTGAGATATGTTGCTTAAGTGTTATATTCAGAGATTTTCATGAGGCCACTACAGATTTATGTCCCCTGACTACCTTCCTTGTGTGGAAAAAATAATATATCTATATACTTCTTCATGCTGAAATATTCACGTTCTCACAACAATATGTTATAATAGAGAAGTAATATTGATTTGTAAAAAGGAAAATATATTTGTATGTATGTATGTGTTTATGTATGTATAATGTATGTGTGTAAGTACGTATGTATGTCCGTACGTATGTATATATGTATATATGTATGTACTTATGTATGTATAATGTATGTATGTACGTACGTATGTATGTATGTACGTATGTATGTATGTACGTATATATGTATATAAGCATATATGTATATAGGTCAGATCGCTCTTCAGCGCTACTGGTAAACATGTAATCCAGCACAATCTGTGCATGGTCGGGTCGTCGTCGACTAAACCCGCAGCCCCTACCAATCTTGCTTGGTGAGGAGGGTGATTTTGGACACCCTGCTGGATAAAAATCAAAACCTGTCGAAGGGCGGAGGAAATCAGGAGAGTCAACGGCCATCCAATAAAGTTTTTTTTTTTTTTAGTGGAGCGAGAGACTCCTAGTCTTCATTAAGACATTTCTCTGGGAGAAGGTCACTCTGATATAAAACCTTGCATCCAATGGGCAAATGCGTTTGATGTTCAAAGAGTAGGATTTGCCCAATGTAAAGCCTTTCACCACATAAAAAAGCTCCAACACAGGCACACTTGATATGTGACGTTTTTTGCTGGCCATAGGCAAGTCCTTAGCATGACTGGAAAACCCACGTCCATGATACTAATGCTTAAGTCTCAAGCGATGGCATTACTCGAAATCGAGTTGCAGCCATAATGTATTTATGTATGTTTAATGTATGTATGTACGTACGTACTTACGTATGTATGTATGTATGTATGTATGTATGTATGTATGTATGTATGTATGTATGTATGTATGTATGTATGTATGTATGTATGTATGTATGTATATATGTATGTATGTTAGATCACCAGTTGGTGCTACTGGTAACATGTATCCCAGTACAACCTGTCTCATGGTCGGGTCGTTGGCGACTAAACTGACAACCCCACCAAGGTTTCTTGGTGAGGAGGGTGACTTTGGACATCCTGCAGGACTAAAAACATAACCTGTCAAAGGGCAAAGCAGCTCTTAAGTGTCAATGGCCATCCTAGGGGTTCTCCTACATGGATATAAAGTAGTGGTCGCACATCAGTAGGGGTTCTCCTACATGGATATAAAGTAGTGGTCGCACTCGAAGACGAGTTGGCAGCCACGATGTATGTATGTATGTATGTATGTATGTATGTATGTATGTATAGATAGATAGATAGGTAGATAGATAGATAAATACTCCAAGATATAGGCTGCAAATTTGTACTTAGATAGCTAACATGTTTGCATATGAGTTATATTTATTCAATAAGGCTATCTAACATTTTTCTGCGTTTTTTTCTTTTTACTTCATCACGGAAAACTAGAATTATGATTATTGTATACCTTAAACACTGCAATAGAGAATTGAAACGTTACTGATTAGAAAAATCAGTCATTTTGTGTAATTATATGATTATGTAAATTCACACTCCATTTTGAAAAAGAGAATATTTTCCCAGAAAAATATAAGCTATAAAAGAAACCTTTTATTTTAGATTCTATTTTCGTTTTGCTTTTGTTTTCTTTTGTTTTTGCCTATTGTTTGGAAGCTCAATTGGAACCTTGATCTAAATTGCTTCCATACACAGATTGTACGTGGATCAACATTTCAGAATTAACTGAAAATCGTAAGCATCTTTTGAACGCAATTATCCTCATTTTACTTGCTAATATACAGCACACAAGCGTCACAGCTACGTGCGCAAATGCATATACGCATGTACACACAATGTGTGTGGGCGTTAACTAAACACAAACTGCTTTTATTTGTTCCTATACAGACACATTCAACGAAAATCAACAATAAATATATTGATTTCTATACTTTTTTACATTTATAAGTAATAGATATAATCAACTGAATCTACTCAAATTTGCTACAGGTATTAAATTGATCAACTCCAGCGAATGCTAAAAGCAGTTAAAAATTAAATTAGTGTATCTAAATACTGCCAGGTATCTAGTTAGACACTCGATCATCTATCCCATTCGACTACGATAACAAAAAAAATATTGAAGTGCAACATTTCCTGAAATATTTTTTGACAGAGAAGGAAATGAGAAGTTATGATATTCCTGCATTTAACACCTACCTAAATGATGTCAGTGTAATGAACCTGTATTACCAGGGAATGAAAACTAGGTTACGTGTTCAGACAACCAGGAACGTATCTTTTTCTGTACATATCTTCCCAATAACATACAGCCGAAGGTTGAATATTTTCAATATACATTCGATAAAAACGTACATTTTTAATGATCTCTGAGTAGTATGACACCAGTATATAAATGGTAATTATTCTATTAACAAAAGACAAACTCAAATTCAAGAGGAAAAAAATATAAACTTAAAAGGCGTGTAATCAATACTATACTTTAACGTTTTCCATGATTACATGCCTGGTGGAAGAAAATGGGTTATCTTCGTTGCATTAAAGCATGGAAACGTTGATAAAATGAGATCGACCAGTAAGCAAGTGTTAAAATTTAAATGGTCAATGAGATGAATATATATGCAGTCACAAGGTGAGGAAATGTCATGTGGAATTCCTGTGTATAACACAATTACATCAAGAAGTGTACCAATTCTACAAAGGGGCTTGGAAAAAAACCCTCTGTTATATAACTATGATGAAGAGCTATGGTGATGCCAGATATTCAACTAATTAATTTTTAGTACAGAACAGCTGCGTCAGTGTTCATGTTAGGTTGAGATGATATATGCTGTTCTGTTGTTCTGCAAGTGGACTTTTAACTGCATCATGACCTATAAAAATGATACAAACGAAAATGTATTTATGTATGATACATAGATTGGTTGATATATGAAGGTATTTGAATATATCTGTGTATCTAGAGAATAGTTTTGATATAGATAAAGCTCTCCGTACACACACACGCGCAGAAAGGTGTATGTGTGTGCGTGCGTGTGCGTGGATGTGTGTGTATATGTCTGTGTGTGTGGAAGTGTTCCCATACTTATTTTAATATCTGTTCATATAGATTATTGCTTCCAGTATATATTTAGATCTTTGATTGTGAAGACACATACGCCAGTGTGTATGTGTGTATATATATGTGTTTGTGTGTGTTTGTATGTATCTATGTGCATGTGAATGTGTGCACACGTGTGTGGGGGGGGGGATGTTTGTGTGTGTGTTTTAGGGGAGGGTATTTATTCACATACCTGTGAAATATGTCAGTCTCATTTGTCACAAACTCACCTTTTTACAACCCATTTCTTTCTGACACAAACCTCATTACTCTCTTTCATTTCACATAACATATATCCTTTTTTTCTTCTCTTTATTTGTCTGTTTTTTCCCCCTCCTTTCACAATCCACACCCCATCACCACCTTTTCAATCACCGTGTTTTTTCTCTACTATTTATGAATTTTTTTTGCATATTTTACTTTGTATTTTTTTTTTCTCATCTTTGTATGCTGTTGTTATATCTAGTATCATTGTTGTCTTCGTTGATGTGCTGATAAAACAATTGCTGTTGATGTTGATGGTGATGTTGAAGTTCTTGTTGCTGGTGTTATATTTATTTATTCATTTACTTATTTTTACTATTTGATGTGTGATGTAAGCAGAACGGATAGGTGAATGTTTCTCTGTATAATAATACCTCTGACATCCTGTATATTTTAACATGATAGGATGGGCAGTTAACAACATCTACCACAACCATTTCGTTGTGCCGTGGCATCATTCGTGGTGGAAGGGGTGAACTATATAGATACATACATACACACACATATATATATGCCAAACCCATGGCCTCCAAATACCTGATACTCAAAAACTCACCAATGTACAGTAGTGCTAATTTTAATATTCTGATCGCAGACTTGGTACGAGTGATGAAGAACGTGTCCCGCATGTGCAACCCAATAGAAATGGAAAGACACATCCAACACTTCATCAACCGCATGCAGTTCTCTGGCTATGACCAAAGAGACAGAATCAGAGTATACGAAGGAGACACGGAGAAGTATAAGACCCTCATAGAACTGGACATGAAAGGAATTTGCCCATTATACAGGAGCAAATCATGGAATAGCTTAGATATGACTAGAAATAAGATAGGGAAAGTCACATCATGGTACGACAACCAGAGATACCAGAGTGTCATGTTTGTGGACGCTACCCCTGGAGGGAAATTAGCTAACTAGTGTAGAAATGCCCTGAGAAAGACCCGCTTAAATATTAAGGTGGTAGAAAAGCCAGGTACCACCATAAAATCCCTGATCAGCAAAACCTACCCTTTTAAGAAAACGCTCTGTACTAATAGGAAATGTATTATATGTAAAGTAAACCCCCGGATAAACTGTAAAACTAGAAACGTAGTCTATAGCATAAGATGTACAGAGGGTACTTGCAGAAACATGACAACAACATACATAGGCGAGACAGCTCGTAGCATAGATGAAAGGATAGACCAACACTGGGAGGAATTAAAAGGACGAAAAAACGATTCAGTACTATACGAACATGCCAGACAGCAACACGATGGTAACATAGACAACATAGAAATTAGAATAATATCTAAACATAGAAATGACCCAGCAGATAGGCAAATCAGAGAGGCCAGCGAAATAGAACTTAGAAGGCCAAGGCTAAACAGAAAAAATGAATGGAATAACAACAACACCCAAACAAACAACACTGACCTACGAGAAGTATAAATAAATAAATAAATAAATAAATACATACACAAGCACAATAACAACAAACACATATAAACACACACTAGTAAACTAAGAAAGAATACAATAATCAATACACAGTCACCCAAACACGAACACACATCAAACAAAACACTATACACACACGCAAACGCATGCGCAGAGAAGACCAAAAAATAAATAAATAAATAAATAAATAAATAAACAGACTAAATAAAGATGGCGTAGGCATACAATACAACGGGAGGAAACATAATAACACCACTGACGATGTTGCAGATGTGCAACGAAAGAATTTTCTCAGACTATATATATATGTTTGTGTCTACATTGTATCTGTATTTTTGACCGTTGGTCAGTCAATGGTAACATTGAGGACCGAATAAATTAAATTAACCGATATAAAAGACACAGAAGCGAAAACCAACCAAACAGTGAGTGTGTTCTGTTATTAATTCTGGCAATATTATTACACAAATATGACCCGCCCCAAGTATAACAATATTTGTTTCGACACAAGATTTCATATCAAAAACCTCGCAAAACTAATTCATCGCCGTTATATATATATATATATATATGTATATATGTATATATAGTATTAAGGATACTATTTATGGTTATGCATATACAAAAACCTTTTGTAGTTATATATATTTTTTCAAACCCTAAATAGTGATAGGCAGTAATATATTCTAATATTTTTTATATGTATAATATTTCTCTACACACAAGCTTCTATAACATTCATATAAAAGATACATTACCAGTACAACCTCCTTAATACTCTTGATTACCCGCTTGAAGTGCTTGTATTACAGGTAACACCCTGCCGCACTATAATATTATATAAATAAGACACACGTGCTTGCCACACGTGTAACTATTGCACACACTAACTGCTTCTGACTATCCTATCGCATTAATTTCATGTTGTATTTTAACTTTAATTTTGATTTTATCCTCTTTTGATATGACTGTAATCTTTAAATGTATACTGCCACGCTAAATGTTATAATGGATGTCGACCCACCAAGCAACAATATATGCATATGTTTCTGTATGTCTCTTGGGTTTGAAAAGGAGGTCATATATGTGATCCCTCATTAATAAATTGCTCCGAAGGATCCAAACCTCGGTTTGGAGGAAACGATTGTAAGCATATAAATGATTTGAACAGAACTTTGATTCATATAACTTATATATATATATATATATATATATATATATATATATATATATACGTAGGTCCCGGGTTGAGTCGGGGATAAGCACAGTAAGTAAGGTACTCAGATTTCATCTGAACGAAACAGTACTAGTCCTGTAGAAGCTCCTTCTATAAAATATAAATATATATATATATATATATATATATATATATATATATATATATATATATATTTATTTATTTATAAAATAACAGATTAAAGTTTAAGCAAAGAATCGCTGCTTTCACCCTTATCGGGATCTTCTGAAGACTAAAATCCAAAGAGCGCTCGCTCAGGATAAGTATATATAAAAAATATAAGAAACGTAGAGCATATATTTATTAAAATATATATATATATCCCGTTAAGGGTGAAAGCAGCGATTCTTTGCTTAAACTCTAATCTGTTATTTTAATAAATATTTGCTCTACGGTTCTTATATATTTGATATATATTCATCCTTATCGAGCCTTCTTTGGATTTTAGTCTTCAAATTTATTATTATTACTATATATATATATATGTATATATATATTTGTATATATATATATATATATATATATATATATATATATATATATATATATATATATATATATATATAAATATATATATATATATGTATATATATTTGTATATATATATATATATATATATATATATATATATATATATATATATATATATATATATATATATATATATATATGTATATATATATATATATATATATATATATGTATATATATAATTAATACAATAACAAAGATAGTTTAAAGCTAAACTCTGACTGGTAACCATCTCACTCAACAAACATTAGGTTATATTAAAATATAAACCCAATTTAAGTGTTTGGGGTGCTAACAATATGTATAATGTGGAAAAACCAGTTGTATTATTTTATGAGATATAATTAAAGTTAAAGTATATATCTCTTTCCAAACAATTGTTTCATTATAAGTTTTCTACAAGTTGGGAGAATGTTTCCAGTTTATGTAGAAGCCTAATATATATTCATGTAAGAATATATTTAGGTGGGCACTTATAAATCATCAGTGGAAGCCCGTTAAACATTGATATAAGAAAACAATTTCTTACCGCTGTCAAAAATCGTGTCCCTAAAGTTGCTCTATCCCACCTCGAATGACCGCCAAATTTAAAATTCCAGCAGTTTTTGACTGAGGAAGTATCATAGCGACACGAAGCGGGAAGGGGAGACAACCCACGATCCACGAAATGAGGAAAAAAAATAATATACACGCGGGTTAATTAGTTTTTTTGAAAACATTATCAATCCAACGTGTTTAAGAACTCAATTGAAAATAAAAAAAATAAATATATGCTTGTATAAATTACACACGCATATAGATATTTTCTTAGGCTAAATCAGAAGTTGTACCCGAATAAGAGCCGCTTCTCATAACCGCAGTAAATGCAGAAAGTTATGCTATAAAGGGCAAATGGGAATATAATTCTCCGGCCGAATTATTAAGAGTAAAATATATAACACACGCGGGTTAATTAGTTATTTCAAAACCAATATTAATTCCTCGTGTAAAGAACTCAATTAATAAAAGAAAATAAATACATATATGCATGTAATTATATACGTAGGCATATATATATATTTTCTTAGGCTAAAAAACAGAGAAGTTACAACCAAAAAAAGCCACAATATTTCACAACAGTAATAAATACGGAAAGTCAAATTCATAAGGTACCTGGAAATAAACACCTCTGGCCAATCAAGAGTAAATATTTAATACAATAACAGAGATACTTTAAAGTTAAACTCTGACTGGTAACCATCTCACTCAACAAGCATTAGGTTATATTAAAATATAAACCCAATTTAAGTGTTTGGGGTGCTAACAATATGTATAATGTGGAAAAACCAGTTATATTATTTTATGAGATATAATTAAAGTTAAGGTATATCTCTCTTTCCAAACAATTGTTTCATTATATATATATATATATGTATATATATATATATATGTATATATATATGTGTATATATATATGTATATATATATATGTTTATGTATATATATATATATATATATATATATATATATATATATATATATATATATATGAAGGCGTGTGGCTGAGTGGTTAGAGAATTGGATTCGCAATCGTAAGGTTGTGAGTTCGATTCCTGGACCAGGCGATGCGTTCTGTCCTTGAGCAAGACACTTTATTTCACGTTGCTCCTTCTACCTGGAGTTGCGACCGATAGATAGTATTAGCAATTGGAAAGACCAACGGAAACATAGTTCCCTCGGTCCGATTTGACGAAAGTCGATCGTTCCTATATATATATATGTATATATATATATATATATATATATAATATAATATCAAAAGATGGTTAAAAGAGTTCCATGTATTTTATTATGCGCATTTCAAAAACAAATAACATCATTGGATGATATTTGCGTTCTCATCAGATAAAACAGGGAAACATGATATGAAGCTTAAAATACACTTGCGAGCAGTGAAGTTTTAAATCTACATATGAAAAATAAAAAAAGATGGATATATGAGATTGGGAAAAAAAAGAAGGAAGAGGCAAGGGAAAGGTAAGGAAGAGGAAGAAAGAAAATAAAGGATGACGGGGGAGGAGTATAAGAATGAAGGATGAGAGAGGAGGAGAAATGAGTGAGAGAGAGCGAGAGAGATAGCCTTTAATACTGAGAAACACTGTCTCACAGAGAGAAATTAAAAAAACCGTTGTAAGATAATAGATAATTAAAAAAAATTTGAAATTAAAAGTTAATTAGGTTTATGAATGGTGATGTTTATGATTAAAGAAAAAGGAATTAAGAATAGTATTTATTTAAGGGTTTAATAATATGTGCGAAAAGGAATTTATTAATATGTATTATTAAAATTAAAATGTTAAGGAGATAAGTTGAATGAAGAAGAGATTAAATGAATTATGAACTTAGAGGAATTAGTTAGGGTTAAAGGTTGTTTCTATTTACTGTAATATGAAAAAGTAAATAATAGGTTTAATACGATCACGGAAGGAGAGAAAAAAGAACATTTAAGGAAGAAAAAATATATAACGTAAAAAAAAAAATATATGTTTACAAAATTTACTAGTGGTAACATTTGTATATATTAAAAATATAGTTTGTATGGCCAAGAATATAAGGAAAATGCTATAGTGAGTAATAATGTGAGTTAAGAAGTAAATGAGAAGTAAAAGTTACAGATTAAAGATTAGAAATTAAAAAAGAAAAAAGGAAAAAAGGCTAAAAACAAAGAAAAATAGGGGACCGCTAAAGACATAAAATGAGTAAATTGTATAATATAATATACTGAAATAAGGTAGAAAGATGGGTATATTTGTAAAAGATATAAAAGCGTTTGAGAAAAAGAGATTTTAAACTAATTAAGTGGTCAGATATTAGTTGTACACTTTATGGAAAGTTCTATGGGATTTATGCAAGCAGAGCGAAAATAAATCCCTACGTCTACTTATTATAGAATTAAAATTAGAGATAATGGTAAATTTCTCGGCTAGGCAGAGATTACATGTTCTGGATAGGGAAGAATTACGGTAAGGAGAGGCGTTGCAAACCTTCCTCCAAGAAATGTTGTAGTTAATATTTTTGTCTTTTACGGACCATATGAGTTATGAGAGTGCCGTGTTATTTCTTTTAAGTTGGTATTTAAAAGACGAATTGTGATTATAAAATCTTGCTTTAAAGGAAGTGGAAGTGGAACCAAAATACATTCATACATCAAATTTTTATCAAGACATTGGTTATTAAGAGGACATTTAGTTCTAACAGGGCAATTACAATTACGAGTAGAGAAATTACCAGAGTTATTAACAAGTGACCTAGTATTATTTATAGAAGGAATTAGATTGGAGAAGTTATTTACGATAGGTGCTAAATTTTCCTGATTTAGATTGGTGTTATGAACATTCGACAAAGTTTCGTTTGATGTATTTAAATTTACTGAATCTAGCCTAGAGTTAACATTGACGTCGGGTTTACTATTGCTATTATTATGACGCTCAGTGTTGGATGGATATAATTTATTATTTAATATTTTATTAATATGTTTAGAGATAATGTTAGAGATGTTGGAAGTGGTGGGATAAGAGAATTTGATTGTATGTTTGTTAAAGATCTTACTATAGATATGCGAGGGAGGGAAGCATTTATCTAAGGCCCTAAAAAATAGTTTAGGAATATTACTAGTAATAGATAGAGAAAAAGGAGCGTTGTATCAAATCATATTTTTGCATCTAGGTCTTTTATTTAGGTTATTGGAATGTTCATAACTAACTATTTTACTATAAGTCCTTCGATGATTGGTTTCTTTACTGTA
>OZ024743.1:355059947-355062447 GCA_964016885.1 Eledone cirrhosa | reverse complement strand
TTTTTCATTTAGGCAGAGATTACAGATTTTAGATAGAGAGCTGTTCAAGTATGAGGATGCAGATGAAACCTTCTTCCAAAAGATGGTATATTTAATGTTTTTGTCTTTCAAGGACCATATGAGTTCTGAGAGAGCCGTGTTGGTTCTTTTAAGTTTGTATTTGAAAGATGAATGGTGATTATAGAGACGAGCTTTAAAAGAGGTGGAAGTGGAGCCAAAATAGGTGAAGGAATTGGTGCTAGTTATAACTTTACATTCATAAATTAAGTTTTTATCGAGACAATGGTTGTTGAGAGGACATTTATTTTTAATGCGGCAGTTGCAATTAGAGAGATTATTAATGAGTGACCTAGTGTTATCTATAGAAGGAATTGGATTGGAGAAGTTGTTTGCGATAGGAATAATAGGAATAATAGTTTCTTGATTTAGAGTTGGATTATGAACATTTAGCGAAGTTGATGGTGTGTTTGTTAAATATTTTACTATAGATATGTGAGGGAGGGAAGCATTTATTTAAGGCACTAAAAATAATTTAGGAATATTGTTATTAATAGAGATGGAGAAAGGAGCATTATACCAGATTATGTTTTTGTATCTAGGTCTTTTATTAAAATTATTGGAATGATCATGATTAATTATTCTACTGTAAGTTTTTCTAGAATTTGTTTCTTTACTATATTTGATTTTATCTGGATAGCCGGCTTTAGAAAGTGCGTTATTATAGTAATTGGCGTTAGCATCAAAGATGTTTTTATTAGAAGATATGTTAGATATTCTTTTTCCAATATTACTAACTATAGCATTCTTGATATTGGTAGGATGGTTAGATTTAAAGTTAACATAATTTAGGTTCTCATTGTTTTTATGGTAAGGGTAATATAGGCCAGTGTCAAGATTAAGAGATACATCCAAGAAATTAGCTAGTTTGATACTATTATCAAACTCGATTTTTAGGTTATGTTGGTTAAAGAGATTACGTATATTGTTCTTAATAATATTAAGGTTAACTATATTGCAATTTAGGATAGTAAAGAGTCCATCGTCACGATAAATTCCACCGCGAAGTTGAGGGATTTTCCGACTCAAAGAGTTCAAAATGAAGATACCAATTAAATCAGTCAATTGGGATGAATCGGATGCTCCCATTGTGATGTCGAAGTTGTTAGAGGTATCGGCTCTGGTCCAATATTCGTTGTTGAACTCTAGGATGGTTTTACGTGCGGTGAGGATGATGTGAAGTTCATCTGTGGTGATGTCAGAATATTTAAGTGCGAAAGATAGAGCATTATTGAGAAGTGAAGGCGAAATGGAGGAATAGTAGCTGGCAATATCAAATTGAATAAATTTTAGTTTGTTTTTATTATCCAATTTGTTGAACCAGCCAATCACTTCAGAAGTACCAAACCATAAATTTAGGTTCAAAGAAGAGCAATTAGAACTAACCTGTGGGATAATTCTATCCAAGATGTTCTCCTGTTTTATCTGATGAAAACACAAATATTATTGCATGATGATGTTTGTTTTTGAAATGCGCATAATAAAATACATGGAACTCCTTTAACCATCTTTTGATCTTATATTATTTATACTCCAGTCCTACAAACTGTAGAGTGCTTCTTATCCGATATCTGCATTGCTTTATTGTACTACAATAAAACTCACCTCCTGCATTATATATATATATATATATATATAAGATATTAGTTTAACAATGATAATAATAGCGAAGGAAAGTTATTTTACATATTCACTTCATTGTTTTACGATCGTTTCGGAGGGTTGATGATATATTGACTGATCTATAGCAGTTAGAGACCTGTATACTATCAGACATAATATATAGATTCGATTATACCGTCTTCATCGGAAACAATCTATCTCTGGATCTGACTGAATTACTTGCTAACGGATTACATTGTGTTCTAGCTACGGTATAGATCCTACCACAAAAGGTAAACCACATTGTATATATATATATATATATGCGTGTGTGTGCGTGTATGTGTGTGTATGTGTGTGTGTGCGTGTGTGTGTGCATGTGTGTGTGTGTGTGTGTGTATGTGCGCTGCGAGATGCAGTATGTGAAATCGTGTGATGAAACTGATATTGTTATATTTGGAGATATATTTTGCCAATATTTCTCATAGAAAGAAACAAATGCACCATATAATTTTCACTTTATCTTTATCTTTAATATTTGTTGTTCATTCGTTTGAGAAAATTATTTCGTCACACATTCTGTAACCTACTCAATGACTATCTGTTTTGTGCCTCTTCTTTTTCCTGGTCTAAAATTCTATACCATCTTATCTGATTATTTTCTGGTGCCTTTTTCGTGTGTTCGTGTCTGCGCATGTGTTTGCACCTTCGTCACTGTGTGCGTGTAAGTGTTTTTGTGTTTGTCAAGTGTATGTGTATTTTTGAGTGTCTGTGTGTTGGGGCGGGGTTGTATTGATTGCTGTTTTACAGTTTCTGGTGTGTTTTACCTATTCTGTCTTCA
>OZ024743.1:355052447-355054947 GCA_964016885.1 Eledone cirrhosa | reverse complement strand
TCTTCTGGAAAGGAAGAGATGAAGGAACCAGAAGAGAGGCTGGGGTAGGATTTGCTGTTAAGACTGTACTGGTGAATAAATTAGAAGAATTCCCAGTGGGGATTAGTGAGCGTCTTATGTCCATGAGAGTTCCGCTGGACAAGGGAAGATATGCTACCCTGGTGAGTGTGTATGCTCCAACTATGAATTCTGTCGATGAAGAAAAACTGTCCTTTTACCATGCCTTGAAAGGTGTTTTAAGAAATATCCCTCAGGCAGACAAAGTCATCGTGCTTGGTGACTTTAATGCTAGAGTGGGTAGGGATTTTAACACATGGAATGTAATCGGAAGGCATGGGGTGGGAAAGTGTAACAGCAATGGTATGCTCTTGCTGCAGATGTGTGAGGAGCTGGATCTGTGTGTTACCAACACCATGTTCCAACAAAAGAACAAATTCAAGACCACATGGATGCATCCTGCATCTAAGGAATGGCATCTTTTGGACTACGTCCTAGTCAGGATGCGTGACAGACAGGATGTGCAGTGTGTTCGTGTTCTTCGTGGAGCTGAGTGCTGGACGGACCACCGCCTGGTATGCGCAAAAGTGAATCTAATCACCAAACGTAAAATCCGGGCTCCTGGTGTTACCCTGCCCAAAAGATTGAATGCTGCTCGTCTTAAGGATAAAAATGTGAAGAGGACATTGGAAGAAGAGATGCAGGCTGCAGATCTTGGTGAGGATTGGCCGACCCTTAAAAAGTCGGTTTATGATGTAGGCAGACGTGTTCTGGGATTGGTGCAGAGAAAACATCAGGACTGGTTTAATGAGAAAGATGTGCATATAGATGACTTGTTGGCTGATAAGAGGCGTGCTCTGTCACGCTACTTGACGGCAAAACCACAGGAGAGGAATACGTTGCATGAGGAGCTCAGGGATGTAAAATCACGTGTTAGGCGGAGTCTTTCTCAGATGAAGGATCAGTGGTGGAGTGAGAAGGCTGGTGAGATACAAACTGCGTCTGATTGCAATAACACAAAGCTGTTGTACAGTCTCTTGCGTGAGGTTTATGGACCGTCTTCTTCTCTGGTGACACCGATTCGCAGCAAGGATGGCAAAGAACTTCTTCGTGACTCACAGGGAATTCTACGAAGGTGGCGAGAGCACTTTGATGATCTTTTGAATCAGCCGTCTGTCGTCAGTGAAGATTTCCTCAATCTCATTCCGGAAAGTCCTGTGAAAGTAGCTCTCGCAGAACCTCCGACACTTGTGGAGGTTGCAGTGGCTATTTCGAAGCTGAACAGTGGAAGATCTCCAGGTATGGATGGCATACATGCTGAGCTCCTACAATATGGTGGTGAGAGACTCCTGCAACATCTTCACTCTCTGTTTGGAAGGATATGGGCTAATGAATCCGTGCCTGAGGACTGGAGAGATGCAGTAATGGTGGTCTTGTACAAAGGAAAGGGTAACAGGAATGATTGTGGGAACTACAGAGGTATATCATTGCTTTCTGTCGTGGGGAAAGTTTTATGTAGGGTGCTTCTGGACCGTCTGCTGACACACATTGCAGATTGTGTCCTTCCTGAAAGTCAATCTGGTTTTCGTGCTGGACGCGGCACTACTGATATGATCTTCTCAGCTAGACAGCTCCAGGAGAAGTGCATTGAACAGGGCTTGGATCTGTATCAGGTTTTTGTCGATCTGACAAAGGCTTTCGATACTGTCAACAGAGATGCATTATGGAAGGTTCTCCAGAAACTTGGTTGCCCTGATAAGTTCCTTGCTTTAGTTAGGTCTTTCCATGACGACATGAAGGCTTGGGTTAATGTCGGAGGTAACATGTCGGAGCCTATCTCAGTAAAAAATGGAGTGAAACAGGGGGATATTCCAGCACCGACCCTGTTTGCCATATACTTTGCAATGGTTTTCTGTATTGCATTCAGGAATTGCGAGCATGGTGTTTACATCCGATATCGAACCTCAGGCAGCATATTTAACATCAGGCGCTTTGCTGCGAAGACAAAAGTATTTACATCAGTCATAAGAGACCTCTTGTATGCAGATTATTGCGATCTTGTAGCGCACACAGAGAGTGATATGCAGCACATTTTGAATGTATTTTCTGACGCTTGCACTGCCCTGGGTTTGACTGTCAGTCTCAAGAAAACCGTCGTCATGTACCAACCTGCCCCTGGTAGGCAGTACACTGAACCAAACATCTATGTGTATGGCAAACGACTTGGAGTGGTTGATCAGTTTGTCTACCTGGGAAGCACTGTCAATCGATACGGCAACCTTGACAGTGAAATCTCACTTAGGATTAGGAAAGCAAGTGATGCTTTCGGAAAGCTAGAAAGGCGACTCTGGGGTCGACGAGACATATGCAGGAGGACAAAGGTAAAGGTGTACAGGGCATGTGTACTCTCTTGTCTTCTTTATGCCTGCGAGACCTGGGTCACATATCGACGCCACCTTAAGCAATTGGAGCGTTTCCATCAGATGTGTCTCAGACGGATACA
>OZ024743.1:355022447-355049947 GCA_964016885.1 Eledone cirrhosa | reverse complement strand
CGAGATTCGTATTTCGGCCAGGGTCGAAAACAAGCGAAACGCAATATCCGATTTATGCTGGCAAGCGCTCCATGGACCAAATAGAGACCAAAGCAATAAACATAGGTTATAAAGGCCAAACAAACTGAGACGTCTCTTAAGAAGCCATCAACGACCTAAGCCAAAAAGACGAGGCAAGCTAAACAGGTCAAACAAAATAAATGAAATATTTACTCGGACCCGTGGAAAAGATGGTATAATGCAGTACAGGGTTTCTGCGACACCTAAATCAATTATACTGCTTGCTTAAAATAATAAGCTTTTAGGTTAAAGATCGAACAAGGCTGTCACTTCGTCAACAGGTATTTTGTTCTACGCCAGCGTTCAAAATGACGCATAATATAATATATATATATATATATATATATATATATATATATATATATATCATTATACCAAAAGAAGCTTATTATTTTAAGCAAGCAGTATAATTGATTTAAGTGTCGCAGAAATCCTGTACTGCATTATGCCATCATTTCCACGGGTCCAGGTAAATATTTCATTTATTTTGTTTTACCTGTTTAGCTTGCCTCTCTTCTTGGCTTAGGCGGTTGATGGCTTCTTAACAGCCGTCTCAGTTTGTTTGGCCTTTATATACCTAACTTATAACCTTTTGAGGTCAAATACCATCTCCAAACTGACCAATGTGAATTAAGATTATTCCTGCTGACAACATTAAATTATCCCTAACAAACTCATATGTCCTAAGGCTCTGAAACCATCAACACCAAAAACACAGAGCTGGCATACCTAAGATCTGAAAAACTGCCTGATGAGGTCACAGCCATACAATGGCTATCATCGAAATATATATAGCAGTAAATAAAGGATTATGAGTTCATACAATTGACTTGTTTCGTCACTATATATATATATATATATATATAATATAATATAATATATATATATATATATATATATATATAATATATATATATATATATATATATATATATATATATATATATATATATATATATATATTATAAAGCTGACAGCCGTGTGTATGTAACAAACTTTTCGCCAAACGACTGGACCAAACGGCACCAAATTAGCACCATAAACGTAACTTTTTCCAAGTAAGAAAGTGAGGGATTTTTGTCTACTAAATTTAGTTAAAAGATTAAAGATATTTTATTGTTTATTTAAATATTCACTTAAATATTCACTTAAATGTTCAAATGTCAACACTTCCAGTTAGCGATCTCTCTCTTTCTTAGTCTGTCTTTTTAAATAGATACATAGCTATAACGTCGCGCCCTTATAATATCTGTCTGTGTGTCTGGCTGTCTGCATTACGAAAACCATTCTCTGTGGGTGTGTATATATGTATATATAGTGTATATATATATATATATATATATATATATATATATATATATATATATATATATATATATATATATATATATATATATATATATTTAATACATTAACAGAGAAAGCTTTAAGCTGTACTCTGACTGGCTTCCATCTCACTCAACAAACATTAGGATATACCTTAGTATAATCCCAATTTTACGTTTGGGGTGCTAACTATATGTATTTTGCGGATAGCCAGTTGTATTATTTTATATGAGACATAATTAAAATACATCTCCCTTTCATATATATGTATATATATATATAAATATATATATATATATATATATAGTCTTAATATTATAAATAAGAGACAGTTAAATTTGTACATTTTATTACAGCATTCCTTTATACGTATATTATACATACATAAACATGTTATTTACAGTTGTATAAAAAAGAAGTATAATTGTTTCTACTTTCGGCACAAGACCAGCAATTATTCCAGTACATTACTGGTACTTTATTATATACAATACATATAATACGACATTCCTCTCTCTTTCTTACTGTCTTTCTAGATAGATACATAGCTATAACGTCGCAGACTTATACTATCTGTCTGTCTGGCTGCCTGTCTGCATTGACTTAGCTTCTAACCAACTTTTAATTAATTATATATATATATATATAATTATATATTCGTGTACATATTTTCAACAGTAATACTATACTATATATATTCAACAGTAATACTATACTGTACTATATATTTTCAACAGTAATACTGTCCTATATATGTTCAACATTAATACTATACTATATGTTTTCAACAGTAATATTATATTATATATTTTCAACAGTAATACTATACTATATATTTTCAACAGTAATACTATACTATATATTTTCAACAGTGATACTATACTATATATTTTCAACAGTAATACTATACTATACATTTTCAACAGTAATACTATACTATATATTTTCAATAATAATACTGTACTATATTTTCAACAGTAATACTATACAACACAGACGGTTTATCGTCTGTTTATCCATGCGAAGCTAGGTACATCAGCTATATATATATATATATATATATATATATATATATATATATATATATATATATATATATAATAATAGGATATGTGTTCCTTCACGCACAAGGCGCTAAGGGACGCATGTATTGTCCAACCAAATGCCAATGTGGTTCAATGGCAGGTTAATAAATTAACGAGCCAGAACATATATAAACAAGGTTTAGCAAATAATGAAAAAGCTACAAAATAAATTTTAAAAAATTGACTTTACCTACTATAGTTACCTTTACCGATCGGTTTCGAATCCCAAAAATAAACGGAGACCATACGGCCTTCGTTGCAAAGAAAGATTCTCGTCAGAAGGTTCTTTTCATTCGAAGAATATAAAATTCTTGAATTTAAATTACGAACTAGCGCTATCAAAACTGTTCCTGGGTTGAGAGTGGATGATGTAGAAACAATTTTTTCAAGGGCCGAAGTAAAGATAGAGGCAGAGGGAGGTAGGTAAAACCGGCCGCAACTATCACTAGCAGCAGTCGGAGCGACCCAATTTGTCTCAACAGTAGAGGAGAGTAGTAATAATAGGATATGTGTTCCTTCACGCACAAGGCGCTAAGGGACGCATGTATTGTCCAACCAAATGCCAATGTGGTTCAATGGCAGGTTAATAAATTAACGAGCCAGAACATATATAAACAAGGTTTAGCAAATAATGAAAAAGTTTCAAAATAAATTTGACCTACCTCCCTCTGCCTCTATCTTTACTTCGGCTCTTGAAAAGATTGTTTCTACATCATCCACTCTCAACCCAGGAACAGTTTTGATAGCGCTAGTTCGTAATTTAAATTCAAGAATTTTATATTCTTCGAATGAAAAGAACCTTCTGACGAGAATCTTTCTTTGCAACGAAGGCCGTATGGTCTCCGTTTATTTTTGGGATTCGAAACCGATCGGTAAAGGTAACTATAGTAGGTAAAGTCAATTTTTTAAAATTTATTTTGAAACTTTTTCATTATTTGCTAAACCTTGTTTATATATATATATATATATATATATATATATATATATATATATATATATATATATATATGGATGCCGTAGAACACTCCAACGGTAGCCGGGCCAGAGTATATATATATATATATATATATATATATATATATATATATACTATATGGCCCGTCCGGATGTCATATATATATGACATCTGTCTACCTATTTTTCTATATTTCTAGTCAAACGTATCTACTTAATATATCTGTCTGTGTATACTTACTTTCTTTCATACCTTTAACCTCTGCCAACTTTCTTTTTCTCTATTTACCTTTCTTTTTCATTAATTTTCTTTTTCCTATTTTTCGTTATATCGTCAATCATTATTCATTATTTCAGCGTTATTTAACAAAACTTGTATTTATCCCTTTGCCCCTTCGCCTTTTCTTGTTTTTACTTATGTATTCTTATATATTCCTAAATGTCAACACTTAAATTTTACTTTTTCCTGTCTTGTCTTTTTTATCGTATTTAAATCTTATTTCTAATGTCATTGTTCATTGTATTTCATCATTATATATAAACAGGAAACAACTAGGCGAACTAAGACACAAAGCATGAATCAATGAAGGAAACTACTATGCATCGCCTTACCAAATTGAGCTGAGAGTAACAGATTACACTGCGTTCGGGACTGCAGTCTACTGTTTTCTTTTTACATTATTGTTTTCTTATTTCTTATTTATTTTATTTTAATATTTGTTTTCAAATGCCAGTGGTAAAAATCTTAAATCTTATTGAATATCAAAATAAATTATTAGCTAAATTATATACTAGACTTATATATATATACACAGAGGAAAAAGGCGGTATAGACACCCTTCCATCACGAATGACCATGGGATTTGCACGTAGAAAGTTGCCCACCCAGACACAAGTCTGTGAAAGGTTATTTGTGGAATACCAGCAGTCGTTCATGCATGCCAGTCACACTTACCTACCCTAGTGATGTTGTCCAAGGGGAAGGGAAAATGGAGAGTGCTTTTCGTGGGAAGTGTATTGGAGGATTTAAATCAGAGAAAGGCAGGAAGCGTGAAAGAAAAAAAATAATCTCTATATATATAAAATTATTTGTCTCACTGTCTGTTTCCTATGCATTCTCAAACTGCTCGACCAAATCAAATCAAATTTTACGAAGTAATAGTATTAGATCCCGGGAGTGTCAACATGTAATTTTCTTTTCATTTTTATTAAAAGATTATAACATTTTAACTAAAATAATCTTTCTATAGTCAACTATAGTAAAGGACATTTTATACCACCACTACCATGACAATGACGTCACATTTTGTATATGAGTGTGTATGTGTTTGCGAGTTTCTTACGTACGTTAGACCTTAGAGAATTAAACACACATACATATAGTCTTATAAAGTTGCATACACATCATCTTCACAGACAGAGAATATAGATATACATACGTGTTGACTGACAAGTAATACGTGTGCGTGAATGTATGTTTGTGTGTGTCTGTCTTAGTATATATATGTAAGTGTATGTGTGTGAGTTGATGTCTATGAGTGTATATGAGAGTGTATGCGTGTGTGAGCGTTTGAGTGTGTGAGTGTATGTGTGCTGATTTTTATATGAACGTTAGGGCTCAGAGAATTAAACACACATCTACACATAAATATAGCCTTAGTAAGCTGCACACACATTATCTTCACACAAAGAATTAATTTCACAAACATATCTACACATAGATATACATATGTGTCGACTGACAAAAGAAATGAGCTGAAAAGCTCTGCGTGTATGTATGTATGTGTGTCTGCATTAGTATATGTATGTGAGAGTGTATGTGTGTGAGTGTGCAGCAACAATTTATTCTTTGGTCACCAACAAAAAAATTACATAATGAATATTGTTTACCCTGAGGTGCTTCAAGATTGACAGATTTTCATTGCTAAGTTCTATTATCATTACAATCTTGATATATTTTGAAATAATTATGAGGAAAAAAAACATATCTACATATTTATTGCTTACTAATCTGAATAAGAACAGCAGTAACCCGGGCAACGCCAGGTAATTCAGCTAGTAATAAATAAGGAAGGAAAAAGGTCTTTAACTTCCCACGAAGACATACATTTACCGTCTTGACACAGGGCTTGTCTTGAACATTTTAAACCTGGCAGAACCCATTTGTGTCAAGGCCAGAAAAATGTTGATTGGTTTCGAGGAAGGAGACAACTTAAAATAGAAAGAGGCAGAGTCTGTATATGAGAGGCAGAGAGAATGATAGAGCTAGTATAAGTATTAGACAGATATAAAAGAAGAATCAACCCCAGTATTAGACTGGTACTTTATTTATCGACCTCGGAATGAAAGGTAAGTTTGACTTCGGCAGGATTTGAATTCCAAGCGCGGTGAAGAGAAACAAGTACCAAGCCATTTAATCCGACGCACAATAAATAAATATATGTAGACAGTCCATACATTATATATATTTATATGTGTGTGCCAATATGTCTCTGCCGTTATAAAATTTGATTGTACGACATATATATATATATATATATATATATATATATATATATATATATATATATATATATATAAATATATGGGGAATGTATCTGTTTGTATGTGTGTATAATTACAATTTTATTAGGTAAATCTGACTAAGCTCTACTGAATCGACACAGACATAACGTTAGGGAAGAGAAAGAATGATAAAGAAAGAGAAAGAAATAAACGGCATATATATATGTGTGTGTTTGTGTGTGAGAGTGAGCGTGGTGGTGTGTGTGCATCTCTGTATGTCTTTGTATCTGTATGCGTGTATGTTTAGGTGTGTGTAGCTGAATGAAAGAAAGAGAGAAGGAAGGGTAACATTAAGAAAAATAAGTAATATTTTGGTGAAATGAGCTAGTGAGAGAATCCCATTATATTTTCCAGAAGGGGAGGTGTATGAGTGGGTTGCGGTTGTGGTGTTAAATAATGATTTGAACAACGGAGGAGTTAGTGTGTTACAAGATAAATATCGGAGGGATGCAAATAATGCTGCAATGGTGATGGTGGAGGATAGTGGTGGTGGTGACGGGGTGGTATTTTCGGCGATGATTGTGGTATTGTAGCGTCATGATGACCAGTATTATATGGTCAATGTAATCAAGTTTAATTTTTATATAGAATAAAGCATACCTCGTAAAATATGATACGATATTAAATTATGTTCAATACTTGGTGATATATTATCTGAACGTGTGATGATATATTATCTGATATATTATCTGAACGTGTGGTCAACTTGTTAAGGCAATGAACTGCAGAGTCCAATAATAGGCTATGCATACTTACATGGTGCAAATCATAAATCGCTTTGAATAGCACTATAGTATGATTGATAAAATAACTCGTTATTTTATAAGTACGTCCCTCTAGGATCTACGTTCAAATCACAGGAAGGTTGTGTTGGGATATAACTTTTCTAGCCTCAATAATATTAGTACCAGTCAGCTAAACCGCAACCATAACGGCTCTTATTTATATTTTTAATATATAACTGGCCTCCATTGATGCTGCATTTCGGATTTAATGCTTGTTCATATGGAGTATCTCAGAGGTTTTTCTTAAATGTTGACATGCTCTTATCATACCACATATTCTAAGATATTGTCAAACTGGAAAGAGACATTCAAACTATTGGGATTATTGTGAATATTGTCTTAACTTTTGTATGATGTAGATTTTCTGTTGACGCAGAATAGCGGAATCATTATGTAGTTATCAGTAGGTCCAACTGCATGGCATCTTGGGCTAATATCATTTACCATAGCCCCGAATTGACATGTGCCTAGAGAGTAAAACTGGGTGACAGCAACTGTTTGGGAGACCGTCGGATCAAATGTATCAATAATTCAAATGGACAGCGTTGTCAAACCCTGCCACACTGAATCTTCCTGAGAGCTGCGTTAAGGGCACACTTATTTGTGGAATACTCGGCCACTTACAAGTTAATTTCATGAGCAGGCTTCTTTGTCAATCTAACAAATGGACCACTCTTCATCGATACCGACAGAGGTTAATTCCATGTCGAATTCTTACAGAGCCAGAGGCTAAACTAACCAGTAGCTGCTAGATTCTGGATCAGACATATATTGGATTTTAAGTGAGGATATCTATGTCACTCCGCATGGTTGTTTGATTGTTTTTTACTCTATTTTGGCTTCATCTGTTCTATGCCAGCTGTTTCTAGTAATCCACTTTAGCAAGCTAACCAGATTATAGGCACGCTTTAGTCAACAACGACTAGACCAATAACAAGTTGTAATGGATGCCATGTATCCAGCATGTATGTATACGTTGTTAAATTAAATCCGTCTTTAATCTTTACAATCGTTTCTAAAGACGTGAGGGACTTGCAAACAATGAATCAATCAATTATAATTAATTAATAATTATTCACATACAAGACATTGGTCAAGTCGATACTATCGATAGTAGAAGACATTTTCCCATGAACCCCAAACCAGAAAGCATGTGTTTGCAAAGCGAAATCCTTAACCACACACACACAAACACACACACATATTTATATATATACATGCTGCGTCTCTACTTGCTGCCGACGACTACTGTTGGTGAATCAGCTACACACGGAACTGGACATATGGATACCTTAATTCCCTTGCATTCTAATAAAATCCGCTGACGAAGCTCTGTAGAATTTTGGCAGAAATATTGCACTTCCTGCTAACTATAAATGCGAATTGCACCTACTAATGCATTCTGCATGAGCAGAAACCCATGGTTCCGGGACAATTATCTGTGCAAATCTACTCCATTATGAGTATACACTATATTAGCACTGTGAGAATATTTCTTATTAAGTGAGTATATGAGAGAAACCGAACGATAAAATGTTTATACTATCACCTCGGTATGCATTATATATATATATATATATACACACACACACATCCACACACACACACACACACACACACACACACACACACACACACACACACACACATATATATATATATATATATATATATATATATATATATATATATATATATATATATATATATATATATATATATATGCATACACACAGACACACACACACGCACACACACACACACACACACACACACACACACACACACACACACACACACACACACACACACACACACACACACACACACACACACACACACACACACACATATATATATATATATATATATATATATATATATATATATATATATATATATATATATATATATATATACATATATATATATATTAAACATAATACAAGGCTGTAGGGATTGTCAATGTAGTATAATAATAGGAGAGTTTTATGACCTGCCCCTATGGCAAGAGTTCAATAAATACACATACATACACACACATTCTTTCTCTATTCGACTCTCTATCTCATCTCCCATCTCTATCTCTATTTCTGGCATTATGATTTGATCATATTAACTAAATATAAAACAACCATATTCAATGATGGCAATTGCGGACAAAAAGAGGAGAATATGTTGAGAGAATATTATGAATAGGAGAACAAGCAATCTGTATGTATGTATGTATGTTTTTCTTTGTCTTAATTTCGAGTACATTTTTGACCGGCCACCTTCCTGGAGGCAAGGTTGTAAAACAAGAAATTGTCATCTCTTGAATCGCAAGAATGTTTTGCAAATTTTGAAGGTGCCAGCTATCGCAGCCATTTGTAGTCTATGATATTGTTGTTTGTGACCACACGTTGAAAACGTGTTCTGTTGTAGAGATCAGCTGCTCACTTGATGTCAGTGTTGTAAGAAAAATACAAGAGAAGGAGGACATCTACTGACCATTGATGAGGAGTTTGCAGATCCAATATCCAAGATACACCTTTAGCTACACACCCATCATTTTTGGAGCTACAGGTTATATACCAACCCGCTTGGGCCAAAATATAACTGAACTTGGATTTGTTGACAAAGAGCGCACCCTTTGTCAACAAATCCAAGTTCAGTTATACTTTGGCCCAAGCAGGTTGGTATATAATCTGTAGCTCGAATCATTATGGGTATAAAGCTGAAAGTGTATCTTGGATACTAGATCTGCAAACTCCTCATCAATGGTCCGTCGATGTCCTCCTTCTCTTGTATTTTTCTTACAACGCTGACATCAAGCGGGCAGCTGATCTCTACAACAGAACATGTTTTCAATGTGTGGTCACAAACAACAATATCAGGCCGGTCGTGCTTTAATTTGGAAGCAGCTTGTATGTATGTATGTATGTATGTATGTATGTATGTATGTATGTATGTATGTATGTATGTATGTATGTATGTATGTATGTATGTATGTATGTATGTATGTATGTGTCAGGTCACCAGTTGGTGCTACTGGTAACATGTATCCCAGTACAACCTGTCTCATGGTCGGGCCGTTGGCGACTAAACTGGCAACCCCACCAAGGTTTCTTGGTGAGGAGGGTGACTTTGGACATCCTGCAGGACTAAAAACAAAACCTGTCAAAGGGCAAAGGAGCTCTTAAGAGTCAATGGCCATCCAAAATCACCGGGAGAGATGACCCATTAGCCTTTGTCAAGGCAGAATTCTAGGAGAAGGAAAACTCTGATATAACACCTGCAACCCTGATGGTATCCAATGATGTTGACTTGTTCTTCTTTTTGGTAAATATCATCTTGGTTAAGGGAGTGGGACTGGCTTTGTGCAGTGCCTTTGCTCACTATAAAAGCTTCACGGCACAGGCATTGCTTTATATCTGGAGATCTTTCTGCACTTGTCGTTACATGGTACCATGGGCCCAGCACTATGTGTCAATAATTGTCACAGGTGTAGTGTTTGTACCAGAGTTTTCAAGTCGCTGGCTGGACTAAAAAGTCATATTCGTTCAGAGCATCGGTAGGGGTTCTCCTAGATGGATATAAAGTATTGGCCGTACTCGAAAACGAGTTGGCAGCCACCATGTATATATATGAGTGTATGTATGTATGTATGTATGTATGTATGTATGTGTGTATGTATGTATGTATGTATATATATATATCTGGGAGAGATGACCCCTTAGCCTTTGTCAAGGCAGAATTCTAGGAGAAGGAAAACTCTGATATAACACCTGCAACCCTGATGATATCCAATGATCTTGACTTGTTCTTCTTTTTGGTAAATATCATCTTGGTTAAGAGAGTGGGACTGGCTTTGTGCAGTGCCTTTGCTCACTATAAAAGCTTCACGGCACAGGCATTGCTTTATATCTGGAGATCTCTCTGCACTTGTCGTCACATGGTGCCATGTGCCCAGCAATATGTGTCAATGATTGTCACAGGTGTAGTGTTTGTACCAGAGTTTTCAAGTCGCTGGCTGGACTAAAAAGTCACACTTGTTTAGCGCATCGGTAGGGGTTCTCCTAGATGGATATAAAGTAGTGGCCGTACTCGAAAACGAGTTGGCAGCCACCATATATGTATGTATGCATTTATGGATGCATGTATGTTTGTTTGTATGTACGTATACGTACTTACAAGCTAAGGTATATAGGTTGACATATATAAAATATGAATCTATATAAATTAGTATGTCCATTTCAGTACTGTGGTTATAGAGGAAAGGTGGAATTGGAAATAGCACGGAAAATATATTTATGGATAGGATCTGTTTTTCTTTTTTACTTCTTTGATTCGTTAAATGGACATTATTGGAAAAATGAGAGCGACAATCCTTTTAAAGTAAGAGTTTTATATCGATATATCAGTGAAATCCATCTTATCAAATGTTGAGTATTACAATTAAAAAGAATTAAATAGAATAAAAAATTAACGATTTAAAATTAAGTGTTGAGGCAGGTTCGTTATATATATATATATATATATATATATATATATATATATATATATATATATATATATATATATATATATATATATATATATATATAGTAATAATAATAAATTTGAAGACTAAAATCCAAAGAGGGCTCGATAAGGATAAATATATATCAAATATATAAGAACCGTAGAGCAAATATTTATTAAAATAACAGATTAAAGTTAAAGCAAAGAATCGATGCTTTCACCCTTAACGGGATCTTCTGAAACTAACAAAGTCAATCTGTAAACGCAGAAATGGATATTTCAAAAAACTTTGCAACCGGAGGAAGACAGGAAGACGATACTTTGGTTCATGGAAACGTTCGCTGGCAAAGAACGGGAAAAAACGAATATAATACGTCATTAATCGGAGCGGTGAAAGACACGCAAAGACAGAACCACGTTTATAGTGTAAAAGAGGTCGTAGACTATTGTTCTCTTAGGTGGTTCATAGAGACGTTCTCTGGCAATGAACGAAAAAAACGAAGATAATACGTCATATGTGGAGCGTAGAGAACAATAGCACGCAAAGACAAAACCACGTAAATGGTATAGCAGAAGTCGTAGACTAAAATTCTAAGTAGGAGACCGAATGAATCTCCGCTTCAGAGTTAAGAACAAAGTAAATAAATACAATACAGAAGTAATAGAAATAAATAAATACATACACGCAAACAAATACGTACATACAGAAGCATACGCAAAACACTTACCATAGGTATACAAAGCACGCACATATAAATATGTGTGTGTGTATGCGTGTATACGAATAAATAAATAATTATATAAACGTATATAAATAAATAAATACGTATATAACAAGCGCACACACATACCTACATGTAAATACACGAATGTTCGGTGATGTAAGTCAACCAAAACATGAAGTACACATATACACACACCCTACATACGTACGAACCTGCATACGCACACAGACGCAAAACTCCCGTATACACATAGCCAAACCATATGTACCAGAATATATAAAATTATACGCCATAACATAAACAATCAAATATACGTACGAGAAGGTATACGTACCTTCACAAAACATACGGGTAATATATACTTACCTATGCAAATAAGTAATGGTATAAACAAAACATATACTTAGCTCCCACATCAAGACGTAAAATATCCACGTATAGATCGTACTATCCGTTAGGGTATAACGTGGGGCTGTAATACAGGAAAGTTATTATTATTATTATTATTATTATTATTACTATATATATATATATATATATATAGTAATAATAATAAATTTGAAGACTATAATCCAAAGAGGGCTCGATAAAGATAAATATATATCAAATATATAAGAACACTAGAGCAAATATAAAATAACAGATTAAAGTTTTGGCTATATTACTTGGAACGCGTGCAAATACATAAGTTATGTCATAGTACCTAGGTGGTTCAATGCAGGAGGATGCAGAACAATTATATGAAAGACCACTTATTGTAGTGGTGGTAGGCTTTGTCATTTTACCACCCCCACTCCTTAAGACTAGCCTCAGTGTCACGTGATTGATTCTTTAGAATCTGCCATTTGACCAGAAGCAGTGAACTTTTTCAGTGCTTTGGAATTTAGTCCTCGCTAGCTGTTCCATCCACCGAATTATTATTATTTTTATACGAGTCCCTAGTGTCCGCGCATTGCCTGGAGACTTAGCTGAGAATAGACTCCCTGATGACGTAATGAATTCTCGACAGTTACATTACGTAACTATCTTTATCCCATTACAGAAACTAATTAGTTGGAGTGAAAATTTTAGTAAGTAAGTTAATTTTTAATTTTTTAAATGTTCTTATTTTACGTCTTTCATATATATATATATATATATATATATATATATATATATATATATATATATATATATGAGAGTATTGAAGTTTGCTTGAAGCATTGTGGAATAATAAGGTAAATTTCTTTAAGTCGTTTGGAAGCCTCGACATTACAAATGGTTAAATCTCCGGGTAACAAAATCCGGTGGTGGAGAGAGAGATGTAAGTGGGTGTACGTTGAAATGCGCGGCGTGTATAAGATGTGTAGAGGAATGAAGGAAAGAGCGTAAAGGATAAAAATAAAAATAACAACACGAGAGAGAGATACCTTGGGAGAGATTTAATTGTCCCTATATATTTCGGTTTCACATCCATCAACTGGGGGGGGGGGGTTGTCCGGGGTGGGGGAAAGGTTGTCTGTCGGAAAGGTGCGAAACGTGTCCTCCGCTGTTCGTTGTTTTGAATATCTGAGGTATTAAACAGAGCGCACCTGCGCGTGAAATGGGGTCGGTCAGGCAGAGGTCAGCGGACCAGGGCCTCGTCTTTCCGGAAACACATAGCCAAATGCGGAAACAAAAACGGAAGGCCCATTGTCACAATTCTAGCGACAGAAAAAAACGTCGGCACGTTACGTATCAAGGAAGCACTTTGGATGAAACGCCTAGGGCCACAATTAAACAACCGATCCGAGAGAAGCGAAATGAGGTGGTTGGTTTAAGTTAACAAACGATGCAGCAACACACGCACACACACACACAAGCGAGACAGCAACGCACGCACACACACACAGAGTAGCATTCCACCATACGAACATATTACACTGCCAATACAGAGGAACAAGGCAACAACACACGCACACACACACACACTCAAGCGAGACAACAACACACGCACACACACAGTAACATTCAACAAACAGGCAGAGAATGGACTGACAGCTAGCGCAACCCCCTTCCAAAATTGAAATAACTACTTTGGCCGCTGACCTCTGCCTGACCGACCCCATTTCACGCGCATGCGCGCTCTACTGAATTCCTCAGATATTCATAACAACGAACAGCGGAGGATACGTTTCGCACCTTTCCGACAGACAACCTTTCCCCCACCACGGAAAAAACCCCAGTTGATGGATGTGAATCCGAAATATATAGGGACAATTAAATCTTTCCCAAGGTAACTCTCTCTCGTGTTGTTATTTTTATTTTTATCCTTTACGCTCTTTCCTTCATTCCTCTACACGTCTTATACACGCCACGCATCTCAACGTACACCCACTTACATCTCTCTCTCCACCACCGGATCTTGTTACTCGGAGATTTACCCCTTTGCATTGTCGAGGCTTCCAAACGACTTAAAGAAATTTATATATATATATATACAAATATAATTTCAGCGAGATCATATTTCGGCTGTGGTCAAAAACAAAGCGAAACGCAATTTTCGAGATGTGCAGCAAGCGCTGAATGGACTAAAAGAAGACCAGAGCAATTAACATACGCTATGGAGGCCATGCAAGCTGAAAACGGCGGTCCTGAAGCTATCAGCCACAGGAGCAAAAAGAAACGAACCAAGCTAAACAGGTTAAACAATATATATATATATATATATATATATATATATATATATATATATATATATATATATATATATATATATATATATATATATATTATATATTATATATATATATATGTGTTAAGGTGCAAGTTAATTGCTTGCATAGGCGGTTGTTGTTTTTTGTCATATATGGATATTGTTTTTTACTTAGTACATTTATTTTATCTTTATTTTATTATATATTTTTCTAGGGTCATATCCTTATTTTTCCTCTACATACCCACTACCTTTGGCCCTTTATGGTCTGGGTTCAAATCCCGCCGAGGTTAATTTTGCTTTTCATCCTTACGGGGTCGATAACATAAAGTACCAGTAATACATTGTGATAATTGCTGGTCTTTTGCCAAATGTAGAAACAATTATTATATGTCTATAATATATATATGTTTTAATTATTATTCTATTTTCTTATCGGCTATATCGTTGTCAACATTGGTTTTTATTTTGTATTTTAATTCCTTCAACCCTGCATTCTTGTATTGCTTTATGTCCTTAATGCTTACTTCAAACAATGTGCCAGCAGACGTCAGGTAGACAGGTCGTCACGCCTGGAAACGCACGAGAAGATGACCGAGATTGAGATAATAGCTGCTAAATTATAATAAGCCCCCAGCTGTGATCTGTCCGAAAATAAACCAAGTGAATACGGTGAAATACCACTATGACAGTATTTGTGGTAGCATATAAGAAGGAATCGGGATAATATTCAACTACGGCCAGACGCGAGTTTACATGTTAAAACATATCTGAGGAGATTTCAATTCCAGAGTCACGTTCAGTGATTGATAGATCGTTTCTCGAGCTGATCGAGAGCGAAACATGTAATATATAATTAAATATGGATATGATACAACATTGATTCTTTGTTCCCTTATATATTAATACTACATATATATATATATATATATATATATATATATATATATATATATATATATATATATATATATATATATATATATATATATATATATAGAAAGGATGAATATAAAATGAAAGTGCTTTTGTTAAAAAAGGAATTTATTAGGTATTGACATATGTTTCTGTAACAGACCGAATACCTATGTATCGCTGCTTGCGTAATCATATAATGTTAGCAAGTATTCGATAGCAAATGTATAATCAGTTGTCACTTCTTCAGAGATTTTGGATAAACTGGATAAAATCAGAAAAATTGAAGTATTTATATTAGTAAAAGAGGAAGGAACAGAGGGGATAGAATATGACAGATGGTAAAATAATTTACTGCTAAACAAGTATATAATGGGTTTTTAATGAGAATACCATGAGTAAATCTAAATAAGAATTTTGGGGGTGCCGATTTTAATCTCTACTTGACCAACTGGACAGTGGACAGGGCTGGTCATTTGGTGCAGTAGTATTAATCATAAAGTGTCAATTGGGGAAGGGGGAGATTTCGATTGCTACTAAATAACATCAATGCTAGTAGTCAGCTGGTATTTGCACTAGGGAATTGAATAAAAAAATCAGAAATCTCATTTTATCTATAGCAGTTTGTATTAAAAGGTAAATAATAGAAGAGTTGATAGAATTAAGACTAATAAAGAATGTTCATATCTATTTTGACAATCAAACGGGGATAGAGACAGGCGTTCAATCCTGGTAGTATTTATAATATGAAAATGTAGATTTTAAGCGATGGTTACAGTATAACGATCGCTCTATTCTGTTATTTAATAAAATGTTTTTGGATTTCATAATACAAAATAATTCTACATTACATAATCTACAAAATTCCTGTCCATTGGAATATGGGGGGGGGGGGGGGGGGCAGTCGCTATTATATCCCATTTTAGGTGAAATTGTTGGTTATTTTCACGCAGCTGCCAAGCCTTGTCTGCGAGTGTTGTTACATAACGCTGGTTTTCATGTTTTATCGAATAACGATGTCTATAAAGGCGTGATTTAAAGGAGGTGGCTGTAGATCCCACATAGTACCACTTCTGTCTATCCGATTCGATAGTACATTTGTATACGATGTTGCGTTCAAGACACTGATTGTTCAACGGACACATTCCTGGTTGGACACAGTTGCAATTACAATTTTGCGTTGTTGTATTGCCATGGATGGGTTGATGAGGTTGCTTATGTAGGACAGGATGTTGTTTGTTGTTTTGTGATGTTATAGCTAATGTTTTACGTGTATTGTTATGTGTTGGAAGGCGTTTATACAACCGTTTTGCGTTAAGCATTTTTATATGTTGTTCAATATTAGGGGCGGTTGAATATGAAAGTCGGATGGTGTTAGGGTTTAAGATTTTATTATATTTATGTGATGTTGGAAAGTGTTTTCTAACTAATCGAAAGAATTTTGAGGGTAGATTGGTTTTAATAGATTTGTTACAGAAACATATGTCAATACCTAATAAATTCCTTTTTTAACAAAAGCACTTTCATTTTATATTCATCCTTTCTACATTTCTCCGGAATATAATTTATACTCGTTGAGCAAACCTGCACGTACGCTGTTCATCTCTAACGTAACGATATATTATCACTACATTATTGATAACCTGAAATTTTATATATATATATATATATATATATATATATATATATATATATATATATATATATATATATATATATATATATGTATGTGTGTGTGTGTGTGTGTGTGTGTGTGTGTATTTGGTTTGCAAGGTTTTTGATATGAAATCGTGTGTTGACACAAATATTGCTATTTTTGGGGAGGGTCATATTGTTATAATATTGCCAGAAATGATAATAAAACACACTCACTGTTTGGTTTGGATTGGTTTTCGCTTCGGTACCTTTTATATTTCCATAGTTAATTTATCTGGTCAATCAATGCGAAATATATATATATATATATATATATATATATATAATTAATCGGACAAAAACTTCTAAACATCACTATCACATTTAATTTGGCCCTTAAAAGACAGTAATATTGATTATTCGATCTCTTGGAGGACGATTTCGAGAGCGCCCGCATACCTGAATATGGCTCTCTCAAGGATTTGTCATCTCTGTATCGAAGAAATGTTTCATATAATTACCAATCCTAAGAATGCTATAAACAAAAAGAAGGAATTATTTAATTCCTGCTTGCATCGACCCTCCAAGACTTTTAAATGTTTCTATAATCTATAGAAAATATTATATATAGCCTCTATATCTTCCCCAATTACAATTCATATGTTTTCGCTGTTTCTTTTTGTGATGTTTTTAATGATATTTTTAAAGGTATTTTTCATGATTATTGAACACTTTTCTAATAGCCTTTATAAGTCTTTTAAATGCATACATACAAATACTTTATATCATCACATTTATACATAGGTATAAGTAATGTTATCAAAATATATACCTAAAATGTTTATCCTGGAACATATGTAATACTAATGGCCCGTCCGGCTGGCCGTCGGCTAGGTATACCGGCATTTTTTTATCTTTTCAGGAAAGTAATGCCCCCTGTTTGGTCCAGCCGTTTGGCGGAAAGTTTGTTACCTACATACGGCCGTCAGTTTTATAGTATCGATATTATGCTCTAAAATCATATAAAAAATAATTTTTGCATATACTACCATTAGAATATAATTTGAAAGTAAAAATGTGACTAAACGCTAAATATAACTATCTTTAAATAACTTAACTCCGTAAACTAATAAAAATTAGAGTTATCTTTTCCTTTGATAAAAACATGTGTACATCTAAACTTTACGTGACATTTAAACTTTACATAAATATTAACAATTTCGTAAATTTATTTCTATCTTGATACAACTATATAATATACATAATAATATACATCATCTATACAAAAATAGTATTACTTCTACATTCTTAAGCCATATATTGAAAATGTAAACATATCTTCGTCCAGCATATCAAATCTTTTCTTATATAAAGCTATCTGAATCTAACCATAACTATCTATCTATTAAATGAATCAAATATATACTCATCAAAACTATTTATATATACACAACTAATCTCTTATAATGTAATAAAATATACTTATAATATCATAATATCAAAACACACCCGTAGAATACATCCAATCGTATATATAAATATAAGATATTTTTCACATTTTGAATTAATATTTTCTCACTTTAACACATTTATTTATAATTCACACATTATATTATAAATACTTCCAAAATATATAATTAAATAATTAAATAAATAAAAATAAATATAATTATTTCATTCTCTTTACACCCTTGCAAATATATTTCGGACAATTATATACGTACATTCCTATAAATATTCTGTAAGTAGCTTTAATATTTTTTTCTTAAAATCTTTTCTTAAATTTTCTTTCACATAAATAGTAAACTCTATTTCCTTTTCTTACTTGAAAAAAAATTCTAATAATTATTTAAATATAACTAGCGTCTAAACATATCGGTCTTTTTCAGTTTTAACGTTATCCTGATAAGCATATTCATCTCAAGGTTGAAGTTTCGTTCACTATTCACATAGAACTCACAACATTAAGTTCTTGTCTGAATATGTCACTATCTGTAAATCAATTTTTGTATTTTAACTGATGAGGCGTACCAAGATATTGTTACCCTTGAAGTATATATAATAAAATAAATAGGGTTTTATAAAGATAGCTTCCATTTATTAATATTATTGATATTATATTCAAGAAGAAACCTGTTGAATGCTCCTAATCTTTTATAAATTAAATTTGTTGAATAATCAACAAATTAAATAACTCAGTGTTTATATGTAAATATATATATATATATATATATATATATATATATATATATATATATATATATATATATATATATATATATATATATATATTAAAATAACAGATTAAAGTTTAAACAAAGAATCACTGCTTTCACCCTTAACGGGATCTTCTGAAACCAAAAAATCAATCTGTAAACGCAGAAGTAAATATTTCGAAAAACGTTACAACCTAAGGAAAACAGGAAGACGATACTTTGGTTTGTGGAAACGTTCCCTGGCGAAGAACGGGAAAAAACTGAAGATAATACGTCATTATGTGGAGTGATGAGAACAATTACGCGCAAAGACAAAACCACGTATATGGTATAAATGAAGTCGTAGACTGAAAAAAATTAATAATGCTTGTCTTACAGTATATGAGGAACAAAATGTGCAAATATATGGAAATATAATTAGTCATTTAGATTTAATTGTCGACAAATAGTTAAAAAGACCATCACAGAATTTAACTATTTAATTACCATGTTCAAATAATCTTATGATATTTGACTTCCTCCATGATTAGAATAACTAAAATAACTATTAAAAACTCAAAAGAGAAGGCAAATGGATACCCGGCCATACAGATATTAGAGGAAATAGGGAAGCTAATGAATTAGCAAAGGAGGGAGTACAGAGGGAAATAATAGATAAAGACAACATCCTTAATCTATCGCAAGAGAAATCATTTAGCAAGAATATAATTAGTCAAGGGTAAGTAACATTTAGCGAAGAATCTAGAGATAAGCTCTCAAACCTCAATCCTCTACATCTCAACTAGATGTGACATCATTTAAAATATACCAGATACTGTACAATATTAATAAAAAAAAGACTATGCTGGCTCCGAACTGGACATACCTCATTGAATTACATTTTATCACGAACTGGTCGTAAGCAATCGCCTCTATGTTCATGTGAAGATTTCGCAGAAACACTTTGACACTATTTGTTCCAATGTAAAAACTATCAGTCTTTAGGCTGATCATTAAAAAACTACCAAGATTGGAGATACAATATATTATAAAACATCTACCAACCATAACCAACACTTTTCAGTACATGGATGTTAGGAAAAGATTCAACAACAGAACCTCCTGGGTGCTTTGTATCTCCCTTGTTTCGCATATTTTCTTTATCTTTTGTATGCTTCTTTTGCCTCCAGTTAGCGTTCCTTATTTAATGTTTTATTTCTTTTATTTATTTTGTTATTTAATTTTTATTTTTATATTCCGTTATCTTTGTATATAGGTATATATATATATATGTATATATATATATATATATATATATATATATATATATATATATATATATATATATATATATATATATATATATATATATATATATATATATATATATATATATATATATATATAAAATATTAAACAAATAATGAACAAACAATTCCTTATATTAAACAAAAAAAGTTCACTATTTAACGATCGTTTCTATTTTATCTTGACTCTGTATACCGTTTATCTTTCACCGAAATTGGATTTTCATTACATCTCTTCTTTCCATGATATCCGGAATACATTGAGTTCTTCATACGGATTGGACACTACCGTAAACTCTTGGTAGATTTATCTACATATATATATATATATATATATATATATATATATATAGAAAGATTTGAATGGATACAGTTTAGTTGAAAGGAATTTATTGACACGTGTTTCTATAACAGTTACATAACCTAAAACAGCTATCTACAAACTTTTAGTTATGCAGACATTCAATATTTCAATGTTATTATTTACTGTCATTTCATCAGAATAATATTACTGAGGACCTATTTAGTTTTTATAGACAATATTAGGAGGGAGGGGTGAAGTTGTTAGAAGAATAGTTGAAGGAGTGGTTTTTCGATAGCAGTGAGAATTCTTGGTGGCAGTGAGTAATTAGATTCCCATCTGTTGTTTTGACATTTTTTATAGAATATATTATTGGTTATTTTTCTAAATCTATAGAAGGATTAGAGATAGTGAAGATATGCTTGGTTGGTTTTGTGTTTGCACTTAATTAACATTCAGACTTAAATTTTTCTTTCAAGTGTACGTATCCTTTCACCCACGCATTCACACACAAATATATTTGCACACCTCTACAAAATACATATACACACAATTCACATATTCATACTTACATATATATACACATGCATACACATATATATACACACATGTATTCATGTACGTACATACGCGCTCATGTGTATACATTTTCATACTCAACTTATCTTTATATACACACGTATAGACACACACATATATACATACATACTCTAGTCCATGTGTACACACATACACATACATACACATCCATATACACATATATACATACACATATATACATACATATATACATATACATATATATATATATATATATATATATATATATATATATATATATATACATATACATACATACACAAACATACATATATACACATATACATATATATATATATATAAGCACTTTAATACATGAATACACTTACATCTAACTATACACATCAAACATATATATATATTTACTTATTTATATACATTTTCACATATATATACATACTTATGGACGTTTTTAGACACATTCATTATCGCATATTTGTACCTATTCTCATCAGCATATCTTTTCATTATTAGTATGGTAATTTAAGGTTATTAATATATGTTGAGAAGAGATTGTTTTTATATTTTTCTAACTAGATTAAGGTTTATATAGTTGGGGGATGTCCCTCTTTTATGTAATATTCGGCTTGTAGTGGGAAAAAAGGGTTTTAGTTCTGTGACGGCAGAATAATGTTCGTTCAATTCTGTTATTCAGCAGTTTCTTCTTGTGTGTGATTATGTAATAAATCTCAAGATTACACAATTTGCAGAAATTTTGGCTCCTGGAAAAGCTTTGGGTTTTAGCTAATTTTTCCCATTTTAGGGTAAACTTTTGATCGCTATCCCTGAGCGTCCAAGCTTTTTCTGCTAGAGTTGTTACATTTCTTTGGCTCTGGTGTTTTATTGAGTAAGAATGCCTATACAATCGAGATTTAAACGATGTTGCCGTTGATCCCACGTAATACCACTCGTTGCCTCCGGATTTAATGGTACACTTATAAATAATATTTTTTTCCAGGCAGTTATTGCCGAGGGGGCAGTTGTCAGGATAGGTGCAGTTACAGTTGTGTACGTTGGGTTTTCTCTGGAGTAGTATTGCGGACGAACTTAGGTGTGGTTTATTTATGTTCTGTAGTGTATTGTCTACTGTTTTTTTTGTGTTCTTTGTACTTAAGTTCTTAGTGTTTTCGTTTAACCTTCTAGTATTGATCTTTTTTATGTGTTGTTCAAGGTTTAACGCTGTAGAGTATGACAGTCTTATAGTGGTAGGGTTTAGGATTTTGTGGTATTTGTGTGATGTGGGAAAATGTCTTTTAATTATTTTAAAGAAGAGTACTGGTAAATTTGTACTAATGGAGCTATTGTATTCGGGGTTATACCATAAGTACTCTTTGCATCGCTTTCTATTAGTTTTGTTTGTTGGTTTACTGGTGTGCATACTATGGTAGTAAGTGTGGTTTGGTGTTGTGTTATTATATCTACCTATGTGGGATTTATTTTGGGTGTTTTGATTGTTCCCATCTATGTACTCTATTTTGTTGAGGTAGCCTGCTTTACTAAGGGCGTTATCGTAGTACTCGGCGTGTTCCTTAAATACTTGTATGTTAGAAGATAGACCCGAGATTCTAAGGGAAATATTTTTAGGGATAGATTTAATTATAGAGATGGGGTGGTTAGACCCAACATTTACGTATTTGAGATTTTCATTCAATTTATGAAACGGTTTAATCAAACCAGAGTTTAAATTGAGTGTGACATCCAGGAAGTTAACTACTTTAAGGTTGTATTCATATGTTATAGTTAGTCCTATTTCGAGTAGTAGTTTTCTTATATCTTTGCGTAGTTTTTCTAGTTTTTGGTTATTAAGGTTTTTAGCTAGGAGGAGAACATCGTCGCGGTATATTCTGCCGTATATATATATATAACGAAGGAAATGTGGTAAGGAACCAGGTGGACCATAACGCACCAAAGTACTCAATACTTAGGGTAGTAGAGTGGGTAATAGGAACAAGTAAGACCCCGACGGCTGAGCTCAAGCCGTTTCGACGGCTAATTCTGTACTGAATGAACATTTATTCTGGTATTTAAATAGCCGAACTTATCAAGGGGTAATTCCATATATGGTCAAAGAGATAATCACCAGGATTGGTCACATCACAAGTTAGTAGTAAATCTGTGATGGCAAGTTGGTGGGGAAAGGGGTAGCTAAACCTGCCGGTAGGAGAAAAAGGGAGAGGGGGTGGAGTAGACCCATTCATGCGTTGGTAGTGCCAGCTACAGCTGGATGTGAGGTCAAAGAAGATACTGGGGAGGGGGAGGGGGAGGAGGTCGAAACGGTAAGTAGAACAATGAAAGGTAAAACTATAAAAGGTACTGAGAGAGAAAAAAAAAATAAGCAAAATCTGGTTACTAAGACTTAAGTCTCTCGCTATTGCTAGGCTAAAGAAATACATAAATAAATAAATAAACAAATAAAAAAATAAGTGAATAAAAGAATAGATAAATAAATAAATTTAAAAAAAATATATATATATATATAAATAATGTAGAATAAAAAAGTAAATAATAATAGTAGAAGTAAACTAGGTGGGACGGAAATAAAGGGACCCTTATACGAGGTATAAGTGCGTGTATCGTACGGTGACGGGTCAACAAAGGGGGGCATAATACTAAAGAGACTAAGACGAAAATAATAAAGGTTTCTACCCCAAACACAGGGTCAGCAACCACCCAGTGCAAGAAAGTAAACTAGTACGAGAATATAATTCAGGGTCCCGCAAAAAAATATTAGTGCTAACTCTAAGGGTACCGCCACGAAACAAAAAGTCTTATACAAGCTACATGAAAGATCGTACGAAGTAAAAGTAAAGAACGGAAAATTAATACAGGAACACCCCCCCCCCCCAAAAAAAAAGGGAAAAAGAAAAAAAGAGATACTGGATAAACGAGAAATTAAAGCAAAGATGCCACTAAGAAATATAGAAGGCACGGAAAAAAGTCAGCGGTCGGAGAAGGGGGCGAGTATCCGAAATCTAACACCTCTGCTATAAAAAGCGGAGTCAGCCAAATCTATCATAGAATAGGGGAGGGGATGGGGGTGCTGAAGCTACAAGGGACCGATGGGCTACCTCGGGTGGGCGAGAAAAAGACGACGACAAAGAAAGGGAACTGGGGTAGAAGGAATAGGGAGGGATGGGGGGAAGGAGGAGATATAGAGGAAGCGATAAAAGAATGTAAAAGAAGATCTTACGTCTCCATAGGCAAGCAGGGGTTACCCATTACAAAATAGGCAAGTGGGGTGTTATAGCCCTACTCTACCCCCCGGGTCATTATGGGGTTTGAGGGCGAGGTAAGTCCTACGTAATCGGTGTTTACATGCAGTAACCAGTTCAGCTTTCTTGTTTAGGAGTTGGTCCGTCGAAAACAGCATTTGTAATGTTTCCTCCGAGCATAAATTGCACGGACGGCGTCCTCCCGTGTAAGAGTTCGCTCTGGACAGTAATTTCCAAGTGAGATCATAGTTGATGTTGTTGTCCTTGAGGTCCCATATGTGGCCCGAAAGTGTAGTGGCGTGACGGCGGGCCGGGTTTCGGAAGGTATGTCTGTGTTGGTATAGCCGGGTCTTGAAGTCGCATGCGGTTAATCCTATATAAGCTTTGTTGGAGGTGTCCGTGCTCACGCTGCACTGGTAGATCACATTACGGTCTCTGCATCTGTTGTCGAGGGGGCAACTGGATCTATCAGGACAGTTGCACCTCCTGGTCGGCTCTCCACTGCTATTTAGGTTGTTTCTTCCATCGGGGTTGAGTTTTTTGTTGTTGGAGGAGACGATGTCTTGTGCGAAGTTAGGTGTAGTGCTGTAAGAGAGTTTGATGGTAAGTATATATATATATATATATATATATATATATATATATATATATATATATATATATATATATAATATATACCTATATACAAAGAGATCGGAATATAAAAATAAAAATTGCGTAATATATTTGTATTTGAGCTCAGAAGAAAATTCTCTATTCTTCTTTGAGCTAATATTATTATTATTACTGTGAACTGCGGAATACTCTTAATTCCGATCCTTGTATACTTAACGAGCTCCAAATTGTTGAGCTAATAAACTCGAATGGTTGGGCTGCCCTCTCTAGCATTTTCCCCAATCCATGAGAGCCGTTATTTGATGCAAATAACACGTGATTTCGCCCTACGCTGAGCACCGTACATATTAGCTTTCTCTCTATCCATGAGGTTAGATGTGTCGTGAACAGAATCCACACTTGCTGACTGAGGAACCTGTGGGCTTGTAAACTGCACATTTCTGTGGCGAAACGAACTAGATTCGTATCAGCAAGCTTATAGTTATAAGGTTGGTAATTTAAAACTCTACTTCAGAGATTTGATTCTGACTTAGTTTTTTTTCTATTTAATTGCTAACCTGTAGATATTGTTCTCCATACAGTAACGGTTAAACTCACTTGTAATAATTCTTTACACACATCTCACAGTGTAACACAATTCTCTTTGTGTAATATATGTGTATTTGAGCTCAGAAGAAAATGGTCTATGCTTCTTTGAGCTAATATTATTATTATTACTGTGAACTCCGGAATACTCTTAATTCGGATCCTTGTATATATATATATATATATATATATATATATATATATTAAAAGCTTTTAACTATAGTCAGTTTCTCGCTATTTGTACTGAGATTTAGTATGAAAACTATTTTAAAACACACACACACAAAAGTAATACATGCACACACGCAAACACACACACTTATGTATATAATATATATATATATATATACGTGTGTATGAGCGCACGCGCGCGCATGTCTGTGTGTGTGTGAGTGTGTGCCGGACTAAACACAGTAATTAATGTATTCAGTACATTGGTAAAGTGTAAACATCATGTTTAATATAGAAATGGCTTCTACGGGGCTAGAATTATTAGTACTAGTAAAACTTTCAGCGCCACCATTACCAATAATATTCAAGAAAACAAAAGATCCTGTACGCAATTGTCGGAACTTCAATCACAAATCATATATATATATATATATATATATATATATATATATATATATATATATATATATATATATATTGTTATACTTTGGGAGGGTCATGTTGCCAATAAGAAACACACGCTCCAGTTGCTTTCACTTCAATTTATTATATATTTATAAATTTATAAATTTATAAATTTCTGGTTGGTTGGTTCCACAACCAGATAGTTGTTTATATATAGTCATAGTTCTTTCGTCACACACTCTGTGACCTCTTCAGTGACTGGGGATTCCTTTCTTTGTTTCTGTGCCTCTCCTTTGTTCTGTCCTACGCCATTTTGTTTCTGTGTGTGTGTTGTGTGCTCAGTCTGCGCATGCGCCCCATCCGGGTGTCTGTGTGTGTTTATGTTCATTTATTTATTTGTTTATTTACATGTTACTGGTTGGTTGTTTGTTCTATGTGTGTGTTTGTTTTCATTTTGTCCTTAATTGTAGGTTGTGATGTTGCTGTTCCACTCATACTTTCTATTTAATTTTGGTTGTAATTCTTTTATGTTTATTGCCTCTGTATTTTGTCTAAACATTGCGTCTTTTCTGTGTGTAGATTCTATTTTTATTTCTATGTTCTCTAATTTACCCTTCTGTTCTATTTTAGCATGTTGGTAGAGTACAGATGATTCTTTATTATCTTGAAGGTCTCGCCAGTGTTCATTTATCCGTTCCCCTACACTACGAGCTGTCTCACCTATGTACACTATATTTTTGCCTCTACATTGTCCTTCAGTACATCTTATGCTATACACTACATTTCTAGTTTTACAGTTAATATGGGGGCTTATTTTACAGGTTATACATCTCTTATCTATACATGAGGGTCTTTGAAAAGGGTATGTCTTGCTAATAAGTG
>OZ024743.1:354959947-355017447 GCA_964016885.1 Eledone cirrhosa | reverse complement strand
ACCACCATTGTAAATATTACTACGTTTGCCAACACTAAAAATATAAGCAGTAGCAATATTTTAAATTTGTCTCAGCCAGAGTTTCATTTCCCGCCATTACCACTGACTGCAGGTGTTAAAGCCGCCACCCCCTCCACCACCACCACAGCGACAACCGCCACCACCACCATCACAGCGACAACAGAAACAAAAGAAAAAATAAATTAACTCGTGATATCGAAATGAATTCAACCAAAATGAACTCTTCCACACCACTGACGCCACCACCAACACAACTGAAACTAAAATTAACAATAACAAAAATAACGATAACAACAACAGCAACAATGAAATTAAGAAAACTACCCTGAGTTTTGCAAGAGTAGCAAAAACGTGCGAAGCGATCCAGGTAACTCAGGAGGAATTAGAAGAAGCCAAAAGATTGGTAAAGAAAGATGGGTACAGGTACCCCCCACCCCCCACCCCACACCCCACACCTAATAAAATGGAGCATCGTCGCCTATGCACCGTGTCTTATCGGACAATTAACATAAAATCGTGCCGAGTGGAAGGAGCATCCGAGTCCCAAATCCAAAAGGCTTTGGGACATGTGTGGGCAAAAACAACACACATCAGACGTGGGCAGAAATATGGAACCGTGGACGTGTTCTTTGAAACACCACAGGAGGGCAGAGAACACTCCATGGCCCCGTTAAGAAGTGACGACTTCATACTCGTCCCAAGCTATTGTGGCCAGAGACTTGTGAAGATCAGGGTGACCCACGTTCCCCCGGCCATCGAAATTCCCTGGCTAATGGCTGCGGTCCTCGCCGGCATCGAGGCCAACACCAAGATAATTGAAATAGCGAAAGAAAAGCAGGAGAACTGGTCCGGGTCTGGGATAGAGCTCCTGATCCAAGCGGACCATAAAAGCATTGAGGAGATCCCAGCAGCCACCTCACCGTAATCGTCGAGGGCAGAAGGCATAGGTGTGTCGTTTGTGGTGAAGGAACCCACCTAAGGGCTTTCTGCTCTCAGGCTAAAAGGTTGAGGCCACCTCTCTTACGCACCCCAGTGACTGAACCATCAACACCACCAGCAGCAGAAATGGCAGCAACAACTGTAGCAGCAACAACAGGAGCAACTGTAACAGCAACAACCCCAGCAACAGTAGCAAAACCAACACCACCACCACCCAACGCGCTAGAACTAGCACCAGCGCCTACACCATCCACCACGCCACAACCAAAACTAACGCCTGTGGAGGATTTTCCACTCCCCGGCTTATCGCAACTGGAGACAGATTGTGACGACGAGGAGTGGGAAACGGTATCAGAAAAAAAGAAAAAAAGAAACCAAAAAAGAAAAATTCTCTTCCTTCCCCCTCCAAAAACAAAATACAGAGGGAAACAAATAAATTATCAAACAAAAAAGTTAGGACAGATATGCCACAATCCACACCAACATCACCAACACCATCACCACAAACACCAACACCATCACCATCATTAACCCCAACACCACCATCACCAACACCACAAAAGTCACCAAAAAGCGAAACCGAAACAAACCCACAACAAACGCAAAAAAGAAAAAACAACCAAAACGATACACACTACACAGCATTAAATTTGAACAACAACCAATTATTACACTACATGCAACACAACACCAGCATCACAGAAAAAGACTACACAACAACCCAAAAGTTCACACCACCTCCACACATACACATCACTCGCATCACACAGAAAACGTACACGACACTAAAACAAAAATTCCCCAAAGTCATCGGAGACTTCCGACAAACACTCTCCAGGACGATTTATAAGGACATCCTTCCGGAGGAAGCCACAAGCAGTGAAAAGGATGGACAAACCATCCTTCCTCTACGAGAAGTAAGGTAAGTGGTCTTTCCCATCTTTTCCACTCCATTTCAACATGACGTCACTCAGAATAGGCAGCATATATGCGCGTGGCTTGGGGTCGTCATGGAAGCAGGGCCACCTGCTCAACGACCTCAGGTCACTAAACATAGATGTAGTGGCCATCAGCGAAACCAGAATCTCCGAAGCACGTGTCTTCGTACCGATCTTCGGCGGCTACGATGTGTACGCATCTCCCAGCCGTCCGGGATCGGGGGGGGGGGGGTTATATGCTGTCCTTTTTCGGAGAGGTTTGGATCTCGCCATACGGGCCATCTTCCTGGAGCCAGAAGGTAAGTTGGTGGTGCTAGACGTGACCAGCGGAGACGGGCAAGCTTTCAGGCTAGTGGCCGTCTATGCCCCGACAGGAGCAGGGCGACCTGATTTCTTCCAGCGTCTGGAGACCTTTCTTGGAACGTCCCGCTCTTTAGTGTTAGTGGGCGACTGGAACGGGATTTTAGATGCACGCTGGGACTGTGTGGGATTTGCGAATTGGGGAGGAGGGTGCAAGAGCCTCACCAACCTGCTCAGGCGTTTTGAACTGTCTGACAGGTACCGATCGGATTTCCCGAATGTGCCAATGTGGACTTGGACAAATCGCATTGGGTCATCCAGATCATATCTAGATAGAGTATTTTGTAGGGAAATAGATAGGTCTAGCATAGGCTGTCCCAATTCAAGATAGTCAGCTATACGGACCACAAATTCGTGATGTGTGTGCTTGACTTACATAGGCTTCATAGACGAGGACCCGGCTACTGGAAGCTAAACGCGTCCTTGCCAGCGCGCAAGGCCTACAGAGAGCGAATTAGCGAACTAGTTAAGCGGGCATTGACGGGGGGCATCGTCAACAACAAGTGGTGGTTTGCTCTGAGAAGAGCAATTAGAATAGAGTCCATTAGGTTTAGTAAGGCTTTAGCAATAGAGAAAAATAGAGCAGAGGGAGAATTAGTTTGAATATTAGACGAGGCGCTTAGCAAAGGCATCGCGACCGACGTGCTTGCGGCGAAATTGACCCTTGACCAATTCTTCAATGCAAAGCACGATGCTGCGTCGTCAGAGCTAGGGTGCGTGCTCTCAGACACGAGGGGACGAAAGCCGTTCAATGGGCCCGAGTGGCGGAGGTTCTTCGTGGCAACAAACCACGATCCGGTCTTTGGTCGACCACGACGGGCGCATGCTACTCGATCCCGGGCAAATGTGTGAAGCTTTTCAGCGACACTTCGCTCAGCTGTTCGGGGGAAGCGGCGGGCCGGATCGAGGGATGGACATTAGTATCTACCTCGACGGACTGCCGCGGCTCTCGGCCACTGAGGCGGAGTGTTGCGAAAAGCCGATAACAGCCGCTGAAGTACGGGAGGCAATGACTGGCTGCACAAGGGGTAAATCGCCTGGTTTGGATGGTCTGCCCTATGAACTTTACGTACATATGCCAGACTTGTTCGGAGGCCTCTTGCGGGACGTCTACTGCAACTGGCAACAGAACGGGATAATTTCCAGCTCTGTCAGCCGAGGAGCTGTGGCGCTGCTGAGAAAGGATCCGAACAAGGGGGATAACAGATGATTTTAGGCCCATAAGTCTGCTAAATACAGTGTTCAAGATTTTGGCCAAGAGAATACGAAGCGTTGACAGGAGCAATGATCAACCAACAAAAGTCAGTGGGCCTACAGCTCGGCACCTGGAGAGGGAGGTCCATACAGTCCAACAGCGTCGTTGGGCGCTGGACGGACGGACCGGTTAAATTGCTCGGGGTCTGGTTCGGTCCGGATCTCCAGACGGACAAAAACTGGGACGAGGTGACAAGCAGGGTGGCTTCTCACACCCAGAAATGGGCCGAGAGGAAGCTATCCGTGAAAGGTCGAGCGGAGGTGGCTAACGCGTTTATCGCGTCCGTCATCTACTACCGCCTGACCGTGGTACCTTGTCCTAAGCCCCGCCTGACTGCGCTGGAGCGTTTGCTCTTTCGCTTTTTGTGGAAGGGACGCGCTTCGATGGTCAGGCGGTCCATCTGCTGTCAACACCCGCTACGTGGATGGCTGGGAATGCCGTGGCTGATGATGTGCAGACACGCGCTCAGGCTATGACATCTCCACCTCTTCTTCGACGGTGATCAGGTGTGGTCTCCGTTTGCTAGACGCGTCTTTCCCCAGCTCGTCTCCTTGACGGAGCTGCAGTCCTGGGTCAAGCGAAGACCGTGAGGGAGCGCTTGGAGACTGGAATGTCTTCAGGCGCTCACAGCCCTCGACCAATCGGGCAATGTGATCCGTTGAAACTCCACCTTGGCGTTCTATAGAGGATTAGTGGAGGGGAAGAGCGACGACGTACTTGGGGAAACTCTAGGCGTCGACGAAAATCAACTAGCCAATCTTTTCAACTTTCGGGCCGGGGCCTATGGACAACTTCCAGAAATCCCTGGCCTGGCAGTGCTACCGAGGAGCTTTGCCAGTTCGGGATAAACTCTACAGGCATGGAGGTGCCGTCAGCCGGGCATGTCCGAGATGCGCGCAGGGCGACGAAACCGTCCTGTACGCACTCGTCCAGTGTCCGAGCATTGCTGACTTGTGGGTTTATGTCGGAACCTGCTGTCGTGTGTGGGACGGATCCAGCTATCAGCTGAGTCCATCGTGTGGATTGCCCCGCCCTCCTCCTTTAGCCAGAAAGGGCAGCAGTTTTTATCTGTCTGGTGGCCATGGCGAAAGAGATAGTATGGTGGACACGTTTGAAAGGGCTAAAGACGAGCACTTACCTCTTCTGTGATACACTGATTAACTTTTTTAAATTTCATTTGAAAAGGAAAATCAGGGTAGAGAGGGAAGTGCTCTCTTCCCAGCATTTTGTTGAAAGATGGGTGAGAGAAGCAAGTATGGCCCGAGTGAATGGGCCTACTCTGAGTATGTGTCTGTAAATTAAAGGTGGAAAACTGGGAGAGGGTACTTGCTTTGGTGGTCAGCGTCACTGTGGCTTTTTAATGGGCTTTCTCCACGAATGTCCCTTGGAAGTATCCCCCCTATTGGGGAATTTTTTCATTGTTCTATTAATACATCCTCTGTTTCTTGTTTTTTACACGCAGAAATGCCCATTTGTACCGTCCTGTATTGCCCTGTACTGTCCTTAATGTCTACTTTATGTAAACCCTTGTGGTTAATAAAGAAAGCATTATTATTATTATTATTATTATTGTTATTACTCTTTGAGTCTTAGTCATTGATGTTAGTTAACTGGAAAGTTTGTTGAAATGAATATCAAGCCACTACCTGCAGCCTCAGATATTCAGGACGTATCGGAGGGTTCTTGCTGTTCCCAGCAAGCATGCCTTTTGAAGCGTTGCAAAAAGCGTGAAGGGGCCAATTTTCTTTAACCATCCTTGGAAACTTTTGGAGATAGTCCCCAGTGCGCCTATGACAATCGGGATCACTTTGACTTCATGGCAGTTCCAAATCCTTTTTACCTCCCACTTTAAGTCCTGGTATCGGTTAATTTTCTCCCTCTCCTTCTCTTGCACTCTCCTGTCGAATGGGCAGGCCACATCCACAATCAGGCACGATCTTTTTTCTTTATCCACAACCACCAGGTCAGGTCTATTGTGTTCCAGTTTCTTGTCCGTCTGTATCCTAAAATCCCACAGCACCTTCACCTGATCGTATTCTATCACCGCCTCTGGCTTATGCTCATACCATTTCTCAGAATGTGGTAAATTGTTTACTTTGCATAGGTGCCAGTGGATCACCCTGCCCATCACATCATGTCTCCAGCCCTTATAGTGAGTCTGGGCTAGGTGTTTACACTCGGATACAATGTGACCCACACTCTCCTCTCTCTCTCCACAGATCCTGCACAGTGGGCTAACCTCCTCCTTGTAAATATGGTGTTTCAACCACTTCGTTTTGCGGGCATGCTCCTGCGCAGCCATTAACATTCCTTCTGTAGCCTTTTTAAGGTCTCCTCTTCTCAACCAGTTCGATGTCTGTGGATCTCTAAATTCATTTTTCTCAAAGAAGGTAATATGAAGGGATTTTTCCTGAAGGCTGCTCTTTCTCCTTGATGTTATTTCCTTTTTGGACATCCCCTGGCCTATTGTCCCCTCCTTCAGTACAGTTCTGAGCATTGACTCCTTACTATCAGTCACGTATTTGTGTAGGTTGTTTTTCTCCATCTGAACACAGTCCTCTATGCTGATAAGACCTCTTCCACCTTCAGATCTCCTTAAGTAGAGTCTATCGACATCACTCCTCTTGTGGAACATGTTGTAGATAGTCAATAGCATCCTAGTCTTCCTATCCATTTCTTTTTGTTCAGCAACATTCCATCTCAGAATTCCCGCACTGTACCTAATAATAGACACAGCTCGGGAATTTACTGCACTTATGGCATTCCTACTGTTCAGATGTGACTTTAATACGCTCCTTACTCTCCGAATGTATTCAGTTCTTATCAATTCCTTCATTTTTTTGTTCTTGATGTCATCAGCCTCCAGAACGCCCAAATACTTGTATCCTTCTTCAGAGTCAATTTCTTTTATCATCTCACCTGTTGGTACCTGGATTCCATTACTTCTGCTCAATTTACCCCTCTTCATCACAATGACTCCACACTTTCTAATACCAAATTGCATACATATATCATTGCTTAAAATACGGACAGTGTCAACAAGCACATCCAACTCCTTCTCACTCTTCCCGAAGAGCTTAAGATCGTCCATGAAGAGGCGGTGATTGATGGTAAGCCCTCCCTTTCCCAACCTGTATCCTGCTCTCACTTTTCGCAGTACACTGGTCAGAGGCATCAGGGCAAGGACAAACAACAGAGGGGACAGACTATCACCCTGGAAGATACCTCCTTGATCTTCACGCTTCCCAAGGATTCTCCAGGACTTCATACTTTTGCCCAACAACTGTCTGATGTTATCTGCCACCTTGAAGATCTTCAGGCTTTTGGTGATCCATGAACGAGACACCATGTCAAATGCCTTTTTATAATCTATCCATCCCATGGCAAGACCAGTGTGTCTCCTCTTATTATTATTATTATTATTATTATTATTATTATTATTATTATTATTACAGTTGCATTTATCTTGCTTTATGTTCATACGAGTTATCACCAAGTCACTACCAGTGACCTCAAGAGACAACAAGGTCCGCCATGTTCAAGAAAAAACATACATACTCACACATGCATCTTTAGTGTTTAGACTTGTGATGTACTTATATTGACAGAATCTTCCTTAGTATATGGGCAGTTCCCATTAGTACTATCTTTTGAATTTCTCCTATACGCGGGTTTCCTGGTATTTGCGATAAGTAATCATTAGACCCCTTAGGTATCATTCCCAGAGCGCCTACAGCCACTGGTATTGTCTTAGTTCTCAATTTCCACATTTTTCCAATTTCTATCTCCAGGTCTTTATACTTGCTCAATTTTTCAAATATTTTTATAGATACATTCTTGTCTATCGGAACGGACATATCAATTAGCAGGCATACCCTCTTTTTAAAGTCCTTCAATATTATATCAGGTCTATTTGCATCTATTTTTTGGTCTGTTTGGATGCTAAAGTTCCACAAGATTGAGATGTGATCTTTTTCAAGTATGGGAGGTGGTTAATTCTCCCACCAATTGTTTTGATGGGGCAGGTCAAAATGCTTACACATTATCCAATGTATGTATTGTGCAGCTCTGTCATGCCTGTTTAGGTATTCGGTTGGAGCTATAGGACTGCACATTGAAATTATATGGTCAATGGTCTCTGGTTGTTTTTTGCAAACACGGCATAATGGGCTGCATCCATTTTTTATTATGTTGGCTTGGTAATTTTTTGTTGGCAGACACTGATCTTGTGCTGATATAATTATTATTATTATTATTATTACAGTTGCATTTATCTTGCTTTATGTTCATACGAGTTATCACAAAGTCACAACCAGTGACCTCAAGAGACAACAAGATCCGCCATGTTCAAGGAAGAACATACATACTCACACATGCATCTTTAGTGTTTAGACTTGTGATGTACTTATATTGACAGAATCTTCCTTAGTATATGGGCAGTTTCCATTAGTACTATCTTTTGTATTCCTCCTATACGCGGGTTTCCTGGGATCTGCGATAAGTAAACATTAGACCCCTTAGGTATCATTCCCAGAGCGCCTACAACCACTGGTATTGTTTTAGTTCTCAATTTCCACATTTTTCCAATTTCTATCTCCAGGTCCTTATACTTGCTCAATTTTTCAAATGTTTTTATAGATACATTCTTGTCTATTGGAACAGACATATCAATTAGCAGGCATACCCTCTTTTTAAAGTCCTTCAATATTATATCACGTCTATTTGCATCTATTTTTCGGTCTGTTTGGATGCTAAAGTTCCACAAGATTGAGATGTGATCTTTTTCAAGTATGGGAGGTGGTTGATGCTCCCAACAATTCTTTTGATAGGGCAGGTTAAAATGCTTACACATTATCCAATGTATGTATTGTGCAGCTCTGTCCTGCCTGTTTAGATATTCGGTTGGAGCTATAGGACTGCACATTGAAATTATATGGTCAATGGTCTCGGGTTGTTTTTTGCATACACGGCATAATGGGCTGCACCCATTTTTTATTATGTTGGCTTGGTAATTTTTTGTTGGCAGACACTGATCTTGTGCTGATATAATCAATCCTTCAGTCTCCGATTTCAGTCCAGAGGATGCCAACCACTGATGGGTTAAAGTTTTGTCAACATCAGGATTGTTAGCTCGCTCTGGGTATTTTCCATACAGAGGCTTTTCTTGCCATTTCTTAGCCAGTTTCTGTAGCAGTTCTTTCTTTGCAGTTACTTTTACCTGCTTTGCTTTTTCTGTGTTTTCCATTTCAGCAGTAAATGGGACTTCTGAAATTTGTAGTCCATTACTGTATCTTTGTGTATCTTTTGTAATGGAATATGATCTTTTGATGCTTTCGTGTTTCAAAACGAGTTTGATCATCCAATCATGTGATTCCCTTAGATATGTAGATAATCCAATTGTTGCAGTTTTCAACGCAATGTCTAACTGGATTAACCCACGTCCTCCTTCTTTCCTAGGGAGATATATTCTATCTATATCTGCCTTAGGGTGATGCATTCTGTGCATGGTTAAGAATTTTAGAATTTTTGTATCGAGCCTACGGATCTCTGTGCTTGACCAGTTGATGACATTGTAACTGTAGGTTACTACTGGTATAGCAAGCGTGTTTATGGCATCGATCCTATTCCTTGCATTCAATTCCGTTCTTAAGATTGCTCTTACTCTGCGGTAACATTCCGTCCTTATCCTTTCCCTCATTGTCGAGTGCTTGATTCCGTCTCCTTCACAAACACCTAGATATTTGTAAGTTTTTTCTTGATCAAGTTCTCTTATCACGTTCCCCCGATCAAGATTAATGTCTGAACTCTTCAGCAGCTTTCCTCTGGTGAATGTTGCTTTGGCGCATTTATCTAGTCCAAACTCCATTTTAATGTCATCACTGAACTGCTCCACAGTGGATAATAGCCCTTGCAATTGTTCATCATTTTTTTGCAAATAGTTTCAGGTCATCCATGTAGAACAGGTGATTAATGGTTTTGTCATAGACTTTGTATCCATGTTTTGTTTCATTGAGCAATTTACTTAATGGTATAAGCGCGATGCAGAATAAAAGCGGTGATAAAGAGTCACCCTGAAAAATTCCACAATTAATATTAACTTCTCCAGCTTCCAGTGATTTTGTTTCACTATTAAAAAGCAGTGTCGTTTTCCATGTCTTCATACTGAATGACAAAAACCTCCTGACAACGGGGGATATTTTGAAAATCTCTAAACATTTTTCAATCCAACTGTGTGGCAAACTATCGAATGCTTTTTTATAATCTATCCAAGCAATCGATAGATTTTTGTGTCTATTATGACAATCTTCTTCTTCTTCTTCTTCTTCTTCTTCTTCTTCTTCTTCTTCTTCTTCTTCTTCTTATTATTATTATTATTATTATTATTATTATTATTATTATTATTATTATTATTATTATTATTATTATTATTATTATTATTGTTGTTATTCCTTGAATCTCAGTCATTGATGTTGGTTAACTGGAAAGTCCATTGGATTGAATATCAAGCCACTACCTGCAGCCTCAGATATTCAGGACGTATCGGAGGGTTCTTGCTGTTCCAAGCAAGCATGCCTTTTGAAGCGTTCCAAAAAGCGTGAAGGGGCCGATTTTCTTTAACCATCCCTGGAAACTTTTGGAGATAGTCCCCAGTGCGCCTATGACAATCGGGATCACTTTGACTTCATGGCAGTTCCAGATCCTTTTCACCTCCCACTTTAGGTCCTGGTATCGGTTAATTTTCTCCCTCTCCTTCTCTTGCACTCTCGTGTCGAACGGGCAGGCCACATCCACAATCAGACACGATCTTTTTTCTTTGTCCACAACCACCAGGTCAGGTCTATTGTGTTCCAGTTTTTTGTCCGTCTGTATCCTAAAATCCCACAGCACCTTCACCTGATTGTTCTCAATCACCGCCTCTGGCCTATGCTCATACCATTTCTCAGAATGTGGTAAATTGTTTACTTTGCACAGGTGCCAGTGGATCACCCTGCCCATCACATCGTGTCTCCAGCCCTTATAGTGGGTCTGGGCTAGGTGTTTACACTCGGACACAATGTGAGCCACAGTCTCCTCTCTCTCTCCACAGATCCTGCACAGTGGGCTAGCCTCCTCCTTGTAAATGTGATGCTTCAACCACTTCGTTTTGAGGGCCTGCTCCTGCGCAGCCATTAGCATTCCTTCTGTAGCCTTTTTGAGGTCTCCTCTTCTCAACCAGTTCCATGTCTGTGGATCTCTAAATTCAGTTTTCTCAAAGAAGGTACTATGAAGGGATTTTGCCTTAAGGCTGCTCTTCCTCCTTGATGTTATTTCCTCCTTGGACATCCCCTGGCCTACTGTCCCCTCCTTCAGTACAGTTCTGAGCATTGGCTCCTTACTATAGGTCACGTATTTGTATAGGTTGTTTTTCTCCATCTGAACACAGTCCTCTATGCTGATAAGACCTCTTCCACCCTCAGATCTCCTTAGGTAGAGTCTATCGACATCACTCCTCTTGTGGAACATGTTGTAGATAGTCAATAGCTTCCTAGTCTTCCTATCCATTTCTTTTTGTTCAGCAACATTCCATCTCAGAATTCCCGCACTGTACCTAATAATAGACACAGCTCGGGAATTTACTGCGCTTATGGCATTTCTGCTGTTCAGATGTGACTTCAATACGCTCCTTACTCTCCGAATGTATTCAGTTCTTAACAATTCCTTCATTTTTTTGTTCTTTATGCCATCAGCCTCCAGAACGCCCAAATACTTGTATCCTTCCTCAGAGTCAATTTCCTTTATCATCTCACCTGTTGGTATCTGGATCCCGTTACTTCTGCTCAACCTACCCCTCTTCATCACAATGACTCCACATTTACCAATACCAAACTCCATACATATATCACTGCTGAAAATACGGACAGTGTCAACAAGCACATCCAACTCCTTCTCACTTTTCCCGAAGAGCTTAAGATCGTCCATGAAGAGGAGGTGATTGATGGTAAGCTCTCCCCTTCCCAACTTGTAACCTGCTCTCACTTTTCGCAGCATAATGGTCAAGGGCATCAGGGCAAGGACAAACAACAGAGGGGACAGGCTATCTCCCTGGAAGATACCTCTCTTGATCTTCACGCTTCCCAAGGATACTCCAGTTGATGTCAACTCTGTCTCCCAGGACCCCATACTCCTGCCTAGCAACTGTCTGATGTTATCTGCCACCTTGAAGATCTCCAGGCTTTTGGTGATCCAGGAATGGGGCACCATGTCAAATGCCTTTCTGTAGTCTATCCATCCCATGGCAAGATCAGTGTGTCTCCTCCTGCAATTCCCCATTACCATCTTATCAATAAGCAACTGGTCCTTTGTACCACGTGACTTCTTTCGGCATCCTTTCTGTTCGTCCGGTAACAAGTTGTTTGTGTGGAGGTGATGGTAGATTTCCTCAGACACAATGCTCGTCAACAGTTTCCACATTACGGACAGACATGTGATAGGTCTATAGTTGGTAACATCATTACCCTTGATTCGGTCTTTCATTATCAGAACTGTGGTACCTTTTGTCAACCACTCTGGCACCTCACCCGACACCAAGCAGTCATTGAACATGGCCGTCAGCTTCGGGTGGAGGGATGTTAAATGTTTAATCCAATACCCCTGCACACCATCTGGGCCTGGTGATTTCCAGTTGGTTAGTTTTTTGGCCTGCCCCTTAAGAGTTTCAACTGTGATACTCAACTCAGTTTGTTGTTGTGCCTGCTCACCGATCTCCCTCTGTACTGTCTCAATCCACCCTGCCTGGGCATTGTGTCTAATATCCTGCTCCCATATTCCTCTCCAGAATGTTTTAGTTTGCTCCGCCCCAGGGATCAAGTCGTTGCCTCTTTCTTTCCCCTCAAGCTGTCCAAACAGCATCTTCTGGTTGTTGTCGAACATGCGGTTCTGTTTATACTGACTGACTCTGTTCTCGTATCGCCTGATTTTTGCACTCTTTGCTACAATGCGTTGCTTCAGTTCCTCTATGATAATATTTAGCTTTTTACTCCTAGTTTTGTATTTTATTTCCAGTCTATTTTTAGTGCCTATGTTTTTTAGTGTCCCATTCAGTAGTGACTCAAGCTTTCCTATGTCATTTCTCATTTCCCCGATTTGCCCACTCAGTCGCTTCTTCCACCACGGCTCTGCTCTTTCTTGTCTGTTGTTTCCTCTCGCTTTTATACCAAGTAGTTTCCTCACCGTATTTGCTGTTGCTTTAAGGATATTGTTGCACTGGTGAAGGCTCCTCGCCTCAAGGTATGGGATGACTTTGTTTACCTTAGCTGTTGTTTCTTTTAACTTTTTCCTGTCTACAAATCTTAGGTTCATAGGTCTCCCACTATCATTGTTCAATTCATCTACCACTAAATTTAGGATGTCAACCGAATCTTGTCCTAGCCCGTCAGCATTCATCTCCTCAGTGGCCGTATCTCTGTTCCAGGTATTATTTATCTCAGTATTCAGATCATTGTCTGCTTCGGGTGGTTCCTCCGTTCTCAGGACCTCTTCACCTTCATTTCCCACTGGCTCGCTTGTCTGGCATACTACACCCGCCATCTCCAAGCCATTCTCTCTGCTCAGTTCCTCCAGTTCCAGCTCGCTTATCCATCCATTAGTTCTTATTACCCGAGCCTGCCCGGCCAATTTTTGTTCATCTAATTTAAATAAACCAATCTCGTTCCAGATGTTATGCATCCGTCTCCTGTAGCCCCTCTCCTTGGGGTTACTTTTCAGGTAACATTGCATAACAGTTCTATTCAATTCTTTCGTCCAGTTGGTTCTGGCCCCTTTCCTTCTTCTCCTTCCTCCAACATCAGCAGTATTTGGTTGAGAGTCAGGTTCCTGCTGCTGAGCCAGGGGGCACCTGTTGGGTGAGAGTCTGTCACATGACGTTCTAGACTCCATTTCACCGTTATTCGAACTGTTTATGTTCGATATTTAAACATTCTTATCGAGGATTGGCAAATGTATGGTTACATATCCATCTGTGGATCCGCCATTCCACTTGGCCCTTGTGTGGCATTATCACCACGCTGTATACGAACACACATAAACAAACAAACACACAGGCAGAAAGGGCCCCAAAAATGAATAAGCATAAGTTTCATTGTAATGTAGTGTTCGAATGTCTGACTTAGTTTTTGTTTTTTAAGTTTTAGTTTTTCCCCGCTCTTCTCTGTCCGTCCGCCTGCTTCTCTCTTCATTCTTATTTTCTTTATGTTTTGGGGGGTTTTTTTGTTTGTTTTTGTTTTTGTTTTTCTCTGTTTGTTTTTCTCGTTTTTTGCTGTTGTTGCTGTGCTGCTTTGGTTTTGTTGTTTGTTTTTTCTTTTTTCTTTTGAGTCTATCTATATATTTTGATGCCTTCCTCTTTTTTAGCAGTAGGGATTCTATAATGTGGTGGCAGCAGCCAGCTAAAAGAAGAAGTGGGAGACTGGCGGCGGTAGCGATACTGAGACAGTGGTGGTGGTGATGTCGATACCGAGGCAGTGGTGGCGGTGATGTGACCGTATTACTGTAGTGATGGTGCTGTAGCGGTGGTAGCAGTGAAGGAGTGAAGGGGTGGTGGCGGCGGTGATGGGATAATGGTTGTAATGATGGCCGTAGTGAGCGGTGGTGGTTTAGTGTACACAGGTGATGGGGTGGGTGGTGTATCTAGTTTCTGGTGTTGGTGAGTTTGGCTGTTCTATATAGTGTAGACAGAGGAGGAGGGGGGGTCTTCTTCCATTTATAGCCATTTTCTTTTTTGGATATACAGTGTACAATACAAAGTTGAATATTTGAATATTTGAGCCTTATATTATTATTATTATTATTATTATTATTGAATGCCATGGTTGACGGAGGCTCGGCTCTGTAAGGTATAGTAATTTTTAACCGTTAAAACAATTGTAAATTGTTTAAAACTTGAACCAAATTGTTGATAAAGACACCCTCCTCCTCGTGAGAGGGGTCTTTCTGTCCGTTATTTGGCCCTTCGGGGTTAAATAACCAGTTATTGGGGTTTTGTACCCAAAATTTCATTTTAAACAAAAAAACATGGCTACCAAAAAGAAATTTCATACGTCACTCCCACTCATTCCGTCTTCTTCTTCCTCAATCATCACTACAGCAGAGAGAAGATTGTCTCTCTCCCTCCCTTCTTTAAATGTGTCTCTCTCCCTCCCTTCTCTTTCGCAAGCCACGAAAGAAAAGAAAAGTCTCGTGCAAAGCGTGCAAGGTTTCTCCACGACGACGACGACAGCGACGAAACAGGTGTGCGGGAAATACGAAAACCCAGTTCATTCGTCTGACGTCAGGAATAATAGCAGTAGCAGCCGTAATAACAACAGCAACAGTGACAATGAAAACAACAGTAGCAGCCGCAACAGCATCACCAGCAGCATAAACAACAACAGCATTAGCAGCAGCAACACCAACAACAACCACAGCAACAGCGGCGGAGGCAGTAGTCGTAGTACCTGCAGCAACAAAAGTACCAGCAGCTCTGACGACAACAACAACAGCAGAGAAAAACCAATCTCATTTGCAGGTATTGCGAAAAACCTGGAAACAATCCTCATAACAAATGAGGAATTAGAGGAAGCGAAGAAGATGGTGACAAAGAACGGACACCGAGCAATCTGCAAGGCAGCGAAAAATTTTTTCGAAACCCAAGAGCACTGTACGGTCACGTACCGTACAGTAAGTACAAAATCCCGTAGGGTGGAAAGAGCCACAGAGGCCCAAATACAAAAAGCCTTGGGGTCTGTGTGGCAGAGGAAAACGCACATCACCCGAGGCAAAAAATACGCCACCGTAGACGTACTTTTTGCCACACCCCAGGAGGCAAAGGCCCAATCAGTAGTGACCCTAAGGAGCGAGGAAATGGTGTTGGTGCCCTCCTACTGTGGGCAAAAAATTGTGAGGGTCAAACTGACCCACGTCCCCCCCGGAATGACCCCTTCTTGGCTGGCCGCGTCTGTCCTCGTCGGAATCGAGGACAAAACAACTGTACTGCAAGTACAGAAAAAAATAAGAGAAGATTGGGTCGGCTCCTCCATTGAGATGCTAATCCAAACCAACCAGGAGTGCATCGAAGCTATCCCGGATGTGATAGACTTCGATAACGGCACTCAACTGCCCATAAGTGTTGAGGGCAAACGCCCGAAATGCTTTCGCTGTGGATCGAAGACTCACCTCAGGGCCTTCTGCAACGAGAAGACCATGAGAAAGGAGAAAACCCCCCTCCTCCCGAATCCGGTTCCACGGCTACCAGCAACAGGACAAGCGGCAACCAGGAACGATAGGTCCGTGGCACCCATACCCACTCCACGGAAATCAAAGACAGCAGCAGCAGTGGAAATATTAACAACAACAACAGCAATACCAAATGCAGCTGCAACAGAGACTCCAGTGCAAACATCACCAACAACAACAAGTGAAAGAGTGGAGCTGGTACCCCTCCCCGACCTTACAGAATCAGACATGGAGTGTGAGGTGGGAGAGGGATGGCAAAAGGTCGTAAGAAGGCACAAACGCAGAAGCAGCGCATCGTCGCCTTTGAAAAGGGAGGAAAGAAATGAGAAAAGGGTAAAGTCTACTGCAAAGAGACCCACAGCAGCAACACCACCAACACCATCACCACCCACACCAGCACCACCATCACCACCGGCGACAACCCCACCGCCAACAACACCTTCAACACCACCACCACAAGCACCAACATCGCAAACACAACAACAAAACACACACACCCAGCAACAACGACAAGAAAATAGCAGAACCACACCCCACCCCCAGAAAAACAAATGCACGGCAATAAACACACACAACAAGAAACTAATGACTTACATAATTGAACACACAGACATTTCACAACAGGACTACATAATACCAGCACCAATCAAAACGCCAACTAACATAAGACTGCTAAAAATAGCACAGAAACAATACACAAACATTAAAACGAAATTCCCCAACGCAGTTGGTGATTTCAGGGACCTAGGAGGAACCATTAATCGAAGAGTATATTCAGACATTCTCTTAGAAGAGCCGACGACCAGCCGAAGGGACGATTCAACGGTCCCTTCACCAGACGATCAAGTGAAAAGGGATGTAAAAACCATCCCTCCTCTACCAAAAGTACGGTAAGTGGTCTTTCCCATCTTTTCCACTCTATTTTAAACATGACCTCACTCAGAATAGGCAGCATAAATGCGCGTGGCTTGGGGTCGTCATGGAAGCAGGGTCACCTGCTCAACGACCTCAGGTCACTAAACATAGATGTAGTGGCCATCAGCGAGACCAGAATCTCCGAAGCACGGGCCTTCGCACCGATCTTCGGCGGCTACGATGTGTACGCATCTCCCAGCCGTCCTGGATCCGGTGGAGGAGTTGCTGTGCTTTTTCGGAGAGGTTTGGATCTCGCCATACGGGCCATCTTCCTGGACCCAGAGGGTAAGCTGGTGGTGCTGGACGTGACCAGCGGAGACGGGCAAGCTTTCAGGCTAGTGGCCGTCTATGCCCCGACAGGAGCAGGGCGGCCTGATTTCTTCCGGCGTCTGGAGACCTTTCTTGGAACGTCCCGCTCTTTAGTGTTAGTGGGCGACTGGAACGGGATCTTAGATGCACGCTGGGACTGTGTGGGATTAGCGGATAGGGGTGGAGGGTGCAAGAGCCTCACCAACCTGCTCAGGCGTTTTGAACTGTCTGACAGGTACCGATTGGATTTCCCGAATGTGCCAATGTGGACTTGGACAAACCGCATAGGGTCATCCAGATCATATCTAGATAGAGTATTTTGTAGGGAAATAGATAGGTCTAGCATAGGCTGTCCACAATTCAAGATAGTCAGCTACACGGACCACAAATTCGTGACCTGTGTGCTTGACTTAGATAGGCTTCATAGACGAGGACCCGGCTACTGGAAGCTAAACGCGTCCTTACCAGCGCGCAAGGCCTACAGAGACCGGATTAGCGAACTAGTTAAGCGGGCGTTGACGGGGGCCATCGTCAACAACAAGTGGTGGTTTGCTCTGAAAAGAGCGATTAGAATAGAATCGATTAGGTTTAGTAAGGCTTTAGCAATAGAGAAAAATAGAGCAGAGGGAGAACTAGTTAGAAAATTAGACGAGGCGCTTAGCAAAGGCATTGCGACCGACGTGCTTGCGGCGAAATTGGCCCTTGACCAATTCTTCAATGCAAAGCACGAAGGCTGCGTTGTCAGAGCTAGGGTGCGTGCTCTCAGACACGAGGGGACGAAAGCCGTTCAATGGGCCCGAGTGGCGGAGGCGCGTCGTGGCAACAAAGCCACGATCCGGTCTTTGGTGGACCACGACGGGCGCATGCTACTCGATCCCGGGCAAATGTGTGAAGCTTTTCAGCGACACTTCGCTCAGCTTTTCGGGGGCAGCGGGGGGCCGGGTAGAGGGATGGACTTTAGTGTCTACCTCGACGGACTGCCGCGGCTCTCGGCCACTGAGGCGAAGTGTTGCGAAAAGCCAATAACAGCCGCTGAAGTACGGGAGGCAATGACTGGCTGCACAAGGGGTAAATCGCCTGGTTTGGATGGTCTGCCCTATGAACTTTACGTACAGATGCCAGACTTGTTCGGAGGCCTCTTGGCGGACGTCTACTGCAACTGGCAACAGAACGGGAGAATTCCCAGTTCTGTGAGCCGAGGAGCGGTGGCACTGCTGAGAAAGGATCCGAACAAGGGGGATAACATAGACAATTTCCGGCCCATAACTCTGCTAAACACAGAGTTTAAGATTTTGGCCAAGGTGCTAGCAAAGAGGTTGGCGCTTGTCGTTGGTGGTCTGGTGGGAGAGGCGCAGACATGCGCCATTCCCGACAGATCCATCCACGACAACCTCCACCTCATGCGATACATCGTAGAGAGGGTAGCTAGGGAACCTGGCACGGGTGGGTCCTTGATCAATTTAGATCAGTCGAAAGCTTTCGATAGGGTCGACCATCGTTACCTAGCGGCAGTCCTGAGGGCGGCTGGCTTTGGGCCCGTCTTCAGAGGCTGGATCGCTGCCATGCACAGCGACATCTGCTCTGTGGTGAGAGTGAACGGTCACCTGTCGGAACCGTTCAACATCATGCGCTCGGTCCGCCAAGGATGTCCCCTCTCGTCCCTCTTGTACGTATTGACTCTCGAGCCATTACTGCACAAACTGGAGACGTTGAGGGGAGTCCCGCGCGAACTAGGATGCGGAAGATCCGTGTCAGCATATGCGGACGATGTCACCGTAGTGGTGTCGAACGCCAAACACATCGAGGCGATCGGCACTACACTAAGAGAATACGAAGCAGTGACAGGAGCAATGATCAACCAGGAAAAGTCAGTGGGCCTGCAGCTCGGCACCTGGAGAGGCAGGTCCATGCCGTCCAACAGCGTCGTCGGGCGCTGGACGGACGGACCGGTTAAATTGCTAGGGGTCTGGTTCGGTCCGGACCTCCAGACGGACAAAAACTGGGACGAGGTGACGAGCAGGGTGGCTTCTCTCACCCAGAAATGGGCGGAGAGGAAGCTATCCCTGAAAGGTCGAGCGGAGGTGGCTAACGCGTACATCGCGTCTGTCATCTGCTACCGCCTAACCGTCGTACCTTGTCCTAAGCCTCGCCTGACTGCGCTGGAGCGTTTGCTCTTTCGCTTTTTGTGGAAGGGACGTGCTCCGATGGTCAGGCGGTCCATCTGTTGTCAACACCCGCTACGTGGAGGGCTGGGCATGCCGTGGCTGATGATGCGCAGGCACGCGCTCAGGCTACGACATCTCCACCTCTTCCTCGACGGTGATCAGGTGTGGTCGCCGTTTGCTAGACGCGTTTTTCCCCAGCTCGTTTCCTTGACGGAGCTGCAGTCCTGGGTCAAGCGAAGACCGAGAGGGAGCGCCTGGAGACTGGAATGTCTTCAGGCGCTCACAGCCCTCGACCAATCGGGCAATGTGATCGGTGGAAACTCCACCTCGGCGTTCTATAGAGGATTAGTGGAGGGGAAGAGCGACGACGTACTTGGGGAAACTCTAGGCGTCGACGAAAATCAACTAGCCAATCTCTTCGGAAGAACTTTCGGGCCGGGGCCTATGGACAACTTCCAGAAATCTCTGGCCTGGCAGTGCTACCGAGGAGCCTTGCCAGTTCGGGATAAACTCTACAGGCATGGAGGTGCCGTCAGCCGGGCATGTCCGAGATGCGCGCAGGGCGACGAAACCGTCCTGCACGCACTCGTCCAGTGTCCGAAAATTGCTGACTTGTGGGTTTATGTCGAACACCTGCTGTCGCGTTTAGGACGGATCCAGCTATCATCTGAGTCTATCGTGAGGATTGCCCCGCCCTCTTCCTTTAGCCGGGAAGGGCAGGCAGTTTTTATCTGTCTGGTGGCCATGGCGAAAGAGATAGTATGGTGGACACGTTTGAAAGGGCTGAAGACGAGCACTTACCTCTTCGGTGATGCTCTGATTGACTTTTTCAAATTTCATTTGAAAAGGAAAATCAGAGTAGAGAAGGAAGTGCTCTCTTCCCAGCATTTTGTTGAAAGATGGGTGAGAGAAGCAAGAATGGCCCGAGTGAATGGGCCGACTCTGAGTATATATCTGTAAACTAAAGGTGGAAAACTGGGAGAGGGCACTTGCCTTGGTGGTCAGGGTCATTGTGGCTTTTTACTGGGCTTTCTCCACAAATGTCCCTCCGAAGTCTCCCCCCTATTGGGGAATTTTTCATTGTTATTTTCATTGTTATTTTTGTTACATCCTCTGTTTTTGTTTTTTTTACACGCAGAAATGCCCATTTGTACCGTCCTGCATTGTCCTGCACTGTCCTTAATGTCTACTTTATGTAAACCCTTGTGGTTAATAAAGAAATCATTATTATTATTATTATTATTATTATTATTATTATTATTATTATTGAATGCCATGGTTGACGGAGGCTCGGCTCTGTAAGGTATAGTAATTTTTAACCGTTAAAACAATTGTAAATTGTTTAAAACTTGAACCAAATTGTTGATAAAGACACCCTCCACCTCGTGAGAGGGGTCTTTCTGTCCGTTATTTGGCCCTTCGGGGTTAAATAACCAGTTATTGGGGTTTTGTACCCAAAATTTCATTTTAAACAAAAAACAACATGGCTACAAAAAAGAAATTTCATACGTCACTCCCACTCATTCCGTCTTCTTCTTCCTCAATCATCACTACAGCAGAGAGAAGATTGTCTCTCTCCCTCCCTTCTTTAAATGTGTCTCTCTCCCTCCCTTCTCTTTCGCAAGTGACGAAAGAAAAGAAAAGTCTCGTGCAAAGCGTGCAAGGTTTCTCCACGACGACGACGACAGCGACGAAACAGGTGTGCGGGAAATACGAAAACCCAGTTCATTCGTCTGACGTCAGGAATAATAGCAGTAGCAGCCGTAATAACAACAGCAACAGTGACAATGAAAACAACAGTAGCAGCCGCAACAGCATCACCAGCAACACCAACAACAACCACAGCAACAGCGGCGGAGGCAGTAGTCGTAGTACCTGCAGCAACAACAAAAGTACCAGCAGCTCTGACGACAACAACAACAGCAGAGAAAAACCAATCTCATTTGCAGGTATTGCGAAAAACTTGGAAACAATCCTCATAACAAATGAGGAATTAGAGGAAGCGAAGAAGATGGTGACAAAGAACGGACACCGAGCAATCTGCAAGGCAGCGGAAAAATTTTTCAAAACCCAAGAGCACTGTACGGTCACGTACCGTACAGTAAGTACAAAATCCCGTAGGGTGGAAAGAGCCACAGAGGCCCAAATACAAAAAGCCTTGGGGTCTGTGTGGCAGCGGAAAACGCACATCACCCGAGGCAAAAAATATGCCACCGTAGACGTACTTTTTGCCACACCCCAGGAGGCAAAGGCCCAATCAGTAGTGACCCTAAGGAGCGAGGAAATGGTGTTGGTGCCCTCCTACTGCGGGCAAAAAATTGTGAGGGTCAAACTGACCCACGTCCCCCCCGGAATGACCCCTTCTTGGCTGGCCGCGTCTGTCCTCGTCGGAATCGAGGACAAAACAACTGTACTGCAAGTACAGAAAAAAGTAAGAGAAGATTGGGTCGGCTCCTCCATTGAGATGCTAATCCAAACCAACCAGGAGTGCATCGAAGCTATCCCGGATGTGATAGACTTCGATAACGGCACTCAACTGCCCATAAGTGTTGAGGGCAAACGCCCGAAATGCTTTCGCTGTGGATCGAAGACTCACCTCAGGGCCTTCTGCAACGAGAAGACCCTGAGAAAGGAGAAAACCCCCCTCCTTCCGAATCCGGCTCCACGGCTACCAGCAACAGGACAAGCGGCAACCAGGAACGATAGGCCCGTGGCACCCATACCCACTCCACGGAAATCAAAAACAGCAGCAGCAGTGGAAATATTAACAACAACAACAGCAATACCAAATGCAGCTGCAACAGAGACTCCAGTGCAAACATCACCAACAACAACAAGTGAAAGAGTGGAGTTGGTACCCCTCCCCGACCTCACAGAATCAGACATGGAGTGTGAGGTGGGAGAGAGATGGCAAAAGGTCGTAAGAAGGCACAAACGCAGAAGCAGCGCATCGTCGCCTTTGAAAAGGGAGGAAAGAAATGAGAAAAGGGTAAAGTCTACTGCAAAGAGACCCACAGCAGCAACACCACCAACACCATCACCACCCACACCAGCACCACCATCACCACCCGCGACAACCCCACCGCCAACAACACCTTCAACACCACCACCACAAGCACCAACATCGCAAACACAACAACAAAACACACACACCCAGCAACAACGACAAGAAAATAGCAGAACCACACCCCACCCCCAGAAAAACAAATGCACGGCAATAAACACACACAACAAGAAACTAATGACTTACATAATTGAACACACAGACATTTCACAACAGGACTACATAATACCAGCACCAATCAAAACGCCAACTAACATAAGACTGCTAAAAATAGCACAGAAACAATACACAAACATTAAAACGAAATTCCCCAACGCTGTTGGTGATTTCAGGGACCTAGGAGGAACCATTAATCGAAGAGTATATTCAGACATTCTCTTAGAAGAGCCGACGACCAGCCGAAGGGACGATTCAACGGTCCCTTCACCAGACGATCAAGTGAAAAGGGATGTAAAAACCATCCCTCCTCTACCAAAAGTACGGTAAGTGGTCTTTCCCATCTTTTCCACTCTATTTTAAACATGACCTCACTCAGAATAGGCAGCATAAATGCGCGTGGCTTGGGGTCGTCATGGAAGCAGGGTCACCTGCTCAACGACCTCAGGTCACTAAACATAGATGTAGTGGCCATCAGCGAGACCAGAATCTCCGAAGCACGGGCCTTCGCACCGATCTTCGGCGGCTACGATGTGTACGCATCTCCCAGCCGTCCTGGATCCGGTGGAGGAGTTGCTGTGCTTTTTCGGAGAGGTTTGGATCTCGCAATACGGGCCATCTTCCTGGACCCAGAGGGTAAGCTGGTGGTGCTGGACGTGACCAGCGGAGACGGGCAAGCTTTCAGGCTAGTGGCCGTCTATGCCCCGACAGGAGCAGGGCGGCCTGATTTCTTCCGGCGTCTGGAGACCTTTCTTGGAACGTCCCGCTCTTTAGTGTTAGTGGGCGACTGGAACGGGATCTTAGATGCACGCTGGGACTGTGTGGGATTAGCGGATAGGGGTGGAGGGTGCAAGAGCCTCACCAACCTGCTCAGGCGTTTTGAACTGTCTGACAGGTACCGATTGGATTTCCCGAATGTGCCAATGTGGACTTGGACAAACCGCATAGGGTCATCCAGATCATATCTAGATAGAGTATTTTGTAGGGAAATAGATAGGTCTAGCATAGGCTGTCCACAATTCAAGATAGTCAGCTACACGGACCACAAATTCGTGACCTGTGTGCTTGACTTAGATAGGCTTCATAGACGAGGACCCGGCTACTGGAAGCTAAACGCGTCCTTACCAGCGCGCAAGGCCTACAGAGACCGGATTAGCGAACTAGTTAAGCGGGCGTTGACGGGGGCCATCGTCAACAACAAGTGGTGGTTTGCTCTGAAAAGAGCGATTAGAATAGAATCGATTAGGTTTAGTAAGGCTTTAGCAATAGAGAAAAATAGAGCAGAGGGAGAACTAGTTAGAAAATTAGACGAGGCGCTTAGCAAAGGCATTGCGACCGACGTGCTTGCGGCGAAATTGGCCCTTGACCAATTCTTCAATGCAAAGCACGAAGGCTGCGTTGTCAGAGCTAGGGTGCGTGCTCTCAGACACGAGGGGACGAAAGCCGTTCAATGGGCCCGAGTGGCGGAGGCGCGTCGTGGCAACAAAGCCACGATCCGGTCTTTGGTGGACCACGACGGGCGCATGCTACTCGATCCCGGGCAAATGTGTGAAGCTTTTCAGCGACACTTCGCTCAGCTGTTCGGGGGCAGCGGGGGGCCGGGTAGAGGGATGGACTTTAGTGTCTACCTCGACGGACTGCCGCGGCTCTCGGCCACTGAGGCGAGGTGTTGCGAAAAGCCGATAACAGCCGCTGAAATACGGGAGGCAATGACTGGCTGCACAAGGGGTAAATCGCCTGGTTTGGATGGTCTGCCCTATGAACTTTACGTACAGATGCCAGACTTGTTCGGAGGCCTCTTGGCGGACGTCTACTGCAACTGGCAACAGAACGGGAGAATTCCCAGTTCTGTGAGCCGAGGAGCGGTGGCACTGCTGAGAAAGGATCCGAACAAGGGGGATAACATAGACAATTTCCGGCCCATAACTCTGCTAAACACAGAGTTTAAGATTTTGGCCAAGGTGCTAGCAAAGAGGTTGGCGCTTGTCGTTGGTGGTCTGGTGGGAGAGGCGCAGACATGCGCCATCCCCGACAGATCCATCCACGACAACCTCCACCTCATGCGATACATCGTAGAGAGGGTAGCTAGGGAACCTGGCACGGGTGGGTCCTTGATCAATTTAGATCAGTCGAAAGCTTTCGATAGGGTCGACCATCGTTACCTAGGGGCAGTCCTGAGGGCGGCTGGCTTTGGGCCCGTCTTCAGAGGCTGGATCGCTGCCATGCACAGCGACATCTGCTCTGTGGTGAGAGTGAACGGTCACCTGTCGGAACCGTTCAACATCATGCGCTCGGTCCGCCAAGGATGTCCCCTCTCGTCCCTCTTGTACGTATTGACTCTCGAGCCATTACTGCACAAACTGGAGACGTTGAGGGGAGTCCCGCGCGAACTAGGATGCGGAAGATCCGTGTCAGCATATGCCGACGATGTCACCGTAGTGGTGTCGAACGCCAAACACATCGAGGCGATCGGCACTACACTAAGAGAATACGAAGCGGTGACAGGAGCAATGATCAACCAGGAAAAGTCAGTGGGCCTGCAGCTCGGCACCTGGAGAGGCAGGTCCATGCCGTCCAACAGCGTCGTCGGGCGCTGGACGGACGGACCGGTTAAATTGCTAGGGGTCTGGTTCGGTCCGGACCTCCAGACGGACAAAAACTGGGACGAGGTGACGAGCAGGGTGGCTTCTCTCACCCAGAAATGGGCGGAGAGGAAGCTATCCCTGAAAGGTCGAGCGGAGGTGGCTAACGCGTACATCGCGTCTGTCATCTGCTACCGCCTAACCGTCGTACCTTGTCCTAAGCCTCGCCTGACTGCGCTGGAGCGTTTGCTCTTTCGCTTTTTGTGGAAGGGACGTGCTCCGATGGTCAGGCGGTCCATCTGTTGTCAACACCCGCTACGTGGAGGGCTGGGCATGCCGTGGCTGATGATGCGCAGGCACGCGCTCAGGCTACGACATCTCCACCTCTTCCTCGACGGTGATCAGGTGTGGTCGCCGTTTGCTAGACGCGTTTTTCCCCAGCTCGTTTCCTTGACGGAGCTGCAGTCCTGGGTCAAGCGAAGACCGAGAGGGAGCGCCTGGAGACTGGAATGTCTTCAGGCGCTCACAGCCCTCGACCAATCGGGCAATGTGATCGGTGGAAACTCCACCTCGGCGTTCTATAGAGGATTAGTGGAGGGGAAGAGCGACGACGTACTTGGGGAAACTCTAGGCGTCGACGAAAATCAACTAGCCAATCTCTTCGGAAGAACTTTCGGGCCAGGGCCTATGGACAACTTCCAGAAATCTCTGGCCTGGCAGTGCTACCGAGGAGCCTTGCCAGTTCGGGATAAACTCTACAGGCATGGAGGTGCCGTCAGCCGGGCATGTCCGAGATGCGCGCAGGGCGACGAAACCGTCCTGCACGCACTCGTCCAGTGTCCGAAAATTGCTGACTTGTGGGTTTATGTCGAACACCTGCTGTCGCGTTTAGGACGGATCCAGCTATCATCTGAGTCTATCGTGAGGATTGCCCCGCCCTCCTCCTTTAGCCGGGAAGGGCAGGCAGTTTTTATCTGTCTGGTGGCCATGGCGAAAGAGATAGTATGGTGGACACGTTTGAAAGGGCTGAAGACGAGCACTTACCTCTTCGGTGATGCTCTGATTGACTTTTTCAAATTTCATTTGAAAAGGAAAATCAGAGTAGAGAAGGAAGTCCTCTCTTCCCAGCATTTTGTTGAAAGATGGGTGAGAGAAGCAAGAATGGCCCGAGTGAATGGGCCGACTCTGAGTATATATCTGTAAACTAAAGGTGGAAAACTGGGAGAGGGCACTTGCCTTGGTGGTCAGGGTCATTGTGGCTTTTTACTGGGCTTTCTCCACAAATGTCCCTCCGAAGTCTCCCCCCCTATTGGGGAATTTTTCATTGTTATTTTCATTGTTATTTTTGTTACATCCTCTGTTTTTGTTTTTTTACACGCAGAAATGCCCATTTGTACCGTCCTGCATTGTCCTGCACTGTCCTTAATGTCTACTTTATGTAAACCCTTGTGGTTAATAAAGAAATCATTATTATTATTATTATTATTATTATTATTATTATTATTGAATGCCATGGTTGACGGAGGCTCGGCTCTGTAAGGTATAGTAATTTTTAACCGTTAAAACAATTGTAAATTGTTTAAAACTTGAACCAAATTGTTGATAAAGACACCCTCCACCTCGTGAGAGGGGTCTTTCTGTCCGTTATTTGGCCCTTCGGGGTTAAATAACCAGTTATTGGGGTTTTGTACCCAAAATTTCATTTTAAACAAAAAACAACATGGCTACAAAAAAGAAATTTCATACGTCACTCCCACTCATTCCGTCTTCTTCTTCCTCAATCATCACTACAGCAGAGAGAAGATTGTCTCTCTCCCTCCCTTCTTTAAATGTGTCTCTCTCCCTCCCTTCTCTTTCGCAAGTGACGAAAGAAAAGAAAAGTCTCGTGCAAAGCGTGCAAGGTTTCTCCACGACGACGACGACAGCGACGAAACAGGTGTGCGGGAAATACGAAAACCCAGTTCATTCGTCTGACGTCAGGAATAATAGCAGTAGCAGCCGTAATAACAACAGCAACAGTGACAATGAAAACAACAGTAGCAGCCGCAACAGCATCACCAGCAACACCAACAACAACCACAGCAACAGCGGCGGAGGCAGTAGTCGTAGTACCTGCAGCAACAACAAAAGTACCAGCAGCTCTGACGACAACAACAACAGCAGAGAAAAACCAATCTCATTTGCAGGTATTGCGAAAAACTTGGAAACAATCCTCATAACAAATGAGGAATTAGAGGAAGCGAAGAAGATGGTGACAAAGAACGGACACCGAGCAATCTGCAAGGCAGCGGAAAAATTTTTCAAAACCCAAGAGCACTGTACGGTCACGTACCGTACAGTAAGTACAAAATCCCGTAGGGTGGAAAGAGCCACAGAGGCCCAAATACAAAAAGCCTTGGGGTCTGTGTGGCAGCGGAAAACGCACATCACCCGAGGCAAAAAATATGCCACCGTAGACGTACTTTTTGCCACACCCCAGGAGGCAAAGGCCCAATCAGTAGTGACCCTAAGGAGCGAGGAAATGGTGTTGGTGCCCTCCTACTGCGGGCAAAAAATTGTGAGGGTCAAACTGACCCACGTCCCCCCCGGAATGACCCCTTCTTGGCTGGCCGCGTCTATCCTCGTCGGAATCGAGGACAAAACAACTGTACTGCAAGTACAGAAAAAAGTAAGAGAAGATTGGGTCGGCTCCTCCATTGAGATGCTAATCCAAACCAACCAGGAGTGCATCGAAGCTATCCCGGATGTGATAGACTTCGATAACGGCACTCAACTGCCCATAAGTGTTGAGGGCAAACGCCCGAAATGCTTTCGCTGTGGATCGAAGACTCACCTCAGGGCCTTCTGCAACGAGAAGACCCTGAGAAAGGAGAAAACCCCCCTCCTTCCGAATCCGGCTCCACGGCTACCAGCAACAGGACAAGCGGCAACCAGGAACGATAGGCCCGTGGCACCCATACCCACTCCACGGAAATCAAAAACAGCAGCAGCAGTGGAAATATTAACAACAACAACAGCAATACCAAATGCAGCTGCAACAGAGACTCCAGTGCAAACATCACCAACAACAACAAGTGAAAGAGTGGAGTTGGTACCCCTCCCCGACCTCACAGAATCAGACATGGAGTGTGAGGTGGGAGAGAGATGGCAAAAGGTCGTAAGAAGGCACAAACGCAGAAGCAGCGCATCGTCGCCTTTGAAAAGGGAGGAAAGAAATGAGAAAAGGGTAAAGTCTACTGCAAAGAGACCCACAGCAGCAACAACACCAACACCATCACCACCCACACTAGCGCCACCATCACCACCGGCGACAACCCCACCGCCAACAACACCTTCAACACCACCACCACAAGCACCAACATCGCAAACACAACAACAAAACACACACACCCAGCAACAACGACAAGAAAATAGCAGAACCACACCCCACCCCCAGAAAAACAAATGCACGGCAATAAATACACACAACAAGAAACTAATGACTTACATAATTGAACACACAGACATTTCACAACAGGACTACATAATACCAGCACCAATCAAAACGCCAACTAACATAAGACTGCTAAAAATAGCACAGAAACAATACACAAATATTAAAACGAAATTCCCCAACGCAGTTGGTGATTTCAGGGACCTGGGAGGAACCATCAATCGAAGAGTATACTCAGACATTCTCTTAGAAGAGCCGACGACCAGCCGAAGGGACGATTCAACAGTCCCTTCACCAGACGATCAAGTGAAAAGGGATGTAAAAACCATCCCTCCTCTACCAAAAGTACGGTAAGTGGTCTTTCCCATCTTTTCCACTCTATTTTAAACATGACCTCACTCAGAATAGGCAGCATAAATGCGCGTGGCTTGGGGTCGTCATGGAAGCAGGGTCACCTGCTCAACGACCTCAGGTCACTAAACATAGATGTAGTGGCCATCAGCGAGACCAGAATCTCCGAAGCACGGGCCTTCGCACCGATCTTCGGCGGCTACGATGTGTACGCATCTCCCAGCCGTCCTGGATCCGGTGGAGGAGTTGCTGTACTTTTTCGGAGAGGTTTGGATCTCGCCATACAGGCCATCTTCCTGGACCCAGAGGGTAAGCTGGTGGTGCTGGACGTGACCAGCGGAGACGGGCAAGCTTTCAGGCTAGTGGCCGTCTATGCCCCGACAGGAGCAGGGCGGCCTGATTTCTTCCGGCGTCTGGAGACCTTTCTTGGAACGTCCCGCTCTTTAGTGTTAGTGGGCGACTGGAACGGGATCTTAGATGCACGCTGGGACTGTGTGGGATTAGCGGATAGGGGTGGAGGGTGCAAGAGCCTCACCAACCTGCTCAGGCGTTTTGAACTGTCTGACAGGTACCGATTGGATTTCCCGAATGTGCCAATGTGGACTTGGACAAACCGCATAGGGTCATCCAGATCATATCTAGATAGAGTATTTTGTAGGGAAATAGATAGGTCTAGCATAGGCTGTCCACAATTCAAGATAGTCAGCTACACGGACCACAAATTCGTGACCTGTGTGCTTGACTTAGATAGGCTTCATAGACGAGGACCCGGCTACTGGAAGCTAAACGCGTCCTTACCAGCGCGCAAGGCCTACAGAGACCGGATTAGCGAACTAGTTAAGCGGGCGTTGACGGGGGCCATCGTCAACAACAAGTGGTGGTTTGCTCTGAAAAGAGCGATTAGAATAGAATCGATTAGGTTTAGTAAGGCTTTAGCAATAGAGAAAAATAGAGCAGAGGGAGAACTAGTTAGAAAATTAGACGAGGCGCTTAGCAAAGGCATTGCGACCGACGTGCTTGCGGCGAAATTGGCCCTTGACCAATTCTTCAATGCAAAGCACGAAGGCTGCGTTGTCAGAGCTAGGGTGCGTGCTCTCAGACACGAGGGGACGAAAGCCGTTCAATGGGCCCGAGTGGCGGAGGCGCGTCGTGGCAACAAAGCCACGATCCGGTCTTTGGTGGACCACGACGGGCGCATGCTACTCGATCCCGGGCAAATGTGTGAAGCTTTTCAGCGACACTTCGCTCAGCTGTTCGGGGGCAGCGGGGGGCCGGGTAGAGGGATGGACTTTAGTGTCTACCTCGACGGACTGCCGCGGCTCTCGGCCACTGAGGCGAAGTGTTGCGAAAAGCCGATAACAGCCGCTGAAGTACGGGAGGCAATGACTGGCTGCACAAGGGGTAAATCGCCTGGTTTGGATGGTCTGCCCTATGAACTTTACGTACAGATGCCAGACTTGTTCGGAGGCCTCTTGGCGGACGTCTACTGCAACTGGGAACAGAACGGGAGAATTCCCAGTTCTGTGAGCCGAGGAGCGGTGGCACTGCTGAGAAAGGATCCGAACAAGGGGGATAACATAGACAATTTCCGGCCCATAACTCTGCTAAACACAGAGTTTAAGATTTTGGCCAAGGTGCTAGCAAAGAGGTTGGCGCTTGTCGTTGGTGGTCTGGTGGGAGAGGCGCAGACATGCGCCATTCCCGACAGATCCATCCACGACAACCTCCACCTCATGCGATACATCGTAGAGAGGGTAGCTAGGGAACCTGGCACGGGTGGGTCCTTGATCAATTTAGATCAGTCGAAAGCTTTCGATAGGGTCGACCATCGTTACCTAGCGGCAGTCCTGAGGGCGGCTGGCTTTGGGCCCGTCTTCAGAGGCTGGATCGCTGCCATGCACAGCGACATCTGCTCTGTGGTGAGAGTGAACGGTCACCTGTCGGAACCGTTCAACATCATGCGCTCGGTCCGCCAAGGATGTCCCCTCTCGTCCCTCTTGTACGTATTGACTCTCGAGCCATTACTGCACAAACTGGAGACGTTGAGGGGAGTCCCGCGCGAACTAGGATGCGGAAGATCCGTGTCAGCATATGCGGACGATGTCACCGTAGTGGTGTCGAACGCCAAACACATCGAGGCGATCGGCACTACACTAAGAGAATACGAAGCGGTGACAGGAGCAATGATCAACCAGGAAAAGTCAGTGGGCCTGCAGCTCGGCACCTGGAGAGGCAGGTTCATGCCGTCCAACAGCGTCGTCGGGCGCTGGACGGACGGACCGGTTAAATTGCTAGGGGTCTGGTTCGGTCCGGACCTCCAGACGGACAAAAACTGGGACGAGGTGACGAGCAGGGTGGCTTCTCTCACCCAGAAATGGGCGGAGAGGAAGCTATCCCTGAAAGGTCGAGCGGAGGTGGCTAACGCGTACATCGCGTCTGTCATCTGCTACCGCCTAACCGTTGTACCTTGTCCTAAGCCTCGCTTGACTGCGCTGGAGCGTTTGCTCTTTCGCTTTTTGTGGAAGGGACGTGCTCCGATGGTCAGGCGGTCCATCTGTTGTCAACACCCGCTACGTGGAGGGCTGGGCATGCCGTGGCTGATGATGCGCAGGCACGCGCTCAGGCTACGACATCTCCACCTCTTCCTCGACGGTGATCAGGTGTGGTCGCCGTTTGCTAGACGCGTTTTTCCCCAGCTCGTTTCCTTGACGGAGCTGCAGTCCTGGGTCAAGCGAAGACCGAGAGGGAGCGCCTGGAGACTGGAATGTCTTCAGGCGCTCACAGCCCTCGACCAATCGGGCAATGTGATCGGTGGAAACTCCACCTCGGCGTTCTATAGAGGATTAGTGGAGGGGAAGAGCGACGACGTACTTGGGGAAACTCTAGGCGTCGACGAAAATCAACTAGCCAATCTCTTCGGAAGAACTTTCGGGCCGGGGCCTATGGACAACTTCCAGAAATCTCTGGCCTGGCAGTGCTACCGAGGAGCCTTGCCAGTTCGGGATAAACTCTACAGGCATGGAGGTGCCGTCAGCCGGGCATGTCCGAGATGCGCGCAGGGCGACGAAACCGTCCTGCACGCACTCGTCCAGTGTCCGAAAATTGCTGACTTGTGGGTTTATGTCGAACACCTGCTGTCGCGTTTAGGACGGATCCAGCTATCATCTGAGTCTATCGTGAGGATTGCCCCGCCCTCCTCCTTTAGCCGGGAAGGGCAGGCAGTTTTTATCTGTCTGGTGGCCATGGCGAAAGAGATAGTATGGTGGACACGTTTGAAAGGGCTGAAGACGAGCACTTACCTCTTCGGTGATGCTCTGATTGACTTTTTCAAATTTCATTTGAAAAGGAAAATCAGAGTAGAGAAGGAAGAGCTCTCTTCCCAGCATTTTGTTGAAAGATGGGTGAGAGAAGCAAGAATGGCCCGAGTGAATGGGCCGACTCTGAGTATATATCTGTAAACTAAAGGTGGAAAACTGGGAGAGGGCACTTGCCTTGGTGGTCAGGGTCATTGTGGCTTTTTACTGGGCTTTCTCCACAAATGTCCCTCCGAAGTCCCCCCCCCTATTGGGGAATTTTTCATTGTTATTTTCATTGTTATTTTTGTTACATCCTCTGTTTTTGTTTTTTTACACGCAGAAATGCCCATTTGTACCGTCCTGCATTGTCCTGCACTGTCCTTAATGTCTACTTTATGTAAACCCTTGTGGTTAATAAAGAAATCATTATTATTATTATTATTATTATTATTATTTGTGTGAGGCCTTTCGCCAGCACTTTGCTCGGTTGTTCGGGGAGAGTGGCGAGTCAGATAGAGTAGCGGATTTGGTTGGGGAGGCGTTTACTTGCCCAATCTCAGCCAGGTTCATACACGACAATCTCGGTGCAGACACGAAAAGTGGAACTTGCCAGCCAGGCAGAGGTTGTGGCTGCTTTGGAGTGCATCGGAAGTGATATATAGTATAAAGCAAGAGCCAAACAGTTCGGTACCATCTCGGTACTATTCAAAGCCGAGGCCCTTGCTATTAAGAACTCGGTGACACCCTGCAGAACGGAACGCATTACCATGCACCCGTCCTACATGGGTAAAAGGACAGTAAATGTCCGCATTCCCATCATCCCACCAGGAATGAACATATGGTGGCTGCTGGGATGCGTAATCGAGGAGGGGACAGACACTATTCTCCTGGATATCAAAAGGACAGAGAGAGAAGACTGGTCCGGAATGGATTTGGAGATTATTCTCCAAATGAAACAGGAGGACATGAACAACATCCCGGATTTGCCCGCCTGCAGGACGGGACAACAATCCAACTAATCACTGAGGGAAGAACGCCCCACTGCTTCGTCTGCGGGGAAGCAACGCGTCTGCCAGCCTTCTTCCCTCAGCGCAAAAATGCAGGGGGTTGCAAACCTCCTTTAGTGCCAACGCCAGTGTCAGCACAGAAAGCTGCAGCACCACCACCAAAAACCAACACCAACAAAGACACGAACACCAATATCAAAAACAGCCGGACCACCACCAAAACCGAAACCAGTCCAAGGGGAAAACGAGGAAAGCTCTCCCACTCCCCTCCCCCAATTATACACATAGACAAAACAATAAACGTACACACAGACACAGAGACACTCACAGCAACAGACCCTTTGTCTACCAGTAGCGAAGATGAAGGAAAACCCAAGAGTGCAAAAAAACAGAGACAACTCACCAAAAAAGCCCCAACAAAACACAAATATATACACAACAAAAAATACAGACACCACTAACGCAAACACTTCCCCAATAACATCAGCACCAACAGCAACATCGACCCCCCCCCCCCCCACAATCCCCGAAACGCAAACAGCCTAAACAAACACAAGTACAAATAAACACACAAATACCTGAAATTGCAGACACCACACCTACAACAAACACAGACATACCCGAAACAACACCACCAAAACCATCCCCACCACAGTCACCAAAAAGAAAACAAATAAAACCACACCTACAAAATGTTCAAAACTTTGTGCTTGTCAGAAGGGCCAACGATAAACTGATGGCCCTCTTAGCACGAAGCGATGACTTACAAACAGAGGAGGAGATTTTTGAAATGAGCACATTTTGCGTGCCAGATTTGCTTCTGGTCCAAATGTCACTCGATTCCTTAAAAGAAATTCGAGAGAGCTTTCCTCAAGATGTGGGAACTCCGAATGTGAAACCCACATCGAGACTTTTAAAGGGGTTCCAAAAGAAACCCCACCAACCATGGAGATCGAACCACCCGACCTTCACAAGACCCCGGCAGGTAAGTAAACATTCCCTCTCTCTTTTAGCTTGCCAACATGGCCATATTAAGAGTAGGAAGTTTAAATGTTCGCGGCCTGGGGTCACTCAGGAAGCAGGGTCGCCTGCTCAACAACCTCAGGTCGCTGGAAATGGATGTGATTGCCGTCAGCGAGACCAGAATTTCCGACACGCGCGCACTAGCCCCCATTTACGACAACTATCAGATCTTCGCATCTGTTAGCAGGCCGGGAATGGGGGGGGGGGCAGTGCTGTTTAGAAAACGACTGGATCTCGAGGTAAGGTCGATCTTCCGGTTGGTGGTCTTGGATGTGAGCAGTAGCGAAGGTGGTGCCTTTAGACTTCTGGCCGTCTACACCCCTACAGGGGCCGGACGACCGGACTTCTTTAGGCGCCTGGAGACCTTTCTGGGTACGTCTCGCCCTTTACTGTTAGCGGGGGACTGGAATGGCATCTTAGACGCACGCTGGGATTGTGTGGGAGTAGCCGATAGGAGCAGGGGCTGCAAAAGCCTCAAGCACCTACTCTGCCAGTTCCAACTGTCTGACAGGTATCGACTAGATTTCCCCAATGTGCCAGTATGGACATGGACCAACTGAATGGGGTCATCTAGATCGTATATAGACAGGATCTTCATTAGGAAAATAAATAGAAATAGTGTAGGCTGCCCACTTTTTAAAACAGTCGCCTATTCAGATCACAAATTCGTGATCTGTACGGTCGACCTAGATAAAACGCGTACGTTAGGACCGGGTTACTGGAAGCTGAACATGTCATTTCCGGCACGTAAGGCTTACAGGAACGAGTCAACAATTTAATAAAGCAAAAGTTGACAGGGGGATCATCAGCAACAGATGGTGGGGGGCTCTCAAAAGAGAGATTAGAGTAACTTTGATAGAGTTCAGCAAAGAACTAGCGTTAGAGAAAAATAGAAATAGGGGGAGCTGGTACATAAGTTAGACGAGGCTATTTGTAGTGGCATTGCAACTGACGTGCTAGTGGTGAGAATGGCATTAGACCATTTCTTCAATGCGAAACACGAAGGTTGCATTGTCAGAGCTAAGGTGCGTGCGCTGAGAAACGAGGGAACCAAACCTGTTCGATGGGCTCGCGTGGCGGAGGCGCAACGTGGTAATAAAACCACAATTCGGTCTCTGGCGGACCGAGACGGACACAAGATAAGCGATTCCAAACGGATGTGTGAGACTTTTCGCCAACACTTTGCTCGGTTCTTCGGGGAGAGTGGCGAGTCAGAGAGAGCAGCGGATTTCAGTCCCTACCTTGACGGCTTGCCGCGCATCTCGACGGTCGACGCTGAGCGTTGCGAAAGGCCGATTACTTCAGCCGAAATTCAGGAAGCCCTTGTCGGCTGCATGAGGCGCAAGTCTCCCGATTTGGATAGGCTGCCCTACGAACTTTACGTAAATATGCCAGACTTGTTCTCTGATCTCCTCGAAGCTCTCTACTGCAACTGGCAGCTGAATGGGAGTATTCCCAGTACTGTGAGCAGGGGAATGGTGACGCTGATAAGGAAAGACGAGAACAAGATGGATATATTAGCCAACTTCAGGCCCATAACTCTGCTCAACACAGAGTTTAAGATTTTGGCCAAGGTGTTAGCAAAGAGATTGGCGCTTGTCGTCGAGGATTTGGTTGGGGAGGCGCAAACTTGCGCAATCCCAGCCAGGTCCATACACGACAATCTCCACTTCATGCGAAACATCATAGAGAGGGTAGGGTGTAAACCTGGCTTCGGTGGGGCACTGATCAATTTAGATCAATCGAAAGCATTCGATAGGCTCGACCATCAGCAGCTGGCTTCGGCCCTGTCTTCAGAAGCTGTATCGCTGCAATGCACAGCAGAACACGCTCGGTGGTCAAGGTTAATGGCCACCTCTCGGAACCATTTCGGCTCTCCCGATAGGTCCGTCAAGGGTGCGCTCTCTCTTCCCTTCTGTACGTATTGACTCTCGAGCCTTTACTGCGGAAGCTGGAGCTGTTGAAGGGCATCCCGCTCAAACCCGGATGTGGAAAGGCGGTGTCGGTTTATGCGGAAGACATCACCGAGATGGTGTCGAACACTTAAGAAATCGATGTGGTCGGCACCTTATTGAAGGAATATGAAAGGTTGACAGGAGCCAAACTACTTAAGCCGGAAAAGTTGGTGGGCTTGCAGCTCGGAACCTGGAGAGGCAAGCCCATGCCGTCCAACAGCGTCGTGGGGTGCTGGAAAGACGGACCGGTAAAGTTGCTCGGGGTTTGGTTCGGACCAGAACTCCAGGTGGAAAAGATTTTGGACGAAGAAACGAGCAGAGTAGCCAGTCTCACCCAAAAATGGGCTGGAAGGAAGCTATCACTGAAAGGTCGCGCGGAGGTGGCGAATGCGTACACCACACCGTCGTGCCTTGCCCCCGTCCGCGCCCCGTCAAGTTGGAACGGCTCCTCTTCATATTCTTGTGGAGGGGACAAGTTCCGTTGGTGAGGCGGTCCATCTGCCGCCAGCACCCTCTACGCGGAGGGCTGGACATGCGTTGAGGCTGCGACATTTCCAGATATTCTGCCTAAACGGTGAACAGGTGTGGTCACCGTTTATCAGACGGGCCTTTCCGCAGCTCATTTCTTTGACTGGGCTGCAGTCCTGGGTCAAGAAGAGACCGATACTGGGTGATTGGCACCTCGAATGATGCCAGGCACTCACTGCCCTCTACCAAGCGGGCAATGCGATCAATGGAACTTCCACTCTCAAGTTCTATAGAGGATTAGTAGTGGGAAAGAGCGATGACGCACTCGGAGAAGCTTTGGGCCTCGACGAAGTCGAACTGACCAGTCTGTACCGGAAGACTTTAGAGCCGGGGACAATGGACAATTTCCAGAAATCCTTCGCTTGGCAGTGATACCGGTGGGCACTGCCGGTTCGGGATAAACTCTACAGGCACGGAAGTGCTGTCAGACGGACCTGCCCAAGATGCGCACAGAACGACGAAACCATTCTGCACGCACTTGTCCAATATCCGTGCATTACTGACTTGTGGAGTTATGTCGAACAGCTACTGTCGCGTGTGGAACGAATCCGGCTATAGGCCGAGTCCATAGTGAAGATCGACCCGCCGCCATAGATCAGGAAGAGCAGGACATTTTCCTCTGTCTGGTGGCAATTGCGAAAGAGGTTATATGGTGGACCAGATTAAAAGGACTGAAGACAGACTCTTTTCTCTTCGGCCAATTCCTCATCAACTTCTTCAAGTTTCACCTGGAAAGGAAGGAGAGGGTGGAGAGAGAAGTGCTGCTCCCCAGTACATTTTCTAAAAGGTGGATGAATGTGGCGAGAATGGCTCGTGTGAATGAGCCTACTCTGACCATGCACCTATAGGCTAGCTAACTTGAGGAGAGGGGTGCTCTCCCTGGGTGCCCTAGAAGCGCACGGTGGGGTACCCGAGTCACCCCAGGGTCGTCCACCCTATTGGGGAATTTATTTTGTTATATTTATGAACAGTTTATTTTATATTTTTATATCTTCATTGTTAAATCAGTCTTGCCATTGTGCACTTTTACTCGACCTTATTGTAAACCCCCACTGTCCCTGTCTTTGTACTGTCCCCTACATGTCGCCCCTTGTAGCTAATAAATGAAATCATTATTATTATTATTAATATTATTATTATTATTATTGTTGTTTTGTTGTTGTTGTTATTGTTATTGCTGTTGTTTTAGCTTGCTGCAGTTGTTATTGTTGTCGTATTGTTGTTGCCATAATTGCAGCATTAAAATTTCTTCTGAAGGCAATAGCTTTCAGTATTTTTATTGTCAATGATTCCATAGTTAATATTTTTTATCCTTACCACCACCACCATCACTCGCACCACCACCACCAACACTCACACCACCACCACACCACCACCACGACCACTACCACCACTACCACCACCAACACCACCACCAACAACAATTATTGACAATAATATCGGCGCTAACAATGTCACCACCACAACCACTAAGCTCAATTATCATCACCAACACCACAGCTACAAACAACTACAACAAAAGTATCACATTCACCACCATTTGTAATTGCTACCGATACTAATACCAATAGTATTAACTACTAGATTATCACTTCCATAAACACTACAACATCGGCTACTGATACTAAAACAACTTTAGCTACTAGTACTACTAAAGCTTTCAGCACCACCATTACCAATACTACTCAAGGAAACAATGGAGTCTGTAACGCAATTGCAGAAACATTTATTCACAAATTATCCTTAAAATACACACACTCACAAATTCTCTCTCTCTCTCTCTCTCTCTCTCTCTCTCTCTCTCTCCCTCTCTCTCTCTCTCTCTCTCTCTCTCTCTCTCTCTCTCTCTCTCTCTCTCTCTCTCTCTCTCTCACTCTCTCTCTCTCTCTCTCTTGCTCTCTTTATCTCACTCCCTCTCACTCCCTTTCACTCATTCTCATAAGGACTCTGTTGAAGTAAAGATGGAATGTTCTTTATGAATTGAATTTAATCATACGTTTGCATAAAACGTATATATAGGTAGTTGTAAGCGCGTGTGCAACATACGTACATATGTGTGTGTGTGTGTATGTGTGTATGTATGTATGTGTGTGTGTGTGTGTGTGTGTGTGTGTGTGTGTGTGTGCGTGTGTGTGAGTAGGTATGTATATACATATATGTATGTATATGTATATATTGTTATACTTTGGGAGGGTCATGTTGCCAATAAAGAACACATGCACTTGGTTTGAACTTCAATTTATTATAAATTTCCGGTTGGTTGGTTGGTTGGTTGGTTCGATAGTCGAAAGGTTGTTTTTATTGGCAACATGACCCTCCCAAAGTATAACAATATCTGTTTCAACAGACGTTTTCAGATAAGAAATCTCGCAAAACAAATTCAAAATCGAATTATATATATATATATATATATATATATATACGTGTGTGTGTGTATGTGTGTGTGGATGGGGTGGGGTGGGGTGTTGTTGTAAGACAGAAAAATAGACGAGAGTGAGAATAGGGAGAAACGGATAAAATGATTTAGGAGAGAAAACATTTGTTTCAGATTTGAATATTCAAAGGCCAGAGACAATTCAGTCTTGTGAGAAGAGTTATAACATACTTATCAGTGCCATTCATGATTTACAATTTCTGTTAACAAACATGGCTTCCCAAGAAAGAGGGTGAGAAAACGTATTGCAAATTTGAAAATGAAACTTTTAAAAACACAGTAACCAGGATTCTCTCTGCAAGTTATTTTTTACGAAAGTATTTATAATTTATTTCGTGTTAACTAATTTCTTTTAGTTGTGTACTGCCCAAGTGCTTGTATAAATATATTTTTAAAAAAACGCATGTTTAACTCTCTATTATTATTATTTTTGCTATAAAACGTGATCTGTACAGAATAATTTTCTGAACGTTATATTTTTCACTATATATATATATATGGCGGGTTTGTTATATATATATATGTATAACATTACTACTACTACTACTACTACTACTACTACTACTACTACTACTACTACTACTACTACTACTACTACTCTGTGATTGTGTGCCTGTCTGTAATTTAATACGGCCAAAATGGCGCATAATGAGAAAATACTTTTACAAATGGAATGAAATAAGTTTCGCGTAAATAGGGGCGCAGATTCGGATTTTTTCCGGATATCTTCATAAATAGAGAGAAAGAGATGGTAGTGAGAGAGTAGATTGAAAGAGAGACATAGAGAGAGAGAAGTAGAAGGAGACGGAGAAGGAAAATGGAAGAGAGACAAACATATATATATACACACACAAACACACACACACACACACACACATACACACACACATATATATGTATATATATATATATGTATATATATATGTATATATATATATATATATATATATATATATATATATATATATATATATATATATATATATATATATATATATATATATATATATATTATATATATGGAAAGTTATATTTAAAATTGTTGGGTTACAACTAGTAAATATTTATAACTGATATAAAAGCACTCGACAAATATTTGGAGTATATTTACAATATTAAATAAATGGAAACTATATTTATAAAACCATATTTATTTCATTATATATATTTCGGGGATATCATATTAACAATATGCTGTGCCTTCCTCAGACAAAATACAATATAAATAGTTTTATAGATAAATAGATTCGACATACCGTTATAACACCGACTTCCATTTGAAGAGGTTTAAGCTGGCAGTGAAAAAATTTTACACAGAGAGAAAGAAAGAGAGAAAAAAGAAAGAAAGACAGAAAACGAAGAAAAGGAAGAAAAAGAAGAAAACAAAATAGAGAGATGGAGAGATAGATAAAGCGAAGAACTTCATGTAAAGAAACAGAAAGAGATATATATAGAGAGAGAGAGAGGAAATAGAGATAGATACATATATATATAGAAAATTAGGTAGTGGGAGGTCATTTTGAGTAAATGTATCAATGATACATTTATTTATTTATTTATTTATTTAGCTCAAGTATTAATGTAAGGGAGATATATATAGAGAGAAAAAAATATAGAGAGAGAGAAAATAGCGAGAGAAAAAAAAATTTAAAAATAGCCAGATATATTCGAGGCGTAAAAACCCTATGTTTTAATGTATTAGTATTTATAAAACTTACACTATATTGTAAATATCAGTATTCCTGAATGAGATAAGTATCCATAGTGTGTGAAAATTAATTATCTTATGTTTAGTTTTTTAAAAAATTCATATGTTTATGTGACAGCTACAAACATCCATGCGAATCCACATGATTCACTCTGCAAACTCTAAGTTCACGGAAAACATTCTCAATGTGGTATAAAAATTTGAGCATACATATATGTGTATTATTATTCCTGTCTTTACCCTACAAGATTATCTATCAAGCAGAAATAGAGAGCAGATTTCAATATACTAATAAAAATATATATCAGAAACAAAACTAAAAAAATAAAAAGATAACAATAATAATAATAAGTAATAATAAAATAGAAAACTAAAAAAATATTACGAAAGAATATTACATATTAAAAATATTACATATTAAAAATATTACGTATTAAAAAATATTACGTATTAAAATTTACATATTAAAGATATTAAAAATAAAAATAAAAAATAAAAAATAAAAAATAAAAAATATTATAAAATACTACAATAATAAAAAATAAAAATAAAAATAAACCACAAAGATCAACCCTTCAAAGTTAATTGACAATATATTGCCAAGTTCATTACAAGACAAAGCCAAAAATTATCTATCAAATCACATCTAGCAAAGATCATTTCAAAAAGTTTATGATGTCCAATTTGGTCTACATATGTTCTTATATTTAATATAGAAGTTTATCTAGTGTAAGGTTTATTCAAAATATTTGGAGCATCAGCTTTTAGGGTAGCTTAATTTTTCATGAGGAATGTTTAAATAAAAATAAAATAAAAATAAACAATAAAAAAAGAATAAAAAGAAGGAATCAAAAATTTAGGAATCAAAAATTTATCGGCTAGTTTCCCATATAAATATAAATCAAACTAAATATACTACATTTTAAATTTAAATTTATATTTAAACGTTGAGTTTAATCTATGTTTGCAACAACTGAATAAATTTGTCCGTAGATTAAGGGAATTTTTAGATTTTAGTATAAAGAATATCTCCTCTGCGCAGAGGTCACATGTCTCAGAGGATGAATTAAAAGGAATCCCTCTTGAGACTATATTCCAAGCCGTCGAATATCTAACGTTATCTAGCTTAAGTTGCCAGAGTACGCCTGATAGTGCCGTTGAAGATTTTTTACTTGGATCTCTATTTATATTGTATTTTGTCTGAGGAAGGCATAGCATATTGTTAATATGATATCCCCGAAATATATATAATGAAATAAATATGGTTTTATAAATATAGTTTCCATTTATTTAATATTGTATATATATATATATATATATATATATATACATATATATATACATATATACATATATATATACATATATATGTATATATATATGTATATATATATATATATATATATATATATATATATATATATATATATATATATATATATATATATATATATATATATATATATACGGGGTAACAAATAATTGTTATAGGTAGTCCACTTAAGTGTAGTCCAGTTAGGGTACTCAGAGTAGTGGATGATATCAACGCTTGGCTAAGTTTGACTCAACAAGGCGTTTCCTTAGGGATGTTGCGAGTACGCTGTAATTCATATGTTGTAAACACTTGGAGTAATGATAAATCAGGAAAGAAGAGTGACACGGTTTGCTATACAAAACAGATTTTTAATCTCATTGCTGACAATTGTTTCTCTGAACTGTTAGGTCTAGAGATCGCTACCCGCTGTGCGCAGACACTCGATGAAAAATCGTGCACTTATGGGTTCTACAACCCTCGCCAAAAAAATCTGGGAACTTAAGGACAACAACACCAAATACAGTATCAACTGGTCGAGGTTGTCGGCCGCAAAGACCTACAGTGCCGGCATGTCCCACTGTAGGCTATGTGATCTAGAATTACTGTATATCCTTAGAAATGTAAAAAGGCTACTTAACAACAAGTTAGAAAGATCAATCTTCTGCAGACACAGGATCGGCCACTAAATTCACAAGATTTAAACCTCCGTGAATCGAACCGACGTAACTTAGCTTTCAACTTACGATACCCACTACACTGCACGAACCACCACAGAAATATAATCATTAAGTACATTCTAGCCTTCTTAGTTCTATACCACACTAATGTCTGTAAGTACCTCATCAACCCATAAATATATCTCTTCTCAGCTGCTGTCAGCACATGAACCTAAATCCAAGAACATTTCAAAATACTACTACAACAGAACTTTACCTTCCTCCTGTTATAATTATAGTCAGTATGTTTTCTCTTTATATGTATGTATATATGTGTATGTATATACATATATGTTTGTGTGTATGTATATATATATATATATATATTGCCTCCTTAACCTCTGTATTAACTTGCCCATTATATTGCTACTCTGTTAATGTTGTCTTATACAGTATGTTATTGATGATGAGAAAGCTAGGCAACCCTTTCATCTAATATAGACCACACAAATATTACTATCCTCACTACAGTGACAAATTCTTCATCTGTCAGATAATAAATGAGTCTTACGGTCACCAGACCTATATTGTTTAAAGCCTCCAGCTTATCTTTACACTAGATATAATACACCCCAGGACAGCTTTTACATGTCAACTTTATACATCTGCCTCATGTCAGCTAGTTTTACACGCTAAAATCGTAGATATACTATACTTCCCACCTAGATTGATGTTGTGATTATTTCAAATAATTTATTGCTAGCATTGTTCGTATTGTTGTTATTGTTCTGATTGAATGCCATTACTACTATATATAGTAGCCATGCCTGTATATTCTTTTCATTCTTACAAGCTCCGATGAATTGACTGGTTATAACTTTGTATTGGTGATCGAATAACGTGAAAATAAGCGGGTAGCGATCTCTAGACCTACCAGTTCAGAGAAACAATTGTCAGCAATGAGATTAAAAACCTTTTTGTATAGCAAACCGTGTCACTCTTCTTTCCTGATTTATATATATATATGTAAGAGTGAGAAATGAAATTTCGTTTCATTATATTACAACTAATATATATATATATATATATATAATATATTTGAAAAAAAGGAAAAGAATGACTTCACTTGTAGTGTTAAAAAATTTGATTTAATTTTATAATATTATAATATTATGAGTTGGTAAATCTAGTAAGTTTTTTGTTAACTTCAGTGGGAAGAATTTTAAAGATTCCTGGTTGAGTTGACTCAGCTATGCCATTATATACTCATCAAAGGGTCAGCTAATGAAATAAAGCCTGCAGGAGAGGATGTTTACAACCACCTTCTCAAACACAATTATCTTGCAACCTCACCATTTTCTGAGTGTATATATATGTGTGTGTGTGTGTGTGTGTATGCTTTAATTCCTCCAAATCTTCATCAGTATCAACACTCATTAACACCACATCCACACCTCGGACACATCCAAATCTCTCTTATATATAGTCACACATCTCAACACAACCTGATCTCAGTTTGACAATCGCCACCGACGAATGCGAGAAATTTCTCCAACCAAAGTTAACCACGAATCTTTAAAATTCTTCCCACTGAAGTTAAGAAAGAACTTACTAGATCTACCAACTCATAATATTATAATATTATAAAATTAAATCAAATTTTTTAACACTACAAGTGAAGTCATTCTTTTCCTTTTTTTCAAATATACCCAACTCTACCAGGGATCTCACACATTTTCAAATATATATATATATATATATATATATATATATATATATATATATATATATAAAAGGAATTCCAACTTTGTCTGATTTACTCGTTTTATTTACAATCCCTTAAAATATATAATGGTATTAGAATTAAATACTATGGTATAATATTAAATGTTAAGTGTTAATTGAACAGGTACCTTCATGCTTGCGCAATCTTCAGGTTCATATTCTATGGTGACACTCAAGTTTGCAATTTTCAACTGTAATGAGATGGGTAAATTTTGTGCCTTATATACAGTGAAAAGCGGCTACAAAATGTTAGATTCTGTAAACTGTATTACGACCAATCGGTGTGTAGTTTCACTGGATTACTAAAGCTGATTGGTTTAGGCGTCACGGTTAGTTGAGCATGTCTAACGACTACTAGTTGACCCTATCCAAAGCATCAATTGTTTTGCTATTTTTAAAAATGATGAAAATAGCATTTTCTAGTAATCATCACCATCAACATCACTTTTATTATTATTATTGTTGTTGTTGTTGTTGTTGTTGTTAGTGATTGTAGTCGACATGGACGTAGTCATAGTCATAGTAGGAGTAATACCCCATTATTATTGTTCATTTAGCTTGGGTTGGAATTTATCAATAAAATTATTTTCTTTGATTTTTCTCTTGATTTCACTTGGGCTGTGTAATTTGTGGAATGGAAATATTATGAATATTCTCTGACCACATGTTGCTAGATGGCTAGTCAGGGGTATCTGACGGACAATTGGGTCTCTGATTTTCTGTCATGCACCCGTGCACGTTCCGATATTGCATTTCCAGTTTAACCGACATATAGTTCTTCACAATTCGGGCATTTAATGCAGTAAATTAGATTTCCGCTTTTGCAGTTCATATTTGCATTTGGGAATATTTTTGCAGTTTTTGTGTTAATATATTGACCGTTGTGTATAGATTGACATGTGCTACATCGACTATCATTGCATTTCGATACAGTGAATGATTGGTCTTTGTTGTTAAGGTCAAACTTTGCTTTTGTTAGTAATTGCTTCAAATTTTTCGGCTGTCTTTTACTAATAGTCAAAGATCGGTCTGTGATTAAGCCTTTTAATTCATTACTTTGAGCAATGATCGGTAGGTTTGCTTTGGCAGTGTTGAAGATATTCTGGTGACATGGGGTATGTGTCATTATAAATGGTATGACCAGTTCTTGGTTTCTTCTTCCTTGGGTTGTCCTAAGTTGTTGTATAGGTATTTTTATAGCCCGCTGTATGCCATTTTCTATAAGTAGAGATGGGTATTTTTGTTTGAGAAAAAATTCTCTCAGTTCTGTTAGGCGTTTTCTTTCCTGGTATTCGTATCTTCTACAATGGTACAAATTCTTCTGGCTAGGCAGTATGGGATGTTGAAAATTGCAAACTTGACTGTCACCACAGAATATGAACCTGAAGATTGCGAAAGCATGAAAGTACCTGTTCAATTAACACTTAACATTTAATATTCTACGATAGTATTTCATTCTAATACCATTATAAATGTTAAATGATTGTAAATAAAACGAGTAAATCAGACAAAGTTGGAATTCCTTTTATTAATATAATCTTCTATACACAATCATAAACATCCGTGTATATTTATTTATATATATATATAAATATATTCCTATTGTGTATATGCCAACATGTCTTGAAAGCAACAAATGAAATCAACAGAATCAGAAAGAATTCTAAAGGAGATATCATCGAAATTATCAACACTCATCACGATGATTGACACACAATCCTCTATTTTAAAGGAAATAGAAAAACAATCTACAGACGGAAAACTTAGAACTGAACATATAAACTCTGAAATTAAGAATTTAGCTGAAATTATACCAACAGTTATCAAAGATACAAGAGAAAGCCTACCACAACCACCTTGGATGTCAGAACTAAACGAAGAAATTTGGAAAACAAAACACATCGAATAAGAAAAAAAATGTGGTAGACATGGAAAACATTTCTTAACATAAGAAAACAAAACTTCTGGAAAGCATACAAATGCGAAAAGTATGTCGAAACACATTCGAAATGGCTCTCACTAACGGCACCCATACTCCCTCGTAAATATCTAATTACGGAAATTGCAGGAGAACCAGAAGAAGAAACAAAATTCCGATGGGAACTTACATTGACAAAATTCAGGACCGACATCTCCATTTCTCAATGTAAACAATCCCGCTACAAAGCCAAATATGAAGCTATTAATGACCAAATTGAAGTCGAAATTTCAAAGCTAACGACTAGTATTACAGCTGAAAAACTACGAGAACTATGGATCAGAGATATCTCAAAAGAAGAAAGCAAATCAAGAAAGTTATGGCAGCAGAAACTATTATTTCTCGACGAATATGCTGCAAATTACGGTAAAGACTCTGGAACTCTGAGAAAAAGCATTAAAAGTGGACAATCTCACCAACACAACATACGCCAGAACACGTGGCAACACAAACCTTACCTTGAATCAAAGAAAAACTACCGTAAGAACTCTTCGCTTTTTCTACAAAAACACCCTAACGCACACAATATGAACAAAAAGCACAAACACGATAGATATTCCTTTGACCAGACCATGAGGAGTAGAAAAACCAGAAGATCATTCTCAAGATCTCAACAGAGACTACCCACAAGGAACGGGGTAAAAACCGTAGAATAACCAGATCAGTCTCAAGATATCAACAGAGATTACCCACAAGAAACTAGGCGAAAAAACGATCTAAACCTGAAAGCAAACCTAGGTCATTTCCCCAGATTGTTATAAATAATGCTAACAAGAAATGGAAAAATAATATACATAATACCAAAAATAGGACAAAAAACATAACGAAACCAAATATAATATCACGACCAAAAGTTCATCAAACAAACACCAACAGGAATATAAATCATGAACAGAGAAAAATCCATTTTTTAACGTCAGGACAACAAAAACCGGAAAAAGAAAATGTCCAGGAGGAAACATACCCAAAACAACTGTACACGTAGATCCTAAAATAATTAATTTATCCAAAAGAGATCTTGACAATGATGAAATGCAAATTATGTCAAAAGGACTGAAATTCACACCGACTCCAACAGTCAACCACCAAGAACTGAAGGAGGATACCCAAGAATTCTGTTGAAAATTACGTCTTGTAATTACGTCTTCGCTGATAAAAGTAATGAGAGTGATGAATCACTAGTAAAGAATAAATCAAATTTCACTCCGCCAAAAGGAAGAAATATCTATCTCGACCAATACATTGACATACTGTCTAAATTTCCTCTTAGACGTAATACTAATGTTAGGCCAAACATAAACAAATCAGAAATGTCTGCACTTTAACGTATACAAAATGATAAAACAATAATAATTAAACAAGCAGATAAAGGGGGTGCAGTTGTTATAATGGATGCTGAATACTACAAAGATTTGGTTGAGGAACAACTGAAAGACACAACATTCTATCATGAAATACCATCAAATATAGACCACAACATCATGAAGAAGCTCAACAACCTGGCTTCAAAATACCACAACTCACTTACTGATAAGGAAAGAGACTATATCACCAATTTTGAGCCAAAACCCAGCAACCTGTAAAAGAACAAAACAGTGAGTAGATTAAATTACTACACCCAAAAGACTTAAAACTTAGACCTATTTTAGCTGGGTCAACATGCCCTACCCACCGTCTAAGCAATTTTGTTGACATTATTTTGAAACCACTATGTATTCACATACCCAGTTTCATCCGGGATGATATCGACTTCCTGTCCCATCTTCCCAAAACCACGGAATCGAATTCACTTGTACTTAGTTTTGATGTGGTAAGCTTTTACACCAACATTACACATGGTTTAGGAATAAAGGCGGTTAAATACTGGGTCGAAAAACATAGAGAAGTGATTCCCATCAGATTCACAGCGCCATTTATATTAGACGCAATCAAACTTATTCCGGAAAACAACACTTTCTTCTTCAATGGAAAGAATTACATCCAAATTAGAGGAATGGAGTAAATATATTTTCCGAAGAAGATATTGAGAAACATTCCGTCGTCAGGGAAGTCTATTCTCATCGAAGTTTCCAGGCAAAGCGAGGACTCTGGAAACTTATACAAAAATAATTCAGTGGATAGGAAATAGCAAAGCGTGGACTGAATTCCTAGCCATTGAGAAAATCACTGCCTCTGCGTCTGTGGCAAATTCAAAAAGAATCAATCACGTGACATCGAGGTCAATCAGTGGAAAGTGGTTTGCTAATAAGACAGCGGCCTGCCTACTACCATAGCAGCAGTCATGGCCAATATTGCTCGACAAATAATTTGGAGATAATTATAAAGAATTAATATCTAGTAAGTATGAGAGACGTAAAATAAGAAAATTATAAAATTAACTTACTTACTAAAATATCACTTCCAACTAATTAGTTTCTGGAATGGAGTAAATATATTTTCCGAAGAAGATATAGAGAAACATTCCGTCGTTAATAAGTTTCCAGAGTCCTCGCTTTGCCTGGAAACTTAGATGAGAATAGACTTCCCTGACGATGGAATGTTTCTCAATATCTTCTTCGGAAAATATATTTACTCCATTCCAGAAACTAATTAGTTGGAAGTGATATTTTAGTAAGTAAGTTAATTTTATAATTTTCTTATTTTACGTGTCTCATATTATTGTTCTGCAACCCCATGCATTGAACCACAATGTTACTAAGACAAAAACCTATATATTTGCTAGCATTGATATGCATCTGTATGTATATATATGTTACTAGATATTAATTCTTTATATATATATATATATATATATATATATATACTCTTCACCAAGGAAAACACGGGATATGCATACGTTTTCTCAACCTCAAGTCTTTGCACAACTCTTTGGACATATACTAAACACTCTCCCCCACACGATGCGTCATACTACCAACCACACATGCAGGTTAGCAGGCATAAACTAGCATACGGCATAGCTAAAACACCCGACTGTAAGTATGACAATCTTGTGAAGTCTACACTAACATAAACAACCACATGGCCAAGACACTAAACCAACTTACACATTAGGACTAAATTAGTGAAACCAAAGCATCTCTCATCGACTTACATACACGTTAGATCATATACAGAAATGCTCCACAATTACTGCACCTACATTATAAATAGTTCCCTGCAGAATTAGGCATATACTATGATAGGTGTACAGACACTATCAGCACTTCACAGCCGCAAACCAAATTATTTCAACGTATGGAGATAGAAAATTATACACAAAAACACAAACATACACACACAACCGAGCGCATAATACCAAGTAACACCTCATTATGCAACACTATTGCACCCACATTACACAAAACGTTTCCTAGGAAAATGTATTATTACAACACCAACAGATTTACCAGCCCATAATATCAAGCTGATATTTCTAATAATCCAAGGCTTACACAACACAATTTCATGATGCTGTCTCATAATATGTCGGGTGACACTACAGGGAGCAGTTGCATGTGGCAATCCATAAAAAGACTCATTCGGCTTCCCTAAACACAAGCATGCTGGGTGGTTTAATGAAGATGCAGCAGCTATTATCTGGGAAACGTAAACAGTACCAAGTTCTTCTAAACGGAGGAAGTACATGGAAGGTTACCAGATGACTTAAAGATGGGATTGTATTGCTACCAAAAAACTGTGGCTGTTTAAAAGCAGATAGTGGGACAAATCAGCCTTTGAAATTTAAAGTTTCAGATACGTTTTCATTGGCAGGAAGGTTGTAATCCACGAAGAGGAAATCTGGTAAAGCTCCTGGTATTGACATCATTTCCACGTTTAATCGGATGGAAGTGCACTATTGATTGCCCAAATGCTATACGGAAAGATGTAAATGCGATAACCCCCTAAAACATTTCAAAGATACTCAGATAGTCACTATTTACAAAAAAATCCGTCGGAATACAAAACTCCGCATCTAAGCTGGTACAATACTGTTTAAAATTCCGTGCACAGTCCGCTGGTCATCAATTAATAATATATATATTAACGCATGATAGAATTAAAAAGAACATCTGCATTCAAAATATAATGTACGCACAAAATATTCAAATGCACATAAATATCAGTTCGTATATATCATAATACACTCTCTTGCCCAAGAACACACACAGGAAGGCGTATCCACACAGTTACACACATATACACACACACATGTATATATATATGTGATTTTTAATGCAATGAAATATCTATGATCGTTGGCAAATCACTGATGAGGGACTCATTTTATAACATGTTATCAATGTGCAACCTGCAGTATTCTTCTCACCATTTTTTCTCATATATATATATATATATATATATATATATATATATATATAAATATATATATATATATATATATATATATATATATATATATATATATATATATATATATATATATATATATATATATATATATATATAAATATATATATATATATATATACAAATTTAAATGCATGCTACATGTATAAGTTCATACATGTATCTTCTCTCTTCTCATACATTGTTATAGCAATGATTAAACATCTTTAACAAAACGTGAAAGATTCTCGTAGTTTCGCAGGTCTTGATTCGAGTGACGCCAAAAATATATACCACCTTTCAAATGAAGCTATTAGTCGAGATGAAAGGATCCTGTAGCCAAAATATTAATCGGAAATGTCATTTGGAAACACTATTATAATTGGAAAACACTCGTGGAAGCCATTTTACGGGCGTCGCCATTTCTATTATAGTTTTGGCAAAATACATTTGTTTGTATATATATTATTTTTGCATGCGCTATTTTTACAGCCATCTTGTTTCTTCGCTTTGCTAAAGCAGACGATAGAAATATTTCTAAAATTTATATATTTATGTTACATTATTATTTGTTAATGTTTTCATAATTGTTTTTTCCAGTTGTTGTTGCTCTTGTAGTTGTTATAGTCGCTTGTTGTTTAATGTGTCTCTTATTTACTGTTGTTGTTCTTGGTGTCGTCCCCGTTTGTTGATTGTGGCTGTTACATTGTTGTATCCATTGTTTAGATATTGATGTTCCTTGTTAGTCTTGTTCTTTTCCGTCTATTGTCACAGTATGTTTCTAAATTTGGTTGCTCATGCTATTGGTGTTGTTGCAAATATTTAAAATGTTAGCTAGTCTTTCTTAATAGATTGTCATTGTGTTACTGTTGTAGCTCTAGCTATTTTTGGTATAATATTATTCCGTTGGTATGGCACAATCAAACACATATACACATGCAAACATAAACACATGATTTGATAAAAATGTGCAGTTCTACATACTTCTATTTTTTCTCTCGCTTTCTGTCTCTTTTCTCTCTCTCTAAATATATTTATATATATATGTATATATATATATATATATACACATACACACACACACACACACACATATATATATATATATATATATATATATATAAAACCACGCAAAATAAACACACACACACACACACACACACACACACACACACACACACACACACACACACACACACACACACACACACACACACACACACACACACACCCACACACGCACACCCACACACCCACACGCGCAATTTCATGCAAACCCATTTCTGTCGTCCTGTCAATCTCGTTTTGTATCAATTTACATTTTATAACAATATCTTTTAATATTGCTTATACAGGTTTGCTTGCTTATTTATTATTTTTTGTGTGCCTTCCATTCAATTAAAGAACACATTTTTATTACTATTATTATTACTATTATTGCGTTCTACTATATATCAAAGCCATTATATATATATATATATATATTTGTGTGTGTGTGTCTGCGTGTGTCTGCGTGTGTGTGTGTGTGTGTTAGATCTTTTTTTTTTTCAATATTTTATATTCAAACTTTAGATACATAATATCTATTTTCTTGTTCATAAAATTTCTGATTTTTGCTCTCGGTGTTTTTTGATTTGGAAATTTACTCAAATTTTGTTGTATAATACACAATCTGTGGCTATTGTTCTAGACAATTCTACTGCTTTCCCTCTCTCAGTCTCTCTCACTCTCACTCACTTTCTCTTTATCTCTCTCCCTCTCTCCCTCTCTCTCTCTCACTCTCTTTATATTGCTGTCTTCCTCTTCCCTTCTGGCACTAACCCTTCATTATTTACAGAATGTACAATTATATCGACAAAATTAAATGGCAACACTGTCATGTTCTAACACACCCTTCATAAATAATTATTGTTATTTCTTTATTGGCCACTGGGGCTGAAACAGGGAGGATAATACAAAAAAACGGAGAAAAATTAATAAATTAATAACAATAAAATTTCCCAATAAGAGGCGTACTACTCATGGAAACAAAGGAGCCCCTCAGATCCTAAACCAGCGTAATCTGCAAGAGCACCATCGGAAGGAGCCCGTCTCATCTCTAAACACTCCAGCATATAAGCGTAAGGTCAGGTTAAGCCTATTCACTCGGACTATCCTCACTATATTTACCCACTGTTTAACAAATGTTCTGGGGGTAGCATTTCCCTCTCCTCACCCACCTTCCTTTCCAAGTGGAACTTGAAAAAGTTGATGAGGGCTTGACCGAAGAAAAAGTGTCTGTCTTCGGTTTTTTCAGTCGCGGCCACCACACAACCTCTTTCACCACAGCCACCAGACAAAAGAAAACTCCCTCCCTTCCAGACTAAATGAAGGCGTCGGGGTAACTTTTACGATGGACCTGATCAATAACTAGATCCGTCATACACGTCTCCACTAGTCAGCAATACTCAGACACCAAACGAGTAAAGAGTGAATACAGAACAGTTTCATCGCTCTTCAGGCACCTCGGACAGGTCTGTTTGACAGCACTTCAGTGCCTGAAGAGTTAGTTTCGATTTGGCGGTAACACTTCCAAGCCAGGAATTTCTGGAAATTGTCCATGTTCCCCGATATTTCTCCGGAACAGACTTGTCAGTTTGATTCGTCGACGCCCAGTTTTTCTCCAAGAAAGTTGTTAGACTTGTCCGCCACTAATCCTCTATTGCTTACTAGAGTGGAATTTCCACTAACTGCATTACCCGCCTGACAGAGCGCTGTGAGCGCCTCACAACATTGTAGATGCCAGACACCTACTCACATTCTTCACGTGATCCACAACTGCATCTCTGTCAAAGTGGTGAGCTGCGGTAAAGCCTACCTCACAAACGGCGACCACACTTGTTCACCATTTAGAAATATCTGGAGAACCCGTAGCCTCAGTGCATGTTTGCTCATCATCAGATTAGGCATGCCTTGCCCACCACATATAGGATGTTGCCAGTCGAATGACCGCCTGGTATATGTCCCTTCTAAAAGACGTTGAAGAGCAGGCGTTCCAATTTGGTGAGGCGTAAAGAATGGTAAGGCACGACGGCTAGGCGTAGTAGATGTCGGATACGATGTACGATTTCATGACCTCTCAGGTATTGCTTCTTTTTGGGCCATTTCTGGGGGAGAGTGACCAACCTGCTCGTTACTTGGTCCCAGTTCTTATTCACTAGCATGTCTGGCCCAAACCAGACCCCAAGTAACTTCACTGGTCCCTCCATCCAGCTTTCGGCGGCGCAGTTAAATGGCATGCATTTGCTCTCTAGTTGTCGACCTTCAGACCCACCGACTTTTCCGGATTGATCTTTGCTCCCGTTAATCTTTCATATTACTCTAAGTATTTGCCGACCACTTCGAATTCCAAGGAATTGTATACGTCTTGCCCTCCTTTACCAGATTTCTGACGAGAAGCGCCAACCACGTTGCTAGCACCTTCGCCAAAATATTAATCTGAGTTAAGCAGAATTATGGAGCGGAAATTATTGATAACCTCCACCTTGTTCTCGTCTTTCCTGACCAATATTACTACTCCCCGACTCAGACCTGGGAATTCTCCCGTTCTGCTGCCTCTTGCAACAGAAAGCTATGAGACATCGGTGAAGTCTGGCACGCCTACGTAAAACTCATAGTTATTGCCTTTTCACAGCACTTCGCATCCTTCACCGAGGATCACGGCAGGCCGTTGAGGTATGAACTGTAGCCCACTATGGTCTCCGATATACTGCTCATTCAAAACAGTGCTGGCGAATTGCCGCACACATCTGCTTAGAATTGAGCAGCATGCGCCCGTCTCGGTCCTCCAAAGATCGAATTGTAACTTTGTAGCGACGCAGCACCTCACACTCGAGCCCATTGTACAGCTTTTGTTCCTGGATATATGTCTACAAGTTCTACTAGGTTGACCATGCAGATCACGAATTTGTGGTGTGAATAGGCGACTATTTGAAACTGTGGTCACCCTATGCTATCTTTATCTGCTAACTTAAATGAAAACCTCTGTAAGCCCGATCAGTTTCTTGAGGCTTTTGCAGCCCCCACCTCTAACAGCTACTCCCACACTATTCCAGTGTGTATCTAAGATGCCGTTCCTTTGCCCCGCTAACAGTAAAGTGCAAGACGTTTCTAGAAAGGCTTCAAGACGCCTGAACAAATTCGGCCGTCCAGCTCAAGCGGAGCGTAGTGGCCAACAGTCCAAGACACAACCTCCACTATTGCTCAACTCCAGGACCACCAAAACAAGAGAAAGCAGTACCTTGGCAGAAGAAGCGGTTGAATGGTCAAATCAAGGAAATAAGAAAGGACATCGGGAAACTTGGGACTTTATTATATGGGAAAAGATACTAAGGATAGATTGACAAAGAAATACAACACAAAGGTAAAATGGCTAAATGTTATAATGTAGGAACTAAAACAACGTGTCATAGCCAAAAGTGCAAAACATAAAAAAGATATGACAGTATAGACAAAACTGCATGTTCGACAACAACCAGAAGATGTTATTTGAACAGCTTGAGGGACAGAAAGCCGCAAAGATGCTATTCCTGAACAGACCAACACATTTTGGAGAGGAATCGGGGAGAAGGATGTTGAGCATAATAGTCGGGAAGAGTGGATTGAGACTGTTAAAAAGGAGGTTAATGAACAAGAAAACCAATAATTCGAGTATCTTGGTTGAAACCCTTAAAAAGCAAGCCAAAAAATTAACCAACTGAAAATCACTAGGCCCGGATGGCGTGCAAGGATGTTGGACTAAAAATATAACTTCTCTCCTCCCGATACTGATGGTCATGTTCAATGACTGCTTAGTGTTGGGTGAAGTACAGCAGTGGTTGACAATAGGAACCAGTTCTAATAAGGAAGGACCCAGTTGTAATAAGCCAAGGGAAATTACGTTACCAACTATAAGCCTATCACATGCCATTCATTGATGTCCAAATTGCTAACAAGCATTATGTCTGTTGAAATCTACAATCACCTCGACATAAACAAGAGGAATAGAAAGGATGCCGAATGAAGTCCCGTGATACAACGGACCTTTTACTTATTGACAATATGATAATAAGCAAGAGGAGACACACTCGTATTGCTATGGGATGGATTGATTTCAAAATCGCATTTGACATGGTTCTTCATTCTTGAAGAGTGAGAAGGAGTTGAACGTACTTGTTAAAACTATTCATATTTCCAACAATGATATGGCATTTCATGTTAATAAGTGTGGAGTCCTAGAAATGAGGAAAGGTAAATTGAAGAGAAGCAAAGGAATCAAGGTACCAACGGGTTATCAGAACTTGCATGCTTAGGGAAACCGAACCCGATTACGTGTGAGTTCATAAAACATCAGCGATCTCCACCTGACCGTATTGTTGATAAATACTAAGAACGAACGTCATCATCTATGTTCCTTTGATGTGACCCTCGCATTATGTCCTTTAATCTATTGTGACACCATCTAGTATCACCTCGCGCTCAGATTTGAAGAAAGACCAAGCACACACTTCCTTGTAACCAACCTCTATCAATGAAGCACACATAGTGATACATCTTTTAGGGACTACGTTACATATTCGGTTGGGAACATATCAAACTCCACTATGGCCGTTGTGTTTTTTTAATACAAATATATCACCTTCCTTGCTCGTTTCTGAATAAATTTTTCAGAGGAGTAGACACACTTTCTTTGGCACTTACTAGCAAAGATGTTTTTGTTAATATCGTACAATTTTGTGTTGCTGCTAATATTGTTTTACGTGCGAATTTGCGTTTTCGAAATCAAATTATAATTGTCTCTCTTTTTTAGTGTGTCTGTTTCATTGACATATTTTCTTGTTTTTTTTTTGGGGGGGGGGAGAATTTTGTTTAATACTTGTACAATTCGTTTTAGTGTATTCGAAAATTATTGCCTTATTGTGAGTGAGATAGTATGTCTTCGATGACACGACCACACTTTGTAGCACCTCTTCCCGTTCCACTAACAAAAGAATTCAGGATAAATCAAACTAATCATAAGAAAACATTTTAAAAATATAGAAATGTCGAAAACACTGGGATGGACGGCCAGTTCTCGTCAGTCCACGTTCCAAAAACCCTTATTTGAAAACTATTTAAGAAATGTAAACATTTCATCAACTAATGTGTGATAATAACCTTGGCACATTTTACACTACAACACCGATACTGTAAAATCTTCGGTCGACATACTGTTAAGCTAATTTTATATCTTTTATAACATCTAATATGAAGTCGGTCTAATTTGAGATTGAAATCACCACAGCCACGCGAAACAAACCAGTGCCCAGAAAATGTTATACTGGTCAAGCTTAAGCTTAGAAACTACACACACAACTACTTTTTTAAAGTATGTAGATAGGAAAACCTCTATGGTGTTGGCGAACCAGCTATGGACATTGGAAGAAAGAAACAAACGGTATAATATCTTAAGGTCTGTAAATAACAGAAGCCACAAGCTGAATTCCATTGAAAAGTTTCTGATCCAACATGCACGGAAACTGTACCTGACCTAATTCCATGCGAAACATTTTCCGTTTTATGAAATACATCCATACAAAGGGAAAAAGCCTCCTTCTGTTTGTCACGTTTTACTAAAGTTAAGATTTTCCTGGAAGAAAATGATGCAAGTGGTGCAAGAAAGAAAATGACCAGGAGTTGTTGAAGACTAGTGGAGCTGGCCAGTCGAAGATTTGCAAGTCGTTTCCCTTATAAGT